>WNWU01000037.1:15417885-15532128 GCA_012654045.1 Ptyas mucosa | reverse complement strand
GCTTGAAATATAGTATCAATTCTTTTCAATAAAGCAGAGGTAATTGAACTCAAAGCTTCCTCAAAATCAGACCATTGAGGGTTAATTAACCCTCCTTTGCTTTCCTTGCTTTCAAAAAGACCAGCCATCTTGCCCCCCTTCTTCCTTCCCTTCCAGAAGGACAGAAAAAAAAAAGGAAAAAAAAGAGTTTCAAGAAGAAAAAAAAAAGACTCTTTACAATTTGTAATTTGTATTGCTGCTTGAATTATTATTATTGCATCCTTTCTTATTTCATCCACTTTTCAAAAAGGAGTTTTACGTTTCAAACAGGGGCTTGTCAATAATTACTTTTAACTTTCACTTCTTCACGCCCCATTGAAACTCAAACGCCATCTTGCTTTCACTTTCCACTTAGGGAAAATCTTTTAAAGAAAGTAAGTCCCTGGAGTTAAAAAAAAAGAAAAAAAAATACTTGCTGTTTCATTCGTGCAGCTTGTGCTCCGCCAGCTTGATTCAAGAAGTATTTGTTTAAAATTGGTTGCTGGGATGGTAACGACATCTAGCTCTGCAAAGCAGAGACATCCAGGGTCCGGAGTACTGACAGGCTTAACGGGGAGCTCCCATCTTCGAGCGCCAGATTATGGGTAAAATCTGGCACTCTCAGGGAGCTCTACCCCACCCGTCTACTCACTTTCCCCCCTCATACCAGGGGGAAAGTTTTCAAACCGCAAGACAGCCGATAGTCGCTGTTCTTGCGGTTCTACGGAGCCCTGGGCTGGCGCTTCAAAAAGAAGCGTCCGGCGATGTCGCAGTCCCACCGGAAGTCATAAGCCACTTTTTTCAGTGCTGTTGTAACTTTGAACGGTCACTAAGTGAAATGTTGTAAGCCACGGACCACCTGTAGCTTCCTAGTAGCTTCTTCCTATAGAACGGGATCAAAATCATAATCTTGGTTTCTTTGACCAAAACTGAACTATAGGTCAGATTTCACCTAGGTATAATCTAATGCAGTGATGGTGAACCTATGGCACGCGTGCCAGAGATGGCATGCATCACCCCAGTTCAGCTCTGTCGCACATACGCGTGGGCCTCCGCCAGCCAGCTGGTCCTTTGATCTCTGCCATGCATACATGAGGGCTGGGGTACATGCAGAGGGCCGTGCATGCACACACAGGGGCTGGGGTGCACGCAGGGGGCTGCGCATGCATGCGGGGGGGTATGTGCGGGGGGGCCCCCGCGCAAATATTGCATTTTGGGGTTCGGGTGCACTTTGTGCACTCGGTCCAGAAAAGGTTAGCCATCACCGATCTAATGCCTTAACCTCAATCTAGTTTTTCTCCTTGCATCTGGTACCTGGACGTATATACCAAAGGGCATGGCTTTATTATGACAACAAACACACATTTCATCATTTTTTCAATATCATATATGCCTAACATCTTAATGTCAAGGGGAAGTGAGGCAGCAATGGACAAATTACTCTTCTGCATCCACTGTAGGTGGTTGCACTCACTGAAGGAGCTGAAGCAGAGACAGCTGTCATTTCAGAAGGTCCACTTACTTAACATTCTTTGCTTTCTGAATTTTAACCAGTTATTAAATTATAAAAGAGCAGAATGTCCTATGGGTACTGAATTTACTCAGACTCCTTTAATGAATTCATCAAATGTCTTTGAAAGCCCAAATCATAAAAATCTAAATATATACGAAACCCACAGTATATCTAACATCAAAAACCCGAGTTCATTTGAGTTTTCTAAGAACTCCTAAATAGATGTAATCAGAACTCAGTAATTTGCTATGGTTTAATCACATAACATGTTCCAACATACCTTTTTTTCTGTCTCTTTCTGCTCTTGGTATCTTTTCCAACATGTTCTGCATATGTTTCCCAATCTCCCAATGAGATTCAGTAGCTAATCCTAAAATAAATGGAGGGTGTCAAAATGGAGAAAGCAGGTTAATGTACTCAACAATGGTTCATAATCTCTTGAGGAGTAGTTTCTTTTTTTAAAATCCCATTAACAACAACAAAAAAAGCCCTTCATTGCTTTTATCGGACCTACTGTCCGTAGACATTTTAAAAATTTATCATCATTGAATGCTGCAGAATGCTGTAATATTGTTGTGCCTGACATTGTATTCATAGTTCATGTAATAGCCAAGGAACAAAGATCCAAGACAAATTAGTCCTGCAATAGAAGTAAGAGATAAAAGTATGTGTTGCAAATGCAAATATTACATTTACTTATCTCTGAGAAAAAAATATTCAAAGGTTAACTGGAATGTGCCATAAAATAGAGATGATTAACATTTGATCAGCTATGACATTATAAAGTCTTCAGAAAATAACTAAAAGGGTGAGATCCTGCTGAAGTGCTAAAATATTAGAGTGGCTTCATAAAGGGGTTTCTAAAACACTCTAAACTGTAGTACATGTAAAAAAAAGAAAGAAAGAAAAAGACAAAACTTCAAGCTTTAGAACAATCTTTGAAGGTATCGGTAGATGTGATAATTCGTAGATGTTAAAAAGGTAAAAGGAGTCCCTGGGGATTTTACTCCACTAGTTGCCAACTATAAGGGCGATGCTCATCTCCATTTCAAGGCCATTGAGCCAGCACTCTCCCAAGATATTTTCGCGGTCAGGTGGCCAGCATCACATCACAGAGCGCTGTTACCTTCCCACCATAGTGGTATCTATTTAGTGGTATCTATTTATCTACTCACATTTGCATACTTTCGTACTGCTAGATCGCAGGAGCTGGGGCAAGGCAGGAGCTCCTCCCGTCACATGGCATTTGGGTTCTGAACTTGGGCTGCCAGCTTTCCAGCTGATGGGCCCAGGATCTTAACCTGTTAGCCATCACACTCTGCCTTCGTATATTCGTGAATAAGGTCACGAAAAATTATTTTGCAAGTATTATATATTAGTCAAAGCTGATGTTACTTTATAATTTATAAGATGTGTGCGTGTTTGTGTTTGTATGTATGTATGCATGCATGGATGTATGCATGCATGTATTGGCCACCCATCTTATTATAGGGTAACTTACAATGATAAATATATATGGCAGCTTACAATTATATATATAAGACGCACTGGACCATAAGACGCCCATTAGCTTTAGAGGAGGAAAACAAGAAAAAAAATCTGCCTCTGCCTCCCAGCATCCATCCGGTATTCATCTGGCTAGCGTCCTTGCAGCAAACAGCAAACAGCCAACAGCCTGGTCAGCTTCAGCACGTTATTGCAGCCCCAGCACGTGGCTTGTCAGGGCTCTGCTCCGTTGTGCCCACCACCGGTCAACTGAGCTGAGCTGCTGCCGCCATTGGGGGATATTAGAGCCTTTGCTGCTAAGCAGCTGGTTAGAGGTTGGATTGGCCTCTCGGAATGCCACTGTTTGCTGTCATTCACCGCCGCCATTCATCGCTGTTCGCCATCGCAATATTTGTTCTATAAGACACACAGAAATTTCCACCTACTTTTTTGGGGAGAAAAGTGTGTCTTATAGTGCGAAAAATTTGGTATGTGGGTATGTATGTTTGTATTGTCATAAGAAAATTCCAATAGGAAACAAAGACAACAACACAAGCAATAATTCTTACTTTAAGATCAGAGGTTTATTGTTTCTAATAATTTGGAACGTAAGAAATGAATAGATATAAAAGATATAATAGCATTAATACACTTGCAATGGGGTGCAATGATATACAGCAAATCCTACAGGGTCTGCTATAAATCAAAGCGCTCTGAGCTGATCTCTAACCCTATCCTTTACACTCTTCTTCTAACCACAAACACGCTTTACAACTTCACTAATTGTCACTTTCAATAAACACCTGTGTACCTTACTTTCAGTTCATTTCCAACAGTTTCATTCTTCCTATTTTAAATATATCCATACAAGCGCATATATTGCAAAAACATGTTTCACAGTTAACAATGGCTCAGCAGGATTACAAATAGTTCTGGTACATTTAGAAACCATCCTAGCTGAAAACTTTGGTTCATATCTCTTTCTTCTGGAGCCTGCTATCACCCATAGGACTTAATGATCCTAATAGATCAATGGGCTATATTTTTTGATTCTCACAGTATGTATGTATATATATAAAGGTCCAGTCTCGTCCAACTCTAGGGTGCAATGCTCATCTGTTTCTTGGCCAAGGGAACCAGCATTGTCCGAAGACATTTTCTGTGGGTCATGTGACCAAGAGTGCTATATGCGAAAGGCACACAGAATGCTGTTACCTTCCCATCTAAGTTTGTTTATACACACATACACACACACATACTAACCCTAACCCTTTTTTTTTTAAAGAGAAGAGGTGCAAAGCAGGGTTCTACTTATCTTTATTACCAGTTCGCAACGGGACCACATGTGCATGCTTCTGCACAGAAGCTTCCTGATGATGTCTGGGTCAGTCGGCAGAGACTCTGGCCAGTTTTACTACCGGTTCTTGCAAACCGGTCCGAACTGGGGACAATCCACCACTGGTGCAAAGCAGTGTCCTTTGGCACTGATTTGCAAATATTAGATAGTGATTATGTTTCTTTTTGTGCTATACAATCTTCATTAGTTTAATTCAGCAGATCAGATTTACATTTTAATATGTAATTGTTACCATTGTTTTATCTGGAGTTTTATGCAGTGTTCTTATTTAGTTCAGAACATATTGGAGACGGATGGCTCTATTAGAGCCAGGGTAATTTATGTTAAATCTATATTGATTTTTATTGTGACTTCTTCATCTTTAATGTACTGTATTGCTTTTATTACCATAAACTGCTGGGGATCTGTGGTTCGTCCGGTGGGTTTAAAAGTGATAAATAAATAAATAAGCTTCCATTAAAAGCTTTACAAAAGAAAACACCAGGTTTTTCCCACTTTTCTGATCTATTAGCAATTTTTTATTTTCTTGTTTTCAGTGACTAGTTAAAGGAACCAAATTTTGCCTCCATTCTAGTGTTGTTTATTCTTTTCCTTTAAAGAATTTTAAAATATTATTTACATTGAATTTTATTTAAGTTTGCATTTTATACCATTTTTATATTTCCTGGTAAAAAGTTTGCAAATAGTTTGATAAGTAAATACAATGCGAATTCACTCGCGGATAAAGAATTCTATACTTAACAGGCATGTTGGTTTGCTTTACAGAAATGTTAGAATGAGAGGTTTTCTCCATAGATGTATCATGCATATAAGAAATTTTATTGGATTTATTGGTTTTGAAGTCTGCCCAACTCCAAAAAACTTCTGGGAGACTTACAACATTCAAAATTCAGGTAGTCCTCAAATTATAATCATCATAATCATAAGTTTATTTGTCAAGCATATATAAGATAACAGGTAAAAGTATAAACATAATTTGAATACATGAAAAGAGTAAGTAAAAAGGAATATTAGGACAGGGATGGTAGGCACACTGGTGCACTTATGCACGCCCCTTACAGACCTCTTAGGAATGGAGTGAGGTCAACAGTAGACAGTCTAAGGTTAAAGTTTTGGGGCTTTGGGGAAGAAACTACAGAGTCAGGTAATGCATTCCAGGCATCGACCACTCTGTTACTGAAGTCATATTTTCTGCAATTGAGTTTGGAACACTTTACCTTGAATTTGTATCTATTATTTACTCGTGTATTGTTGTGGTTGAAGCTGAAGTAGTCATTGACAGGAAGGACAATGTGGGAGATAATTTTATGTATTATGCTTAGGTCAGGCTGAAGTTGGCGTACTTCTAAGTTGTCTAAGCCCAAAATTTGGAGTTTGGTGGCATAAGGTATTTTATTGCGGGTAAAGGAATGGAGGACTCTTCTCGTAAAATATCTCTGGACTCTCTCGATTGTATTTATGTCTGATATGCAGTGCGGGTTCCAGACAGATGAGCTGTATTCAAGAATACAAGTATATTAAATTATATTAAATTTAATTATATTAAATTATAATTATAATTAAATATTCAAGAATGGGCACAACTGAGCCCAACATTTCTGTGAGACATTTGTTAAATCGATTTTGCCCCCTTTTACGATCTTTCTTAACAACTATAGCAAGAAAGATCGTAAAAGGGTCAAGAAAGACCCTTTTACGATCTTTCTTGCTATAGTTGTTAAGGGAACCACTGCATTTGTTAAGTTAGTAACACTATGATTAAGTGAATCTGGCTTCCCCATTGACTTTACGTCAGAAGGCTGTAAAAAGCGATCACATGACCTCGGGATACTGCAACTGTCATAAATAGGAGTCGTTTGCCAAGCATCTGAATTTTGATTGCGTGATTATGGGGATGTTGCAACGGTCGTAAGTGTGAAAAACGGTCGTGTCACTATTTCAGTGCTTTGTAACTTTGAGCAGTCACTAAGCCAACTGTTGTAAGTCAAGGACTACCTATACATTATTAAATAAATATGGCTGCTTGGATAAAATAGTGACACTTCCCGCCTGGACTACTGTAACGCTCTCTACATGGGGCTCCCCTTGAGCACCTGGAGGCTCTAACTGGCGCAGAGTGTGGCCGCGCAGGTGGTTATGGGAGCGACATGGCGCTCCCGTGTATCACCTCTCCTGCGCGAGCTGCACTGGCTCCCAGTGGTCATCTGGGTGCCCTTCAAGGTTTTGGAAGTTAGGGACTTCCGTTGGGACTGCGACATTGCTAGACGCTTCTTTTCGAAGCGCCAGCCCAGGGCTCCGTAGAACTGCAAAGAACAGCGACTATCAGCTGTCTTCCGGTTTGGAAACTTTCCCCCTGGTATAAGGGGGGAAAGTGAGTAGACGGGTGGGGTAGAGCTCCCTGAGAGTGCCAGATTTTACCCATAATCTGGCGCTCGAAGATGAGAGCTCCCCGTTAAGCCTGTCAGTACTCCGGACCCTGGATGCCTCTGCTTTGCAGAGCTAGATGTCGTTACCATCCCAGCAATTAACTTTAAACAAATACTTTCTGAATAAAGCTGGCAGAGCACAAGCAGCATGAATGAAACAGCAAGTATTTTTTTTTCTTTCTAACTCCAAAGATTTACTCTCTTTAAAAGATTTTTTTTAAGCTGAAAGTGAAAGCAAGATGGCATTTGAGTTTTAACGGGGCGTGAAGAAGTGAAAGTTAAAAGTAATTATTGATAAGCCCCTGTTTGAAACGTAAAACTCCTTTTTGAAAAGTGGATGAAACAAGAAAGGATGTAATAATAATAACTGAAGCAGCAATACAAATTACAAATTGTAAAGGGTCTTTTTTTTTTCCTTCTTGATACTCTTTTTTTTTCTTTTTCTTTTTTTCTGTCCTTCTGGAAGGGAAGGAAGAAGGGGGGGCAACATGGCTGGTCTTTTTGAAAGCAAAGAAAGCAAAGGAGGGTTAATTAACCCTCAATGGTCTGACTTTGAGGAAGCTTTGAGCTCAATTACCTCTGCTTTATTGAAAAGAATTGATACTATATTTCAAGCTTTTCAAGCTGGAAACAATGAAACACATGGAAATACTGAGTTGCAATCTAGCAGTGGGGGATTGAACGAAGAGCTGGGAGATGGAAAAGTACAACAACAGATCACCGAGGAGAGAAAGATGGAGGCTGTGCAGAATAAGGAAGAAATCTTGGAAGCTGATGAGATTTTGGTTACACGAATTTTTTCTTATAAAAACCAATCTGCATTTAAAGAGCTGTTTCCAAAAGAAGTTATATTTCTCCAAAAATTTTATATTATGCAATCCCAAAAATTGCAAAATTTTACTGGAGTTAAAAAAGGCAGAGGGTTCAAAGTTAAAAAGAAAGTTCGTAAAAAGGAAAAGAAGAAAGATTGGAAAAATGGAAAATAACCCTGCTTGATGAGATGATGGTCCTTAAAAAGTATTGTTTAGCTGTTTAAAGATTTTGAACTTGTGGGAAAAAAAACAGACAGCAGTTTAATGCCAGTTATCTAAGCGATGAGCGACGATGAGGGGGCAACCTACAGCTGTATTGGAATATTTTGAGAAGAATAAACAGATCACTGCAATGCTGGTGGGTTGGGCTGTAAAATATGCCCTGACTTGAATGATTTGGAATATTTTATTAAGGACTGTAACAAATTTGGACTTAATTGCAATCGCAGAGGTTTTATTGAATATAGTAAATTGGAGTCTCCTGACTGATGGTAATAAATATAAGGCAAAAGGACTATGGACCTAGGGCAACTGCAATTGATCTGGTGGTTTCCCTAACACGTCTGATGAATTTATTAATCTAATTTTTGACTGGATTTGATGGATATTATTTCAAATACAATTATAAAGTCACTCGGGGGGGGGGTTTATATAAAGAAGCAATTTTTACTTAGGTGGGTAGATGCAAATGAAGATATTCTAAATGCTGTTGGAGGATGTGAAGACAAGAAGATTAGCAACCGGTTTAATCTAGTATGAAGAATTTAAACGTTTGATATAGTTAATAAATGATGTTTTTAGCTGATTTGTTAATATGTATTGACAAATTAATAAGAGGTTTGATTATTATTTTTTAATTCAAAAAAATTATTATTTTGTTATTAAGTGCTTTAGTTATAATTGGACCTTTATGGTTTAAAAGTGGAGGACGGAAGAGTTTATATAACATTTTATTTTAAATTTGGGGTTTTTGAATGAGGGTTTCTTTTTTTTCTTTTGTTTTCAATGAAAGAACTTATAAAATATTTTGTTAAATTGTATAGACCTAATAATTTGTTAAGCATTAAATAGCTAAATTGAGTAAAGATAGGTTTGATTAGGTAATACTTAACTGTTTTATTAGCTGTTGTAATTATGAATGGATATTAATTTTGTTGAATTAGATGGAATAAGAAGAAAGAAGACTTGCTTTCCTTTTATTTATCTGTTTAATGATTATGATTATGATAAGTGTGAAATGGAGTTTAATGTAGAGAATTTGACCTGTATTTTATTTTATTTTGTATTTGCTCTGGGAAGTCGGGGGGCGGTTGGGGAGGGGGGAGAAAATGTATGTAAAACTTTTAAAACTTTTTCAATTAAAAAAAAGGTTTTGGAGGTTAAACCTTTGTTTAATCTTGTTCAAGGTTAAACAAATATGGCTGCTTGGTTAAAACCATATCAGTAACTTGGCCAAAGTTTTTCTGCTCTTTCTTTAATTCATATTGACTGGGTTCATGCTAGTCCAGGTCTGCTGGTTGATGATTGCAATAATACTATTGAAAGTAGTCAGAGCCCACAGCTGCAATTTCACAATATGCTTTTGTAATATTGATATTCTCTGCCTTGTGTAAAACGGTTGACTGTCAATTATTCTCCTGACGAAATCCCCATTTCTTCACATGTCCATCAGTGGTGGGTTTCAAAAATTTCCACTACTGGTTTGGTGGGCATAGACAACTTGACATCACTCACGCCCATGCCCACTCAGTCACATGACCCCCCCCCATCTAGCCACGCCCACAGGAAAAGGTAGGAAAATTTTTGGAATTTCCATCTATCTACCCCTGCCCTCCCTTCGCCAGTCACCTCCATTTCCCCTCCTTTAGTGGCCCCGGCCCTAGCCCCACTTCCTCCCCCCCCACCGCCTCTTTGTTCGGGCTGCTTATCTTCTGCAGCGACTGGTCCAGAGTCTAGAAGGCAAGCTGACTGGAGTTTTCGGCAGCCCCCAGCCAGCCACCGCTGCTGGAAAGTGGCTGTCAAGGAGGTGGCGGCTGGCTGCAGACCACTGGAAAATACCAGAGGTCGCCGAAAATGCTGCTGTCATCGCCGCCATGTTCTTCGCGCATGCGCATCCCATTGGACTTGCAAGGCATGCATGGTGGTGATGAAGATAGCGGGCGGGGCGAGCAAGCGGCAACTGGGGGATCGGTTTAGGGGTGTGGCCAGCCAACCATTGCTACCAGTTTGGTGACCTTGGCCATATTTCCACCAACAGTTTGCACGAACCGGTGCGAACCGGTTGAATACCACCTCTAATCTCCATGAAATTGCTCAGGTCAGGGATAACTCCATATCCCCCTCAGTGCCATCTTTATTTTTCTGTGGTGATGGAAAAGGAGAAGCTCCATGCAAAACTTTCATCCTGCATCTACCCTTCAAGAGGATCAGGGAGTCCTGGTGGGACCATGGTTAGTATGCAGTATTGCAGGCTAACTCTGTCCACGGCCAGCAGTTCGATCCTGACCGGCTCAAGGTTGCTACAGCCTTCCATCCTTCCAAGGTGAGTAAAATGAGGACCCAGATTGTTGGGGGAAATATGCTGACTCTGTAAACCACTTAGAGAGGGCTGTAAAGCACTGTGAAGAGGTATATAAATCTAAGTTCTATTGCTAGTGCTATCAGCTGCAATCATCCCCAGCTGTTCATACTAGGCATTCAGTGCAGATGATAAAATAAGGTTTACAAAGGGCTTGGCTAAAGCTTTACTGTAGCTGCCTTTCTTTCTCTCATACCGACAATCTTCGCTCATCCAAGTTGCTTAGAACCTAAAGGCTGCATTTCAAACGTACTGTAATTTTGACTTTGGACACTCTTTGCCATGTAGAAGGGAATCGCCTCCCAGTGATTTCAGCCAATGAAATGCCAAGGACATCAATATTAGTATTTAACAGAGCAAATATTTGCTCAGTGTTCTACAGCAGGTTCAGCAGCAGTTAGTTGCACAGGACTTTTCTGCCCTCTTGCACCCTCTGCTAAGGGAAAAAAGTACCCAAGCCACATATACAGAAGACAATAGTTACCTTAAGAAGTTTGGCTGCAGAAGCGCAGGAGAAAAATTACAGGAAGCCCTATTTGCATCACCATGAGTCAATTTTCCTTCAAAAGCCACCGTTTGAGACTGAACGATGGGAACACTATCCCGGTGATTGGACTTGGTACCAGCACTGGTGCTGAAAAGGTAAGATAACCTTTTATTTACTATTCCTGAGCATAAGATCCAGGCAATGCTTAATTGGTTAACTTGCTTTATCGGATATGGAAGCTGACTTGACTTGGTGTAATTTGTTTCCTCTACTCAGAAATAAAATGCTATTCAGTGGAACTTTGGTACTCATAGTTAATTGATTCCTGGATTTTAATTATTAATCTCAACATACTCCTCCTTTTTTTGAGCATGCAAGAAGGGACAGGAAAGGAGAAAGGGAAAGAGGAAAGACAAAGAAAATAAGGAAAGATGGGAAGAGAGCAAGGAAGGAAAAATAAGAAAAGAGGGGAAGAAGAAGAAATGAGAATGAAGAGGGAAGGAAAAAGAAGAAAAGGAAGGAAGAAGGGAAGGAAGGAAGGAAGGAAGGAAGGAAGGAAGGAAGGAAGGAAGGAGATTATAATGGGAGTGAGTGACGGTCTGAGGGAAGTCCTGCCTTAGCATTTAGCCACCACAGGTGCCCCTGATATGAGTGACATTGAACTGGCCATGCCTCCTGACCACGCCCCTCCCCCCGAAGTCAAATACAACCCTAATGCGGCCCTCAATGAAATCGAGTGTGACACCCCTGTTATAAATAAATATAGTAAACTGTCTTATCCTGCATCAGTCCAGAATCTGATGGATTTCTCTGAAGCAGTGTAACAATATTGTAAAATAAATTCTAAACCAATCAGTGATTCCAAGTCCACCTAAACCAAACTCCCCACCAACTTTGTGCTCTCAACTTTGTTGACTATCGTGATCATGCTGACTGGAGATAGTGTGGACAGTTAAAGTTCAGCATAGGAACTCTTGTGGTAAATGACTGAACACAAGACAAACCAGATCTCTCACAAGGGTCCTTCCATGTCAAGTGGTCTGATTTCAGAAAAGTGCCCTCCTCTACCATCACAGATTTCAATGAAATTTGGTGTGAACATGCACACACGTCCCCAATGAATATTGGTAAAGTGTTACGTGTGCCGATACTTGCAGAGATATAGCCATTTGTGTGACCTCCCCATACCGCAGCCTTCTACAATATGACTCTGAGGTTTCAGCAACTTTGAGACATAATATTTCTGGCAATATTTTGTTGAGAGAAACAAAACTTGGCCATCCTGTACAACTTTTTGTGTTCTATTAAACAAAATAATAAAACCATTCTCATGAGCAATCTCCATCTAGATAATTTGGTGCAAAGTTGGCCGAAAATTACTGTGGCTCGAAAAAAGTGTAATGTTTGACTTTTTATATCTCTGGAAGAAAAGGTATGAGAAATGTGAAACTTTGTGTGTGATAACTTAGCAACACAAGGTTGTCGAATATAAAATTTCATTCTCCTACTGCTACTCAATTCACAAATTGAGTGTAAACAGGGGTAAAATGCACTTAGCTTCACTACCGGATCAGAAATGTGAGCATGCGCGCCTCTTCTGGGTCAAAACCGGGATGTGATGACCTCTTGGCGTGTGGGCGGAGCCTCCAGTTTCTGGCCCTTCTGCCTTGTGCAAACCGGCTGGATTACACCGCTGATGTAAAGGTGACGGTTTTTGTAAAAATGCCAAAAACTGAGCTTTGTTGTTTGGACAGTCTATTCCTTATTCTCTTGTGTTCCCTGCTCACAGAAGGATCCCTGCCCCAGCTGTTTATAGAAATACTTTCCGTGCAAACTGAAAGGAAAAAAAGTATCGAAAACCTTGTTTCAATCACCATGATTCAATTCACACCCGAAAAGTGCCTTTTGAGGCTAAATGGCAGGAATACAATCCGGGTGATAGGACATGGGACTAAGGCAAATGACACAATGGTAAAATGACCGTCTCTTTACTGTTTTTCATATTCCTGAATATAAATTCTACGCAAGGCATAACTGGTAAGTTTGGGCTTCTCCGCAATCAATTTTCCATCCTAGATTTAATTTTCAGTTTAATTCTCTGTTGTTGTTTTTTGTTCTTTGTTGTTTCTTTCAAGACATTTCATTCTCCAATAAATTAGGTACATTAAGTTTGTTGGAGGCTTTACAAACTCTTAGGATGTATTTGCTTGTTGAAAGAAGCATAAACAAATGTGACATTATAAGTGAGCGGGTTGCCAATTTTGACAGCATAATCTTAGGGAAGGAGTCAGGGTGTAGAACAAGAGGCTGAAGGGCCATAGGCTAGCCACGTCTATTATAACAAATGGATTGAGGGAAAAGACCCTGTTCTGACCCTTACTGGATGCTGAATCATTTTCACCTAAAACAAAGCTCACGAGGGCTGCATGTGGCTCTCCCAGGCTCCGTTTTCTGGTATTGATCCTTCTTTCCTTTTCAGAATATGTATCTTTCAATAATCTATTTACTAGACTGATAACACTGACATCCAAGAGTCAACACTACTTAAAATTATTCTACTTTGGAACTGTTGCTTTGTTAACAATGTTTAAATTGGGGGGGGGGGGGTTCGGAGTGAAAATAGAGTACTTTACTGAATCTGAATTCCCGTACTTTATCTGATAGCTTTGCCTATATAATTCCCGGGCTCCAAACTGCCACTAAATTGCAATTTTTAGTTGCCTTTTAAAAAAAGCAATCAAGACATCAAAATGAAGTAATAAACAAAGAAAACAATAAAAGCTAGCAAGGAAAACTAAACATGAAAGAGATAGAAAGAAAGCTTGGATTTTTTAAATATGCATGTATCAATTAGTAAACATAACAAAGCTTTTGTTGATTTATAAAGTTTAAACCTTCCAGTTCTGACAAAAAGAGAAAAACACTGTTTACAACTCTCTCCCAGCCATGTACTTATTTGAAACCCAGCCTAAACCTGTGTACTCCATTTCTCAAAAGCATATCCCGTAAATACATTTGATCATCTTAAACTGCCCCAAAATTGTCAGCTGATTTTACTGAATATACAGCAAAGCAAATATCCCACTTCTATCGAATCAAACACGTCTCTAGTCCAAAGTTTTTGGGAATACCCTAAAAAGATTGTGAGGATTCTACAGTCTCCACTTTACTATGAACAAAGTCCAAATGATTTAATGTTCTGTTGCTAGTTTCTTTTATCCACATGGCATCTTCTGGAGATTTCAAAAACCTTTGAAGTTGGGCATGACTTGGATTAGGATCAATCTAAGAAAATGCAAGGGCTTATCTTCTCCAGAGTTCTTCATCATGCTAGGTGGTACGATGAATGAAAGATAGAGCAAGACAGAGAACTTCAGAAAGTAAGTTGAGTGTAGCAACTATATAGCCTGGAATGTAGTCTCTAGAGGGAAAGAGTAGGCTGAATTTTACTAAATCAAATTTTAAGACCAGAGAAGTCAACAGAACAATCACAAAAGCAGCATCCATTTTATCTGTAAGATATTGTGAGGAGGCAATGTCCCCAAACATTGTTTCTGTAAAGCAGATGGCAAAGTGCTTCATGAAGCATGATGTCCATTGGGTTAAAAGGGGGACAAGAGCCACAGTTCAAGAGACCAAGAGAAAACGACGATATGATGTCACCGAACTGGTTCTGCCTTCCCCCGCCCCCCGCCCCCCATATTATTCTTACCTTTTATTTGGCCCCACCCCCAATCTATTGCTGCCTCCTGAGTCCCAGCTGATGGCTAGAGGGGAAAAAAACTGTTTAAACTCTTGCCCAGGGGCTTCAAAGGGCCGCCCTACAGCTGATCAGTGTTAAAAGAAAATCATATCATCACTGCTATCAGCTTGGGAGAACCAGGCTGAACCAGGAGGAACCCACCACTGAGAATAGCCCTTCTCTGCCTGAGGCTGTAGAGACCCAGCACCAATCAAAACGCTTTTTGTGAAGCAACTGATAAACACTGACAAGGTAAGTCACTAGTATATGAAAATAAGAGCAAACTCCACTCCCTTCTAGTACTGATGATGTTACCTAGTTTGGTAATGAAATATCTGCAAGAAAACCTGAGCCTGAGTGGTGTAGGAGGCTAACAAATGAGTAGATCGGTGCCTGCAAAAATAAATGGGTAGACCAGTGCCTGCAAAAATACATGAGTAGACCAGTGCCTGCAAAATTAAATGGGTAGATTGGTACAGCTCTGCAAGCAGTTAAAAGCCTGGTAGACCAGTACCTATGCTAAATACTAAATAATTGTCACATGACCATCAAGCCATGCCCACAAAATAAGCCACGCCCACAGAACCGGTAGTAAAAAAAATTAGAACCCACTCCTGGCTATTCTGCACCCCTCCCTCAAATGTTCTTTAAAAGACAGAGTTTCCCAGCATTCCTTTAGGAACCTCCAACATGCAAACTGTGGTTACTCATCTTAAAATTAATCCTCTTTACCTGGAGCTTCAAAATTTGCTGTTTGCTGGGGAGGTGTGTAGCTTAAAGTCAGTCTACATTTAGTATACATCTGACTTTGGGGATATCTCTTCATAACCAAACAAAAGTGTATTTTCTGTACAGTTCACACCCCTTACTCACTGGATCTGGATGTCACAAAGCAAAGCCCACAATTTGTAATTAATTGCGCCCCATTTTGACTGGCAGAGTGGCAGAGTGCTGTCCTGTCCCTGGCCACACCCACCCGGCCACGCCTACCCAGCCAGTCATTAGGGCAGAGAACCGGTTGTTAAATTATTTGAATCCCTGTACAAAGCACTACTTTATGTGATTATGTTTACCTATATATGTCTATCTATAGTGACTAGGAGTAAATATATATTCTAATGCTTAACTTATTATCATAACTCAACAGAATTGAACATTGGGTGCTATTTAACAAAATGAAATTCAATGGTGAAAAAAGTAAGGTTCTACATTTAGGCAACAAAAACAAAATGCAAAGGTACAGTATATGTGGTACCTTGCTCAGTAGTAGTAACTGTGAGAGGGATCTTGGAGTCCTAGTGGACAACCATTTAAATATGAGCCAGCAGTGTGCAGCAGCTGCCAAAAAAGCCAACACAGTTCTAGGCTGCATAAATAGAGGGATAGAATCAAGATCACGTGAACTGTTAATACCACTTTATAATGCCTTGGTAAGACCACACTTGGAATAGTGCATCCAGTTTTGGTCGCCATGATGTAAAAAAGATATTGAGATTCTAGAAAGAGTACAGAGAAGAGCAACACAGATGATTAGGGGACTGGAGGCTAAAACATATGAAGAATGGTTGCAGGAACTGGGTATGAAAAGAAGGACTAGGGGAGACATGACAGCAGTGTTCCAATATCTCAGGGGCTGCCACAAAGAAGAGGGAGTCAAACTATTCTCCAAAGCACCTGAGGGTAGAACAAGAAGCAATGGGTGGAAACTAATCAAGGAAAAGAAACAATTTAGAATAAGGAGAAATTTCCTGACAGTTAGAACAATTAATAAGTGGAACAAGTTGCCTGCAGAAGTTGTGAACGCTCCAACACTGGAAATTTTTAAGAAGATAACCATTTGTCTGAGGTGGTGTAGGGTTTCCTGTCTAAGCAGGGGGTTGGACTAGAAGACCTCCAAGGTCCCTTCCAACTCTGTTGTTCTGTTCTGTTCTGTTCTGTTAAATTTCTACTAGTTTGCTAATTTCTCCTTCTTTCTCCCATACTTAATTATCTACAGATGTAGGGATGCCTACAGCTTTTCCTCAACACTTAATAACCACACAGAGTTTGCTCTTTTACTCCCTAGAGATAGATGGAGGGAGGGAGGGACTGTTATTAAGGATATACCTAAACAATCAGCCACTTTAAACTATTATTGATGACTGTTAGGGGAATGATAGGGGAAAGAAATACCTTATTTTGCCATTCATACCTGATGCAAAATGCCTTTCAACTTTTTTCAAGAGTGATATTCTTGAAATAGGAAAGTCATGAATTTTATCATATCTGGTCTTCTGTTGTCAGTATCAAACTTATTTTATTACAAGTTGTATTTTTTGGGATTCTTGATGTAAGATGCTATTGCAGCATTTGAAAGACTGCTGAATTCTGGTTCAGCTTAATATATCATATAACAAAAATAGTCTATATACATTATATGTATGTACGAATATCTATCTATCTATGTCTGTCTGTTTATCATTATCTAAGTAATAATTTTAATTAGCAATTTTATGATGTTTGTATGTTTATATTCTTCTTGGTTGTACACCGCCTTGAGTCCTACGGGAGAAAGGCGGTATAGAAATATAATTAATAAATAATAAATAAATCATCTATCTATCTATCTATCTATCTATCTATCTATCTATCTATCTTTATCTATCATCTATCCTACAAGTATTATATAGCACATACCAGTTTGGTCCAATGGTTCAGGCACCAGTCTAGAAACTGGAAGAAGGTGAGTTAATTGTCCCACCTCAGGCATTAAAGTTGACTAGGAGACTTTGGGCCAATCACTCTCTGCCAGCCCAACTCACCTCACAGGGTTGTTATGGAGAAAAGAGGGGGAGGAAGGAATATTAAGATGTATCTGTAACATTCAGTTATTTATAAAAATAATAAAGGCAGGGTAAAAATAAGCAAACGAATTAAACTTTTTAACTCCCTGTAAGTTTATCTACTACAGTATGCCTTGCTTGACCTGTGCTGTGGTAGAAACTGAGCGACCCCAGAATCTGTAATGGGCTATTTTGTTTACAAATGCAGACGGGTGTAACGATAATAACCCTGAAGAAGGTATGCAGGAACCAGCAAAGGAAAATAAAAGATAATTCAGCACTGGGGAAGGACAAGATACGAGAACAAGTCAACACAACCCACCTTGTTTCTGTTTGGTACAAAAGGGACAGAGTGTGTTTGGGGATTGTTATGTGTCTGGTCTTTGGGTGTTAAGTGAATTCGTTGTATGGGTATACTGTGTATACACGTACAATGACAATAAAGTTATTATTATTCCAGTTCCAATTCCATCTTTTAATATTGTTTAGTTTAGTTTATTATATTTATATACCGCCCTTCTCCCGAGGGACTCAGGGCGGTGAACAGCCATAGTAAAAGCAATATACAACAAAAATTAAAAACTTATTAAAATAATTCAATCATTTGGCCAAATTTAAAACATCCAACTAAAATCATTTTAAAACCCCTATCAAAATCCAATTTAAAAACCTTTATTCTGTCAGACAAGCTTGCTGGAATAATAGGGTCTTCAGAGCACGACGGAAGGCGCGGAGGTCGGGGATCCTTCATATGTCTGGGGGCAGTTCATTCCATAGGGCCGGGGCCCCCACAGAGAAGGCTATCCCGCTGGGGGTCGCCAGCGTACATTGTTTGGCCGACGGCACCCTGAGGAAGCCCTCTCTGTGGGAGCGTATTGGTTGGTGGGAGGCAATCGGTGGCAGAATGCGGTCCTGTAGATAACCAGGTTCTAAGCCATGGAGCACTTTAAAGGTGGTAACCAACACCTTGAAACGCACCCGGAAGACCACCGGGAGCCAGTGCAGCTCGCGCAAGAAGGGTGTTACATGGGAGCGACGAGCAATTGTCAGTTAGGGTGGCCTCCTGCTGCTGAAGCTTGCGGGAGGCAGCTGATAAAATTAAGATTTTTTACGAAGGGGAGACCGGTCAAGTTTTTGGCCAAGCCTTTTCTCTGAGCCACCTTGATCGGGTTTCCCCAACTTATCAGTGCTTATCATAATCATAACAAGTTTATTTGTCAAGCATATATAAGATAACAGGTAACAGTATAAACATAATTTGAATACATGGAAAAGAGTAAGTAAAAAGGAATATTAGGACAGGGACGGTAGGCACGCTGGTGCACTTATGCACGGCCCTTACAGACCTCTTAGGAATGGGGTGAGGTCAACAGTAGACAGTTTAAGGTTAAGCTTTGGGGATTTGGGGAAGAAACCACAGAGTCAGGTAGTGCATTCCAGGCACTGACCACTTATCCAGGTCATTTAGCATCTGGTTAAAAAAAGAAAGGAAGAAAAAAGCTGCGCTTTCGCCATCTCCTTTAGCAACGTCCTCCCCCATTCCCCCCCCCCCCCCCATTTCAGGCGGACAGCCTTCTGTCCCGCGGGGACGGGGCTGCCTACCAATAACTTCTGCCGACGGAATCCCGGCGCTGTCGCGTCGCCAACTCCTCTATTTAATCGAGGCAGCGCGCGTGCTGGAGCGGCGGAGGCTTTCCCTGCTCTCTTGCGCCCTCTTCCGACGGAACGGCCGGCGGCCCAGAGCACGTTGGCGAGCACAAAAGACGGCCGTTTCCTTGAGGGAGTTTGGCTGCGGGCAAGGGTGGAAGGCAAATTAATACCAAGACCCATAATACGAAGAAATCAACCAAAGCGCAGAAAGTTCTCTTTGGCCGCTTCGTCATGATTCAGTTCACCGTCGAAAACCACCGTTTGATGCTCAGCGACGGCAACGCCATCCCGGTGATAGGACTCGGGACTTACGCGGATCCCCAGACGGTAAAGCGACCTTTATTTAAAATTGACTTGCATGCTCCTGCATCAAAAAAACAACAACAACAAAACAAAACAACCCCTCTGCCCGTGGATGGGTTGGTTCAGATGTAGTTTCCCCGCCGCCCCTAAAACGTGGAGACTGTCTCCATCCTCAAAGCTGCACGGACTTCGCGTGCGTCTGAGTCTCTCTCTCTCTCTCTCTGCTCGGAAGGAGCCGCCCGTCCAGCGGGCGCGAGTAAAATAAGGTCACCCACAACCGCTGCGCAAAAAGCGGAGTCCCCCACCTTCCCTCCCTGCAGCTCGGACGGCGGATCCCTCGCGGTTCCAGGCGCTGGCGAGGAAGCGCGCCTTTCGTGGGAAGCGCGCCTGGCGTTGAACTCTCCTAACCTCTGCGCCTTTTTTTTTTTTTGGTTGTGGTTGTTGGTTTGTTTCTGAGTCGGCTCGCTTGGTGAAAAAGGGGACTTTTTGTTCGTGTTAATCTCGGGGAGATTAATTGGGAGGGTCACGGAGTGCGGGTGCGGTTTCCCTAAAAACCATCATCTCCTTTCTGGACTGGGGACCTCTTGGAGGAAAGGTAATTCACTCTTTGGGGAAGGCACCTGAAGGTCCGTCCGTCCATCCTTCCTTCCTTCCTTCCATCCTCCCATCCTCCCTCCCTCCCTCCATCCCTCCCTCCCTCTTTCTTTTTTTCCTTCCTTCCTTCCTTCCTTCCTTCTATCCTCCCATCCTCCCTCCCTCCCTCCCTCTTTCTTTCTTTCTTTCTTTCTTTCTTTCTTTCTTTCTTTCTTTCTTTCTTTCTTTCTTTCTTCTCTTTCTTTTTGGAAAAGGGAGATGGGTCGTGCAAATTAGCCTGAACCCCAGAACAGAAGCCCCCTTTCTCAAGGAGGGGGAGGGGGTGTCGGTATTTTGAAACCACCCCGTTTGGATTCAAGACTCAAAAAGTCCACCGGGGTGCGATTAAAGTTATTTTTAATTTTTAATTTATTTTTATTCTTATTTATATGCCGCCCTTCTCCGGAGACTCAGGGCGGCTTACAATGCGTTAAAGCAATAGCGTAAGTTGAAAGTTTTGCCTTCCCCAAAACTCCCATTGAGTTCGGTGGACTTTCGGAGAAAAAAAAATAAGAAAGAAAGAAAGGCACTTCCATAGGATGCTAATGAAAAGAAAGGAGGAGGGAAGGGATGTATGCTGAATATGCCCCCCACCCCAGCCCCTCAAAATTGGGGTGGAGGGGGGTGATGGAAAGAGATGGCCGTTTGCTAGTTAGGGTTTCAGTCTTCCTTTTAGCTACTCTTGAGGAGAGCGTGGCCTTAAAAGACCTGCTCTTCCTTCCAGGCATCTGTGGGGCTTGTAATGGCTGCATCTCGTTCTGCTGTGGTCCAGAGAGCGATGGCTCCGAACAATAGTGAGCTTGGGAAGAAAGCTCCCCCCTCTGGTGTTCTCCAGTTGCGAGGGGCTTCTAGTGCCCTCCCTCATTTCCAGCCAGCTCTAGGGTGTAAGACTTAGGGACGCAAGCTTTATTCTTTTGCTTTCCTAGTGGCAGGAATAAAAAGAAGTCAGTGATGGAATTCGGTGGTGGGAATTCCTTCTCTACCGATCCCTAATAGGAGCTACTCTGGCTTGCCTTCCCTACTTTTTCAGACCCCGATGCCATCTCTGTCTGCCTTTGTGTTCCTGCATCTCCCTTCGTCTTCCCATAAGGCTACATCATTCAGGTGATGCTTGGAAAGGCGTTCCTTGTAACAAAAGGCAGGGAGGGGGGCTTTTGTTACATCTGGAGCCAGGCTAAAATGTTAGTTGAGCTCTAGAACATTAAGCGGGAAAAGACCTTTGTCTGATAGATTTGTGTTGCTTTAAACACATTTCTCTGGCTGTCCATCTCACAACAATGACCCCAGCAGTCGGACAGAGCTTTTCACAGCTCTGCGAAATAAATAAAATAAAACTCAAATATAGTTTGTGCCTGTGGATTTCTTATCCCTCCTTGTCTCAGCCTCTTGTGACTCATGATTCTGCTGAACTGAATTACATGTTAAGAGATGAGGAACAATATTCCTTATGTGGTATCTCCCAAGAGCCTAGCAGCCTTGGTGAATAACTATGTTTAGCTGGGCAAGAAAGAGTCCAACACATATGTTAGTAGCAGATTAAGATTGGCTTGCCAGGCTTATTTTTGATCTCAGGTGGGTTAATTGATTTTTTTGGATTTTCCTGCCGTCAGATTACAGAACTTTGTAGAAATGTAGCTCCAGATTTTCTAAGATTAGAAGCTTCTGAGGACGCTTGAATGAAAACGATGGGTGTTTTAATGCAGTATATCTTGAAAACCTCTCCAAGATAGACTTGCCCAATACATCTATATAATTTGATTAAAATTTTATTAATTTTTTTTAAAAAAAGAAGATAAAGCTAATACAAACTAATATAAAGTGAGGAAAAGAAGAAAGAAATAGAAGAGAACGCTAAAAGCTTTTTTGTATCTTTTTAAATTTCTTTTCTAGTTTTCTTTTACTCCCCCCCCACCCCATCTTCTTGCACTTTTTCAAATAGCCCTGTTCAATATATCTTGAGGTCTCCAGATATCTTGCCCTTATGTTTAGCTTCTTGGCTTGGCTCTTCATCTTGGCTATCCAAGATGAAATTAAAAAGAGAGGAAGAAGTGCTTTTGTCCTCTGTCAGTTCTGTGGAAGCCCTGGATCCAGAAAAGTCTAATCCTTAATCTGTTGTCAGAGTTCTTCTATCTATTGTGGTCCGCCAGCTGTTGTGGCCCGTCAGTGGCCTGTGCAGTTAGTAGCTGATTCCAACAGCGAGGAGGATGGTGTGGTGCTGCGCCAGCAGCCTGTGCAGCTGGCGCTCAAGTCAGACAATGAGGAGCTGGAGAAGATGTGATGCCAGAGGCGGGGATTCAGCCAGGGCCTTCAGAACCTCCAGAAGCTCCCATAAGTGAAGAGGAAGAAGAGGAGGAGCCTCTTCTCGATGCACGAGCGCGCAGAGCTGTTAAAAGGCAGGAGTGGCTCCTCAGGAGGAGGTCTCCTCGAGAGTAAGGCTTGGGGCTAATTGGCCACTCCCCTAGCCTATTTAAGGAAGAACAACGACTGATGCAATTTGCAGGAAACAACTTCATTCAGATTCCTTCGCATCTTGATTCCAGAAATGTTTGATTCAGCTCTTGTTTCTCTCTTGTCAGTTTTCCTGCAAATTGCTTCTAGGCATTCTGCCAAACACAGTAAGATTACGGTTATCTGAAATACTGTACCTCAGAATTGAGTTATTATTCTTTGGATTTTTATCGGCTGTTAATGAAGTTAAAATAAAAGCCCTTGTTCAGAACTGATTTAAACTGTACTTGTATTCGAACAACTATTAAGAAAGCTCATTAGTAGTCCTTAATTAGTAAACTAAGGTTTGTATGGACTTTGTGTGTGCTGCGTTCTTTGGGGTCCATAGTTGGGGCAGAACACCAGCAGCCTGTGGACCTGGCAGCAGAGTTGGACAGTGAGGAGGCTGGGGAGGAACATGGGCCAGTCCTGGAGTCAGGGAAAGGCCCGGATGAGGGCTCTGTGTCAGAGGCAGGGATGGGGCCAGGGCCATCTGGGAGCGATGCACGGACTCCGGAGCCTCCAGAGGAGGACAGCAGAGAGGCAGAGGAACAGGAGGAGCCTGTTCCTAGTGCATGCATGCACAGAGCTGCCAGATGGCAAGAGCAGCTGAAGAAAAAAGGACAACTCGGGAGTAAGTCCAGAAGATGATTGGCCCCTCCCACAAGGCTTAAAAGAGCAGCAATGAAGCATTGGGTTCTTTGTAGAAAAGCAACGTTGATTTCAGTGCTTCTTGTCAGCGTCTCTTAAACTTTATGGGGTTTTTGCCAAGAAAAGCTTGGTGATAATCAAAGGTTGGTGATAAGGCCGACGGACTGGTTAAGAATTATTAAGATTCTAATAATAATCTTCTTAATTCTATTAAGAATTTTGTTTTGGACTAAGCTGAGAATGAATTAATTCTCAGCTGTTTTAATAAAATAAGTTTGTTGAGGACTGAATTGTGTTTGGTAAACACTACTTGGGCATCGGTCACAACACTGTCTTCCCATGATCCTCTGTCTTTCTAGATCAATGAGAAAGAAAGAGTCTTTCACATTATGTTACGACTGGTTCGCCCCGCACGCGCTCGCTTCATGCATGCATGCGCCCAGTTCACGTATGCACCTGCCTTCTGCACATGCTCCCGGCCTTCTGCACATGTGCTTTGCTCACCCAAGTGCCTTCCCCACATGTGCGCGGCCTCAAAAATGTGCCTAAACAGGATGGCATAGAGCTGGGTCTTTCTGCTTCCGGTTCAGGTGAACCAGTCCGAACCAGCGGAAAAACGTGCTGTTTTCTTCAGGCAATGGTCTTGCCTGAAGAAAAACAGCACGTGTGAGAGAAAAATCTAAAACAGATTCTTTTTTTCCTGACAGATAAACTTTCCTCTAACAATATACAAGGAAGAGGCTTATTTATTAGAGAGGAGGAAAAATGGCATATTTTAACTGCTTGCAAGGATGTGTTGATTACCATCATATTACTTTTTAATGGAAAAGGAGCATTAAAAGAGAAAAAAAAATGCCGCTATGCATTAGGCTACCTGCCAGATCTGGATGGCAAAATTCCCAACTGTCTGTAGGTGGCACACTAAACACACTCTTTACTGCCAACTAGTGGTTGTTAGAATGCTTGCAGTCCAGAATGAGGAGCCCTGATTTTAAGTGTATACAATACAGGTATTGTATCATCTGACGGCAGAGAATTCTTTCGGCTGAGTTTGAAGGGAGATAAATTTATCTTTTGTACCATTTTAAGAACAGTATGTACATTCTTCCACTCAGAAGGCTCTCCCCTCACTGTCAATAAATAAATAAATAAATGCAGAAGAGACAAATGCTTATAAGCATTGTGGGCACTTGATAAAATACTTGCGATGTGTCTCACATATATTGTGACTTGTATAATTAATATCATCCCATTTCAAATCCTTTATCAGTTTAACCATGCACCCGATGAACTGGCTCACGAAAGCTTGTGTTTTTTAAATAAAATATATGGTAATAGTCTGCGGATGTGTTATTAAATTCCTTTTGGTTTTAGTTCTTTCAACATAATTGCAACCTCTCAGTTATCTACCAATACGTCGTGAGCATTCCTCTGTATTATATGATGGGCTGCTTAGTTGCTCAACTTCAACAGTGAGATGGGAGGTGTATAAGTTTGATTAATAAATAAATAAATAAATAAATAAATAAATAACAGAATAGAAGATAAAATACTTAGTCACAAACTGGAGGGAATTGACTGGGTCTCTCAATTGGCCTGTGATTAGTTTTATCTTTAATTAGTTACACTGAATTTTATATGCCTATACATCCTGATCTGAGAGATAGTTCCATTGTTCTGCTTTGGATTTCACATTATTGGATATCGAAAGTCCTCAATTAATGACCACTTGCTCAACAATTAATTTAAAGTTAAAATGGTACCAACCTAATGGTACTTACCACCAGTTCTTGAAGTTCTGGCCATCGCAGCACTCCTCCTCCTCCTCCTCCTCCTCCTCCTCCTCCTCCTCCTCCTCCTCCTCCTCCTCCTCCTCCTTCTTCTTCTTCTGCTATATCCGTCATTGGATGTTGACAATCATGTTGGCGATCCTATTTTTATCAACAGCCACATGAAAAAGTGCTGCTGAGTTTTGTCCAAACCAGTCCCTTAGATTTTGAAGCTGTGATGTTCTTCTTCTGCCTGGATCTCATTTGCCTTCAATCTTTCCCTGGAGGATTAAGTGAAGGATGCCGTATTTTTCCAGGTTTCGCATCACATGTTCAAAACTTTTGCTTTTTAATGGTTTTGATGATTTCCCTTGGCTTTCCCAAGCAGTTTATCACCTCCTCATTTCTGATTTTGTCAACCCAGCTTATACGCACAAGTAATAAATCCACATCTGGATTTACCATCTGTAAATCCACATTTCAAATGCTTCTAGTCTCTTCAAGTGGCTTTCTGTCAGAGACTGACTCTCCACTCCATAAAGCAGGATAGAAAAGATGTAATATCTGACAAGCCTGATTTTCAATTTTAGGCTTATGTTGTGACTGCAGAAGACCTTTTTCATGTTGAAGAATGCTTTTCGAGCTTTCTCTATCCTTGTCTTTAGTTCAGTGGTCATGCCCCAGCTTTCATGTAAATTAGATCCTTTCAATTTTTTCTAGTGGTTTTCATTCAGAATTTATCGGTGATAAATTAATGAGTTGTTTGCTGATAACCATAATCTTGGTTTTTGAGGAGTTAAGCTTCAACCCAGCACCCGTGCAGTTACATAATTATGATCCAGGTCAGGGATGAAATCCAAATTTTTTCCCTACTGGTTCTGTGGGCGTGGCTTGGTGAGCATGGCAGGGGAAGGATATTGCAAAATCTCCATTCCCAACCGACTCTGGAGCCAGCCAGAGGTGGTATTTGCTGGTTCTCCAAACTACTCAAAATTTCCGCTACCGGTTCTTCAGAACCTGTTAGAACCTGCTGGATTTCACCCCTGATCCAGGTACTTAGTGCTGGGGTTGCACTTACAACAATTACAACTACTTGCCTTCAACCAACTGCCTGGGCATAGGCTGATGAAGCTGGTGCTCTTGCTTTTCCTATCACAACCTTTAAGTAATGGCAGTCAATTCAACATGCTTTTGGCTGAGCATTTTAAAAGTTTAACTTAAGAAAGTAGTCTTTAAAAAAAAACAACTGGAAACTGCTCATCACAAATAACTTACAAGTTGCTTTTAAAGAAACGATAACAACCAGAATGCTATGAGAGCAGGGGTGTCAAACTGGTGGCCCGCGGGCCGGATGGATCACACACAGGCCACGCCCACCCTAGCTCCGCAAATGGGAAGAAGTCGCAAAACGTCACATGACAGCAACGTGACGCTGCGAGTTTGACCCCTGTGTATTAGAGAATCATTTACTATTTCTCAATGTTACATTTCACGACAAGAAACAGGTTTGAATAACTGAAGGTTATAGGTTTACTCCTTGGCATTTCTGCTATTAAGAAAAAGAAACAAAGAAATAGAAATAGAGGTTGAATGATTGAGAAAGAACCTTTGCTGGAGACCTTAACAATTCGGATGTTACCTCACTGGATGAGTTTGAATAAATGAGAAATCATTTTAAGTTGTCCTAATTTTACTAGCAGGAGAGTAACGGGCACTTCTCTGAGACGAGAGAATGACTGAAGTCAAAACAGTGGTTGGATCTGCCCATTGTGTGTAACCATTATTTGCTTAACCTTGATTTGTTAATAACCTTGCATGGATGATCTACTACTACATATCAAAGCTGAACAAAACAGACCCTCTGAGTTTACTGCAGGGTATGAATGAGCCAATACCTGTTTTGTCTATTGCCGATGAACAACAACTGCAGGAGTTGGCCATTCCTACCCTATCCTGTAGTTTAGGACTTGTGTAATAACATCAACATAAACTAGGAAGATAATCTACACAAAACCTGGAGGAGTCCTTTGGTATCTGCAGCCAGACTTCAGAAATTTGGACTCTGGCTGCCTTTTGTAAAGATTCTCTGCTGCTAAATCAAAAGATGTTCAGGCTCCAGAGAAAGAACATGACTTACTAACCTCTTAAGGTTTCTAAGTCTGCTCCCTGCCTGCCTATTGTATTGCTGCAGTGAGCAAATATAAAAGGCAAATAAATGTGTCACAGCCTCTTGCTTTCAGAGGAATATTTCTAAAACAAAAAAACCAAGACTCCCATTCACCTCAGCTTTTGGAGCTCCCTGAACTAAGGGCCAAAATCAGTAGCCAGAAGAGGCCATGTGTCTCTGCCCATGTCTCTTGACCACCATCATTTTAACCATTGTTTATCCAGTGCAGGATGAAGGACAGGATGTTATTATGTCTCTTGATAACATGTACTAAATATTGGGCGTTATCCTCTCCTTCGGGCCATCAAAAAGTTGATGAAAACTTTCTTGATGGTTACACTCTCATTCACACATCTTGCAAAGCTGCGATTTGGTTAATTTTGATTTATTAACTAAGCTTTCTGATAAATCATGGTTTATAAAGCATAGGGGTTCATACAGCAATTGCACCATGCTAAGCTAAACTTGAAGAAGCCCTATTATGTTGCAGCAAGATCGCACAACCAAGTGCAAGACTCGCATCACGCTTTGTACTAAAGCATGATTTGCTCATGATTGGGTTCAAATATCTTACTAACACATCAACTATTTTTTATAAGCAATTAGCAGCAAGATTTAGGCTTAACTAAAAGCCAATTCTATTATAGTAATTTGTGTGTAAATTCATACATTTGATCTTGGTCAAGGGAATTGCAGGGAAATGCCCTGTGAGCACTTTACTCCCTCTTTCCTCCTCTTTTTTTTAAATGTAAGAATCCTATCTATAGTTTTAATGTTTTACATGTATTTTAATTGTATGTCCTGACTAGGTGACTCAGTGGCTAAGACACTGAGCTTGTCAATCAGAAAGGTTGGCAGTTCGGCGGTTCGAATCCCTAGTACAGGCCTCCTGCGTGAGCTAGATGACCTCCAAGGTCCCTTCCAACTCTTGTTACTGCTACTGTCCATAAACCACCTAGAGTCACTTCTGGTGAGATGGCGGCATCCAAGTTTAACAATAAAAAGTAAATAAATGATAGGAAATAGGAAATAGTATTTTGGTTTGCAAGGACGTCTCTAATCTTGCATAGAACGATATTAACATGCATGAAGTTTTGGGGCACAGTAGCAAGAATGTGCCCAAACTCACCAGTGCTGTCCTTGCCATCAGCAGTACATCTTCCTCTGGCATGAGTAACAAAGACTGCTAATATAACATTTTTCTTCTATAATAGAGATTATACAAGCCTCGATTGACCAAAGCCATGATGGGCAGCAGAAATCAAAGCTTATGAGTCCATATGGCAATGATTACAGCATATTAAATATTATATTACCCCTTGGAATGCAAACAAAGGAAACGGTAAAGAATGTGAATTAGTGAGGGGGTCCTTGATGCTCTCTGAGCTTGGTTATATTCTTCCAGATATTTCATTACCCAACCTCCTGTTTGGTTTAATGAAAAGTCTGCAACAAAGCAGCCAAAGGCAGAGAGCACCAAGGACTCCTCATCTCAACCCTGAGTTACAAATATTCCCCTTTACTGGTAAATGTGAATTAGGGAATGAAACAAAAAATAATAATAACTTGTGTCTGTAAAACTAAGTGAAAGAGTATAAGAATAAATAAATCTAGGAAGCACAATGACAGGTTTAATGTGCAAGACCATTAAAAGATAGATTAATATTTTTATAAAAAGAATGAAAAGTACTGATGTCTGTGGAGATTCCCGGTCATCCAGGTCATGGTTGTCCCAAAGGTGCTTTTTCAAGAGGCAACTAGACTTCCTGTTTTTTCTTTGAAGACATTTTGCTTCTCATCCAAGAAGCTTCTTCAGCTGAAGAAATTCCTCTAGAATAACAACTCTGTTATTCTATTCTATTCTATTCTATTCTATTCTATTCTATTCTATTCTATTCTATTCTATTCTATTCTATTCTATTCTATTCAAGCGGCATTCTTTTCTGAGTGGGAATAAAGGAGAGCTGTCTCTTCATAGGAAGAGGACGGACAGAAATCCTCATAATTGACTAATTCAGGGTTTCAGTTGGCTGGGGAATTCTGGGAGTTGGCGTTGCCAAGGCTGAGAAACACGGATTGAAGAGTTAGAAAGAATTCCAGAAACTAAGTGTCTGCATGCTTTCCTGGCTTGCGGTTGGCTTATAAAATCTGGCAAGTCATCTGTGAAGATGTATTCTGCTTTTTGTAAAAATAAACAAGGGATGCGTGTGGAGAAGTCTTCGTAGCCGCCACCTAGAAAGTAAAAAAGAAAGTTGCTATGTTGGTTCATATGAGGGGAAAAAAAGCACCGGTAAGAATAATAAATACACGCATAAGGACTAACCCAAATCAACAAAATTAAAAGCAGGGTTAATGAGTAGTTTTATGCTGTTGACTTGGGAGGGAGGAGATTGCTGTTCTCGCATATGCAGATTTATGCTTCTTTCAATTAATCACCAGATAATAGATTTAAATTTATTGGATTAATAGCAGAATTGAATGCTTGCTTGCTTCAAAGTAACCCTAGCTTAATTTTCAATGGAACAGATGATCCAGTGAAAAAAAGCATAGAATTGCAATTCTATCCATATTTACTGAAAAGTAAGCCCTACTTTATCAAGGCTCAGTTTTGGGTAAATCCATACAAGATTGCCGTGTGATTTCCTTTAATTGGACATTCTTATTCTGAATAGAATTTTAAAATCCTTTTCAATCTTTTCTTTGTTCTACTGTTCCTAGTTTTTTTGGTTTATTGTGGTATGCTATTTAAGGGTATATGGATCTAAACTAAGACCATAGATTTTTAAAAAACAAAAGCCATTTGAAAATCCCAGTTGCAAGGAGAATGTGCCATTGTGTATGTTTGTTTAATCTTAGCTGAATTTCCAACAAGTAGCAAAATACTAAACATCTGGAAGATACTACAGTTTGTTGTGAACAGATCTCTTCAGCGCAGGGAAACTGCATTGGCCAGATACAAATATATGGATATATTTATAGGCATCTGTATTTAATAGAAGTGTAAAAAGCAGAATTTCAATATATGCAGATATCAACTCTTAAAAGAAGTCACGGTATGTCAAACTTGCCTCAGAGGTGGCAAACGCCAAAGACAGCTTATAAAGGAAGCTCAGGTCCTGAGCAGCCACTTGCAATCAGAAATCTGGATTCTCAGAAGCTCTCACTGCTCAGGTATGTTGAAAGGAAAGGAGGGTTAAGTTATAGAATCCTAGGAAGTGGGTATGTGCTTTAGTTCCCATTGATGAATAAGAATCTTAAGGAGTGGGCTCCTTGTTGCCTTTGATTCTCTACTGTCTTTTGATGCAATGAACCTGTTGCAACTCACTTTCTGGTTATGGAGGGAAGAATGTGTATCTGTTGTGGCTCTGCCATTCCATTTCCATTTCTCCTCCTCCTCCTCCTCCTCCTCTTCTCTTCCTCCTCCTTCCCCCTCCTCCTCCTCCTCCTCCTCCTTCTCCTCCTCCTTCTCCTTCTCCTTCTCCCTCTCCTCCTTCTCCTTCTCCTTCTCCTCCTCCTCCTCCTTCTTCCATTCTGGGCTTTGAGGGAGATATAAAGTTCTGGTTCTTGCTCTTCTCATGGCCTCAACCATTTTTATCGATGTCATTGTAGTGCATCTGTAGGTGGTGGACAAGATAGGCAATTGTTGACATCTGCTTAATGATGTAACCTCACACACATACAGCTTAGTGCTTCCCTCTGATGTCATGACATCATGACATCATTTGCAGAAGACGTCATGATGCACATGTCATCATTTCAACATCTTCAAAGCTTATTAGACATTGTGATGTCTACTGTAGATAGTTTTCTCGGCAACAATACAGATGTGATTAATCACTGCTATGTTAACAAGAAGTGTGCTTTTTTAATTCCCAGTCTAGATAACAATCTTGGGTTTTGTGGTGCTCTTCCATCTAACTTATAACCAGGTCTGATCCAATTTAGTGATTTGAAGATCATCTAAAGGTGGCCAAGGACAACTCTACTCACTTTTCTGAAGCAGAGTAATTGTGGTAGCCTCTTTTGATGCAGCAGTGGTGGGTTCCTCCCGGTTCAGCCCGGTTCTCCCGAGCTGGTAGCGGTGATGATATGATGTCACCAAACTGGTTCTACCCCCCACCCGCACCACCCGCGTTATTCTTACCTTTTATTTGGCCCCACCCTCAATCTATTGCTGCCTCCTGAGTCCCTGCTGATGGCTAGAGGGAAAAAAACCTGTTTAAACTCTTGCAGCAGGGCTTCAAAGAGCCATCCTACAGCTGATCAGTGGTAAAAGAAAACAAATGAGTAGACCAGTGCCTGCAAAAATACATGAGTAGATCAGTGCCTGCAAAAAATAAATGGGTAGATCGGTACAGCTCTGCAAGCAGTTAAAAGCCTGGTAGACCAGGACCTCTGCTAAATCCTAAATAATTGTCACATGACCATCAAGCCACGCCCACAAAATAAGCCACGCCCACAGAACCGGTAGTAAAAAATTTTAGAACCCACGCCTGTGATGCAGGTATACTTTTCTGTCAACTTAAGGACAGATGCATAGCATATAAATAGCTCTTGGTTGTAATATGGTGATACAAAATAAGAACCATTCTAAGATCACCACAACCTGAAATAATCTAATCTGCTTTATTTTATAACAAGTGAAAAGTCCACCGTGTACGTTTTCTGCCTCAGCAGATAATCACCTGTTTTTGTGACTTCAGTAGCAACCTTCATCCAACTTGTTCCCTTCATCCCTCCATTATTATATTATTGCAGCAAGGGATTGGTACAGAAAATGAATCCCCTTGTCGCTTTTTCTCAGCTTTATTTGGGAGCAAATCCTGTTGTTCCCAACAGGATTTGGGATAAATCCTGTCCTAAATATAATCCCTGACTTCATGCAACTGACAAAGTCAACCCTCATTGGCAAAATGTGTCATAATTAATTAGTCATAAATCAAGGCCTTCCTGTAAATCTATACACGCACACATATATTCGGCTTAAGCTATTTTAAATTATAAAGATTAAATAAGGGAAGACCTCATTGTAGCGGTGAGATATAAATATGGAGAATGGTGGGAATGATGATGGTGTGGTAGAAAAGTTTTTAATGGTAATGTACCGTATTTTTTGGAGTATAAGACGCACCTTAGTTTTTGGGGAGGAAAGTAAGAAAAAAGCTGATTGGCAGATGGATCTGCCTCCAGGAATACCCCCAATCAGTTGTTTACAGAGGTGAATTTTAGCAACAGGTTCCTTGGTTGTGAGCTGTGTGCCTTGCTTTTTTCTTTTTGCTTTTTTTTCTGCCTCTGAAACTTCTGAAACTCTGTTTCAGAAAAAACCTTTTTTCCTGCCTCTGAAAGCCTCCGGAAACAGAGCTTCAGAAAAAAAAGCCTCTAAAGCTCTGTTTGGGGGCTTCTTTTCTGAAGCTTTGTTTCTGGTGCTTTTTTCAGCCTCTGAAACCTCCGTTTGAGAAGCTGGGCAGGGCTCCATTTGGAGTATAAGATGCACCCAGATTTTCACCCTCTTTTTGGGGGGGAAAAGGTGCGTCTTATACTCTGAAAAATACGGTAAGTAAGACTGGGGAGTGACCCAGGGATTGGACTAGAAGACCTCCAAGTTTCTTCCAACTCTGTTATTCTGAGTGGAGAGACCAACATCTAACCTTGATTTTTAGTTCTTTTTATGTGCCATAAAGGAGTTAGTTATAAGGACCAGCAAAGGAGGAGTGGAATTCCTTAGCTTATCATTCTTCACAAAGTAGGCAGAACTACAGGACTATGTAAACCAGGGGCGTCAACTCGATTTAATTGAGGGCCGCATTAGGATTGTGTTTAATCCCGGGGGTGGGCATGGCCAGGGTGCATGTGGCCAGCTTTATGTCACTCATTGAGGTTCCATTTTTGGCCATGACAGCTTCCTGCAGCCTCTGCAAGTGAAAACGGAGCCTGTGCATGGCCTCCCTGAGTTCCGTTTTCACTGGCAGAGGGTTGCAGGAGGCTGTTGCAGCCCAAAACGGAGCCTGGGAGAGCCACACACAGCCCTCCCGAGCTCCATTTTCACTGGCAGAGGCACCATGGGCTGGTCCTTTGCTGTTTAAAGGGTGGGCCGGTTGGCCAGATCTAAGCACCCCGCGGGCCAAATCCAGCCTGCTGGCCTTGAGCTTGACACCCCTGATGTAGACAATGACCAAGTCCTTCTATAACACTAAGCTATAATTCTGGATGTTTTGCTTCTTTGTTTTTGGCTTAGCATGTTGCTTGAGCATGAGCGTTAACTTTGGTAAGTTCAACTAAGGTGATATGTTAACCCAACATGTTAAAAAAGCTTGGCATAATGTGTGGATCCATCCCTACGTGTTATCCTCCATGCAAGAAGGAGGGATCTCCCTTTAGCAGAGATTGAAACATTTACAGGTACAGATTCTGCAACCAGCACTCCGTGAGCCCTTTCAGAGAATCCCTTTAAGACAGAGCAATTTGAGAAACCCTCCAGGTTGTTAATAACTTTTGATGGTCAATACTAAGGCTTATGCTTCTGGAGATGAAAGATCTCTTTAGTCCAGGAAGACCAGGGAGTCTGGTTTTGCTGCAAGCATCGTTTTAAAACACATGTGCTAAATGTCTCTCTGCAGAGCTGTTCTTATTTAGTGACAGTATGCTGGTACCAGTGGTGGGATTCAAAAATTTTTACTATCGGTTCTATGGGTGTGGCTTGATGGGCGTGGCAGGGGATACTATAAAATCTCCATTCCCTCCCCACTCCAGGGGAGGGATACTGCAAAATCCCCATTTCCTCCTGATCACCTGGGACTCGGGAGGCAGAGAATAGATGGGGGCGGGGCCAGTCAGAGGTGTTATTTACTGGTTCTCCAAACTGCTCAAAATTTCTGCTACTGGTTCTCCAGAACTGGTCAGAACCTGCTGAAGCCCACCTGTGGCTGGTACACAAAAGTGAGGCTATGTTGGAATATAGGATTTTTTCTGTATAGGAATTAGTGTATCTGCTCTGAAAAGTTGCAGAGATTCCTAGAAAAATCTGTAATTTTATAATAGCTCTGATAAGATAAATCTGTGCCCTAAATGACTCCCCCCCCCCCAAACCACCTGGTTTTGTTTTTCTTGTTGTTGGTTTCCTTCTGTTGTTTTGGCTAAGCACTATCTGGAATATGCCAGTCTTTTATCTATCTACATCTACAAACAAAATGGATGTTAAGACCTAATCAAGCTTAAAGTGATACTTTGGGTGTTTCAGCATCATCCTAGGAATTGAAGGCACAATCTAACCACAAAAGACATACACAGTAGATATCCACAGTGATATTGGGCTTTTGTTTACAATCACACCGTTTTGGTGAAGAACACTAAAGATTAAGACTGTTCGTTTACTTCTCTCCTCCTTTGTTTAAAGCCATAAACAGGCCTGCTCCACAACCTGGGAAGGCTGGTTGGAAGGTGAAGACAAATGTAATCCAACACTTTCCTGAGGTACCAGGTTGCTCTATAGATCTATTTCAACAATGATAAGGAAGAGCCTGAAGTTTGGCATTGCTGTTCTGCCCTTGCAAGTTGCCTTTAGCCAATAGGACAACATCTTCTTCCAATCTAGCGTCCAATATTGCAGCTGGGAATATGATCTGCAGAACCTGCCAGTCAACATGGCCAAAATCCTGTTCAATCGAGTTCATTCCCAAAATGTTGGTGAAATGAAATGAAATGAGTAGAGTAGGGTAGGGTAGGGTAGGGTAGGGTAGGGTAGGGTAGAGTAGAGTAACAGAGTTGGAAGAGACCTTGGAGGTCTTCTAGTCCAACCCCCTGCTCAAGCAGGAACCCCTATAGCATTTCAGACAAATGGTTATCCAACATCTTCTTAAAAACGTCCAGTGTTGGAGCATTTACAACTTCTAGAGGCAAGTTGTTCCACTGATTAATTGTTCTCAATGTCAGGAAATTTCTCCTTAGTTCTAAGTTGCTTCTCTCCTTGATTAGTTTCCACCCATTGCTTCTTTTTTCTACCCTCAGGTGCTTTGGAGCAGGGGTCTCCAACCTTGGCAACTTTAAGACTTGTGGACTTCAATTCACAGAATTCCTCAGCCAGCTTTGCTTGCTGAGGAATTTTGGGAGTTGAAGTCCACAAGTCTTAAAGTTGCCAAGGTTGGAGACCCCTGCTTTGGAGAATAGCTTGACTCCCCCTTCTTTGTGATAGCCCCATAGTTATTGGAACACTGCTATCATGTCACCCCTAGTCCTTCTTTTCATTAAACAAGACATACCCGATTCCAGCAACTGTTCTTTATGTTTTAGCCTCCAGTCCCCAAATCATCTTTGTTGCTCTTCTCTGCACTCTTTCTAGAGTGTCTTTTTAGAGAATTACTAGGAGTGACATTCCAAGCAGGCCAGGAGGGCATTCAGTTGAGGGAGTATGCACTCAGTTCCTTTTGAGACTTTGAAGAGTGGGAGTTTTATCCGGAAAGGGTGCAGCTTAGCTAAATGACTAAATGTCCAACCCAAAATACTTTCCGTAAGCATTGTGAAAAAGATCACAAAAGGACTAGGAAAGTGCAAATTCAAACCCCCACTTAACCACCAAATGCTCTGGTTGATTGTATGCTCTGGTTGACCCCTTTTGCATGCTCTTAGAGAACAAAAGACGGGTTGAAGAGAGCGAGGCATGCTCCCGTGGCCTCCTTGAAAAAAACGGTGTATATTTCTTTAATAAAAATTGATTTTAGATCTCATACATTACCTTATCGAATGGTCTAAATTCCATCCATCCCAATTCAACTGATAGAATATGCTTTCATGAAAAAAAAAACCAATGCACTGCACTCAGCATGATTATGGGTTGATGGTCCAAGCTTATGGCTCCCCACTTTTTTTCTCCCATTAACATTTTTATTGAGTTATAAAGTGTTATAAAATACAAAATACAACGTAAACAGAAAAGCAGTAGGGGGGAAGGGAAAGAGAAGTGAGGAAAGATAAGAAAGAAAAAGAAGCATTGACTTCCGACCAGAGGTGGTATTCATCCGGTTCAGACCGGTTCAGGCTATTGGTTGGTTGTCCGCGGTTCAGACCGGTTCGCAAGAACCGGTAGTAAAAGTGGTGGGAGGCTCCGCCCACTGCTCCGGATGTCATCATAGGCAATCTGTGAAACGAGCGCACGCAGACGCGATCTCATTGTGAACCGGTAGTAAAGGTAAGTAGAACCCACCCTTGGTTTGGGCAAACCGGTAGCGGAAATTGCGGATGGGCCTGCTCATCCGCCCTGGCTCTATGCCGTCCTATTTAGGCACAATTTTGAGGCCGGGCGCATGCACGGAAGGCATATGTGTGGAAGGCCGGGCGCATGCACAGAAGGCCAGGTGAATGTGTGGAAGGCAGGTGCATGCAGCGAACAGGTAGTAACAAAATGTGAAACCCACCATTGCTTCCGACTCTCTCTGTTCAGTCTAATCAGTAAAACCCAAAGTCAGAGTTTCATTCTTCTCAATATCAACCACAAAGTTCATAAGCGGTCTCCATATGGAAGCAAAAGTACTTATATCCTTTTCTTTAATCAAAGTGGTCAGTTTTGCCATTTCAGCCAACTCCATCAACTTCTGCAACCATTCGTCCATGGTAGGAATCAAAGCAGTGATGAAATGTAAAATTTGTTACTACCGGTTCTGTGGGCGTGGCTTGGTGGGGGGTAATGTGACTGGGTGGGCATGGCAAACTTTTTTTTTTTAACTTTTAAAAGCATTTTTTCTACAACCTTAAGAGGTTGCAGAAAGGATTAAAGAAAAGTACTTTTGCTTCCATATGGCAACCGAAAAAATGCTTTTAAAAGCCTCTGATGATCAGGCAACTCATCTGGGACCATCAGAGGCTTTTAAAGGCATTTTTTCCCTACAATCTCTTTGGCTGAAGAGATTGCAGAAAAAATGCTTTTAAAAGCCTCTGACGATCCCAGCTGAGCCGCGCGATCATCAGAGGCTTTTGTTTTTACTTTTAAAAGCATTTTTTCAGCCGAAGAGGTTGTAGAAAAAATGCTTTTAAAAGTAATTTTTAAAAAAGCCTCTAATTATTGCGCGGCTCAGCTGGGCATGTGGGAGGGGGGGCAGGGATTTTTGCTACCGGTTCTCTGAACCACCCGCTTCCATTGCTACCGGATCAGGCGATCCAGTCTGAACCAGGAGCATTTCACCCCTGAATCAAAGTGTCCTTCCATTACTTATGGCTCCCCACTTAATTGGCCAAATCAAAAACCAAACGACTAGATTTCAATATCATAATTTCAATCCACTAGGATAATTTTAATGAATGGAACTGGTGTGGTTTTACTCTTGCTTCAACTCTTAAAGCTCTTCCCTCAAAAAAAAAAAAGAGAGAGAGAGAGAGAGAGAGAGAGAGAGAGAGAGGGAGAGAGAGAGAGAGAGAGGCCTCTTCTGATAATGTCACTGGGTCACCAGATGCTCTCTTGCAATTGCCAGGCCGGTGCATTGTGTGAACGCACAATCATCAAGGAACAGAATGCTTTAAAAAAATTAATAAAAATTGGCAGCATCCTATCTTGACAAAGCATTGGAACGCACTATTAGCAAATGAAATTTTACTTCAGTCACTGAAATGAAGTATAATGTCACATGCCAAATTACTCCATATTAAGCAGGTTTTAAAAGTTTCTGTCAGAAGTAAAGGTGTATATATGACAGGGAATCTCTGTTGCCACTATACAAATATTCAAAGTTATTGCAGCTCCCATTTAGATCACTGTCTTTTACTGTAAAAATATTTGCAGTTTACCAATAATAACGCATATATTATACATTTGGGTTGTAAACCTGGGACACTGAGATATTGTCAGCACTGTGAAGAGTCGGGTTTAACTTTGAATGGGTATTAGCATCCTCTGCAGGATTTTACTGCTTTTGTCGCATTGTGCTACAAGCTCCGCTCTGGGGCATGGGCATGACATCATGACACACAAAGAAAAATGGTGAGGATTATGTTACACAACTGTTTTCATCAATCTGACCCCTTTGCCCCCTGTGGAAGCCATTGATGGATAGATACTGTATAGAATTGCATTGTAAATGGACTTTTCCACATTGGTCTTTGTGCTTCTGAAAGAAACCATTGTAAAGTTGCACGGCTTTAACATTAAGCTATCAGAGAGATGGCAGAATTAGGGCTCAATTTATGGGAAGCAGCTTGGATTGTTTTTGATAACAATTAAAGGAGCAACCCAAGTTGATTTGGAAATTAAACAATGTAGTAGGGCTGAGAATATACCGTAGGTTTATTTACATGATGTGTTTATCTACATTTCTTTGCTTTCAAGTTCTCTGGCGGATGGGTCTCTGTGAAAAGTTTGCTCTAATTTTCTCTAACTTGCAGATTTCTCTTAATCTACAGACTCCCAAAGGCACGTGCGCTGAGTCAGTGAAAACTGCCATTGATGCCGGCTATCGCCATATTGATGGGGCTTTTGTGTATCGTAATGAAGATGAAGTTGGACAGGCCATACGGGAGAAAATTGCGGAGGGGAAGATCAAGCGTGAAGACATATTTTATTGTGGCAAAGTAAGACATCTGAGTCAATTCCTTTCCTTGGAATAAGGATGAAGCATGTTATTGCTTTAACCAGTGTTTTGCCTCCTTTTCTGTTTTCCTCAGATAAGAACGGAAACTCAGGGAGCAGATGCTGGCTCAGGAATTCTGGGAGTTGAATCTACAAGTCATAAAGGGGCCACCTCTGAGCTAGAACCTAGATTTACCGTTCTTCATAGCAGGGGTGGGCTTCAAAAATTTTATCAAGGGGTTCTCTGCCTGGTTGCTGGGTGGGTGTGGCCATGATGGGCGTGGCCTAGTTGGCCTCCTGCACACGGGGAGACGTTTTTGCCCTCCCTGGGCTCCAGATGATTTCCTCGAGCCTCTGAGTGGGCAAAAATGGCCTCCCCAAGCTCTGGAGGCCCTCTGAAGGCTGGAAACTCATTTCCGGCTTTCTTGAACTTCTGGTACGCCCATTTTTCACCTCCCCGAGCCTCCACATGCGCCCGGCACTTACCTGCATCCAAAACAGGTCGCGTGGGGACTCCTGGAAGGGGCAGGGTGGGTGGGGCCAGCCAGGAATGGGATTTGGGGATTCTCCGAACTGCACAGAATCTTAGCTAGAGGTTCTCCCGAACCCCTGCGAACCCCCAGTAGCCCACCCCTGCTTCATAGCAAAGATCCTGCAATTCTTACTCCTTTCTGTTATACCTGCTGCAGCTAATTTTATATTGCTAATTATTTTAGAGGAATCTTTGGGTTGCCTTTTCATGGCAGGAACCCTCTCTCAGTGAGATTTCCAACGTAAGTAATAATAAAAGTAACTTATAATTAGAGTAACCATATGTCCTCTATTATAAAGGACTTTATTCCAGAAAGCAGCCCTTTAGATTTATTTCATTACCTTATTGGTTTTCCTCTTGAATTTTCTTTGGTAAAGCAAAGTTATAAACATTTATGAACCTGTTTTACATTTGCTCCCTTTTTAGGTTTGTTCTTTATTTTTTCCCAAGAAAATATGGCAATACTGATAATAAAAGAAACATCCTGTCCTGCTATACAAAAAACAAAAAAAACCAAAAACACGAAGCTATTGCAGTCTGATAAAAACACAACTTCAAAACAGTCTGCAGAAAAAAAAATGAGTCATTACAACCTAAGACATAATAGAACCAGCAAAACTTTTTAAGGAGAACATGAATGAGTTTTCTTGAGAACTGGGCGTTTTTTTTTTTAAATTGCTTTCATCTCTAAGGGGCTGAGAAAGCTGTGGCAGAAGTGTGATAGCAACTGAGTGACTTGAAGCAAAATTTGGGGCCTGTTTTGTGGGGGGCTAGGGGGGAGTTTTTAAGAAGCTAATTGAGTGCCCTCAGCCTTGCAGAAACTTAAGAACTCCATATTGCTTCCCCGAATCCCCTAGTGGCAGTTTTACATTTGCAGGATTTTTGCAGTTCTTTAAAAATTAAAATCAGAAACACCAATGTTTGAAGGTGAACAGGAACTCCAACAATGTTGGGGTGAAGCCTCCTTAAAATTGCAAAGGCTTTTGATAGCAGAATAGAAAATATGAATGTGGTTTTAATTAACCTTGACCCTGCCACTTTAAACAACGGGCTTTCAGGCAAGAAAAAAAATATCCTTGCAAATAAAAGTCACATTCTGTTAAGAGATCAGTCTCTGAAGCAGTTCATTGATCTATCCTGGAAAAGGCTCCAGGAAATGGCTAATTTCTTGTGTCTGGAGCTTGATTTCTTGTGTCTAAAACTTGATTTTCTTGAAGAGGAAGAAGAGGCCACTAGAATCTGTATAAATATCTTTAAATTCCAATCAAGCAAAGTTTTGGAAATAAGAAGAATTCCAGTTTTAAACCCTCAGTTAAAAGACTGAACATTACGTTGCTGTTCCCAGGCAATGTTCAAGTTCCCGATAAAAAATAGAGCTGATTTCTGATGACATAAAACGATTGGCTTTAATGGCAACTTGTCTATCTTACTGAACAGAGGTGGGTTTCAGTAAGTTCTGACCAGTTCTGGAGAACTGGTAGCGGAAATTTTGAGTAGTTCAGAGAACCGTAAATACCACCTCTGACTGGCCCCGCCCCCATCTATTCTCTGCCGCCTGAGTCCCAGCTGATCGGGAGGAAATGGGGATTTTGCAGTAACCTTCCCCTGGAGTGGGGAGGAAATGGAGATTTTGCAGTATCCTTCCCCTGCCACGCTCACCAAGCCACGCCCACAGAACCGGTAGTAAAAAAATTTGAAACCCATCACTGTTACTGAAGAAACTGAATGCAGCATGAAATGAGGCTGCAGTTACAACACATACTGCTATTCTCCCACAGGCTCCCATCCTCTTCTCCCCCAAACCTAAATGGATAGCCATGGTGTAGGAGGGAACACACAAAAACTGTAAGTTCTGTAACTGGGATATATCATTAAAAAAATAATAAAGCACATACCCCTGGTGGAAAATCCTAGCCTTGTTGACATGCATGATGCTTTATTATTTTTTTATGTCGTTGCCCTTGCAGTCTTCATGTCCCTCACCACTATTAAATATGTCTCAACCATTAAAATGTTACCTATTCTTGCTCTACAAAATTTGCCTGGTCTTCCTGCTATACCTTATCAATGAAGCTATCTGCACCTTAGAGCATTAGAAAAAAACATTTAATCTCTCCCCTGGTATAGCCAACAAAGCAAGCAGAGCCCGTGGCTTAGAGGTTAATACATCCACCTAACATGCATGTGTATATGGGACTTGTGGCTCAGTGGCTAAGATACTGACCTTGTCAATCGAAAGGTCAGCAGTTCAGCGGTTCAAATCCCTACTGCCGTGTAACGGGGTGAGGTCTCATTACTTGTCCCAGCTTCTGCCAACCTAGCAATTCGAAAGCACGTAAAAAATGCAAGTAGAAAAATAGGGACCACCTTTGGTGGGAAGGTAACAGTGTTCCATGCGCCTTTGGCGTTTAGTCATGCCAGCCACATGACCACAAAGACATCTCCGGACAGCGCTGGCTCTTCAGCTTTGAAACAGAGATGAGGACCGCCCCCTAGAGTCAGGAACGACTAGCACATATTTGCGAGGAGAACTTTTACGTTTAATATGCATGTAGCCTGGGTTTGAATCCCAGAAGGGTATGGCTAGCTGATGGGAGCTAAATAGCTTGAAATCTCCCTTTATTTCTTTGTCGGTAAAACACAAAATTCAACACAAAAATAGTTTGTCGTGAAAGCGACTGCCTGTGAAGGCTCCTGGATTGGGGCTGAAAGGCAAAAGCAGAAGCAGTATGCTCGTCCCATAATTGGGTAGACCGGTCCCACCAGAAAAAATCACTCTTAGAGCATTAGTTTCAACACCTTCCAGTCGGGACCTGTGAATTGCCTCATTCAGCAGCTGAAAGAGCATTCTGCCAGTCAATGAAGAAGATGTGTGTGTCTTTTCCCTAACTAGGAACTATAAAACTCTTTCTCTTGACCTCCATTTGCTGTGCATCAGGAGACATGAGGTCTCTGAACTGATTGACAGCTTCCATATTAGTCTTCCTCTGGCATTTTAATTCACAGCTTGACCATGCCTTACAAAAGAATTAAATCACATCACTGACAAATAACTGCATTTGTTTTCTGGAACATGCATCTATAGTTTTTAGAAACCTGATTTACTGTTTGGATCATGGCCATCATCATGATCCCCATCCTTATTTTAATCTCTGTTGTTTTTAGTTGTGCTGGAACACTATGTTTGTTTTCCTGCAGGGGAAAAAAAACCTTTTCAGATAATTTGCCTTAAAAATTGAAGTATCATCTTAGATTTATCGAAATTCTGTTTGTTGAAATTCTGGTAAGTGAGGCAGATGGGTCTCGTCAATGAAATAGCTTCATCCCTGGTTAAAAATTTCTGCTTGCAAGGTCATCCTATGAGACTGCTTCCTTCTGCTGATGGACTAGTGAAAAATTACTCCTAAAATACTTTACATTTCTTCTTTGTCAACAGCAGTAACTGCAAGAGTAATTTTGGAGTCCTAGTAGAGAGCGTGCTGCAGCTGTCAAAAAAGCCAAAACAGTCCGGGGTGTCATTAACAGAGGAATAGAATCAAGATCATGTGTTAATACCACTTTATTATGGCTTGGAATATTGTATCCAGTTTTGGTCACCATGTTTTAAAAAAGATGTTGAGAAAGACTGCAGAAAAGATGATTAGGAGACTAAAACATATGACGAATGGTTGCAGGAATTGAGTATGTCTAGTTTAATGAAAAGAAGGACTAGGGGTGACATGATGGCAGTGTTCCAATATCTCAGGGGCTGCCACAAAGAAAAGGGAGTCAAACTATTCTTCAAAGCACCTGAGAGCAGGCAAGAAGCAATGGGTGGAAACTAATCAAGGAGAGAAGCAACTTAGAACTAAGGAGAAATTTCCTGACAGTGAGAACAATTAATCAGTGGGACAACTTGCCTCCAGAAATAGTAAATGCTCCAACATTGGAAGTTTTTAAGAAGAGATTGGATGACCAATTGTCTGAAATGGTTTAGGGCAGTGATGGCTAACCTTTTTGCTGTTGTGTGGCAAAAAAGAGGGGGTCACAGGTGCGTGTGCCCACATCCATAATTCAATGTGCCCCGCCCTCCCACGCATGCGCACGTGACCCCCCCACACTTCCCCCTGCTTTTGGCATGTGATGGCCCGGTAGGTCCATTTTTCCCCCTCTCCGGGCTTCAGAGGCTTTCTAGGAGCCCGGGGAGGGCAAAAACAGCCTTCCCCATCCTTCTGGAGGCCTTCTGGAGGCCAGAAACAGCCAGTTTCCTGACTTCCGGTGGGACCGGAAGGCGTGAAAATCAGTTGGCCAGCACGCACATGCACGCTGGAGCTGAGCTAGGGCAACACTCGCGTGCCCACCAATATGGCTCCGCGTGCCATCTGTGGCACCCGTGCCATAGGTTCGTCATCATGGGTATAGGGTTTCCTGCCTAAGCAAAGAGGTTGGACTAGATGACCTCCAAGGTCCCTTTCAACTCTGTTATTCTTTTATTCTATAAGGGAAGGACAGACCAATTAATTTCAGCTCATTACTGAATTCCTCCCACATTTTCCATCACGATTCATAATTATTTCCCTATAAGTAATGAAAACATTAAAATTAGAATGAATGCACTGTGTTTTCCCGAAACTAAGAGCTCTCCGGATAATAAGCCCAATCGGGCTTCTGAGCACATGTGTTAAAATAAGCCCTCCCCCCAAAATAAGGCCTTTGAAGTGCCTGCGTAGCCAGTCCCCACCATTTCCTCGGGGGGGGGGAACATGCCCCATAAACCCCACATGAACCTGCCATCCATGTGGAATGGCCTCGCAGAGGCCGCTCCTGCAAACCCTAGCAAACCCAGTGGCATGGCCGGGCTGACGGCATGTGCAGAGTCCTGGGAAGAATGGCTGGAAGTGCGTGCACGGCCACAGTGGTGGACAGCTGACAAGAGGCTGTGTTGCACTGCCACTGGAAGTCCCGTTGCCCCCGTTGCCTCCTTGTTCTTCGCACCAGCCATGCACCTGATTGCCTGCCAGTGCCGCTTGTGTCCAGACCCGGTCAGGAGAGCAGCCTACTGATGAGTGGCTGGCCGGCACTGTCCTGACGTGTCCCGCCGCCTCTACCTTGTTGCAATCCTGGAATATGCTGAAGGCTCATAATGGGGCATTTTTGCGAATGGCTTGAAAATCAGGAGGGGGGATTTTCCTGTCTCTTATCCTGTTCTCAGTCTGTGCTAAGCTTCAGAACAGGGTGAGAGGCAGGAAAATCCCCCTCCCCATTATCAAGCCATTCGCAAAAATGCCCCATTCTGAGCCTTCAGCATATTCCAGGATTGCAACATTGAAGGGCAGGCAACGGCGACAGGACATCTGGTCACAGCAGTGTGGCGGGGCCAGTGGCATGGTGCAGAGTCCTGGGAAGTATGGCTGGAAGTGTGTGCACGGCTAGCAGGGGCGAACAGCTGATGAGCGGCTGTGTTGCGCTTCTGCCGGAAGTCCGGTCGCTGCCATCACCTCCCTGTTCTTCACACCGGCCGCGCACCTTGTTGCCTGCCAGTGCCGCTCACGGCCAGATCAAGCCAGGAGAGCGGCCTGCTGACAAGCAGCTGGCCGGTGCTGTCCTGACATGTCCCGCTGCCACAGCCTTGCTCGTCGTTGGACCAGCTCCAATGGTTGCAGCTCTGTACCCCCCCACTTCCCCCCAGGCATGGCGAGCTTGCTCCTCCTGCACCTCCCTGAAAAAAGGACCTCCTTGAAAATAAGGCCAAGTGCTTATTTCAGGGGGCAAAAGAAAATATGACCCTGTCTTATTTTGGGGGAAACACGGTATAATGCAGAATTAAATCTTTTCTCCGAAACTGACAAAGGTAAAGGATTAAAGATATAACACTTTTAGAGCAGCAATTTGTAACTGATCTTCCAACTCTCTTGTGCACAGAAGTTTATTTAATCAACTGCCTTTTTTAAAACGCTGAAGATTTTTGAAAGAATGCTCAGTACACACCTACTTCATTTGCATGGTGGATCTAAGACAGATTGAAATCCACATACAATCTTGTATCCCAGCATACAAGATTTCCTGCCATTAGATCCATCATTTACTCAAGGAAAGGCAAGAAGAGATTGTACAACGCTTTTTCTGAAGGGTTTCCTGCCTGAGCAGGAGTAGTTGGACAAGAAGACCTCCAAGTCCCTTCCAACTCTGTTATTCTCATTTCCGTAAAGGAGACTCCTTGACACAATACGGGTAATCCTCAACTTATAACCACCTTTGGAATCAGAATTGAAGTTGCCAAGAGAGGTAGTTAAATGAGTCACGCCCAATTTTACAACTTTTTAAAATCTTTTTGCCAGATTTGTTAACCAAATCAGTGCAGTTTTTAAACGAATCTGGCTTCCCCAATGGAGTTTGCTTCTCAGATGCCGGCTGGGAAGGTTGCAGATGGTGCCATATGGTGATCATATGGCCCTGTGATGCGGGGGTGAAATGCTCCTGGTTCGGACCGGATAGCCTGATCCGGTAGCGATGGCGGCGGGTGGTTCGGAGAACCGGTAGCAAAAATCCCTGTGCTCCCTCCCACCATGCCCAGCTGAGCCGCACGATCATCAGAGGCTTTTTTTTTTACTTTTAAAAGCATTTTTTCTACAACCTCTTCCAATGAAAAAATGCTTTTAAAAGTAAAAAAAAAAAAGCCTCTGAAAATCGCGCGGCTCAGCCGGGATCATCAGAGGCTTTTCAAAGCATTTTTTTCTGCAACCTCTTGGCCGAAGAGGTGGTAAAAAAAATGCTTTGAAAAGTCTCTGACAATCCCAGCTGAGTTGTCTGATCGCCAGAGGCTTTCAAAGCATTTTTTAAAAAGCCTCTCTGAAGATCCCAGCTGAGTTGCCTGATCGGCAGAGGCTTTTCAAAGCATTCGAAAAAATGCTTTGAAAAGTAAAAAAAAAAAAAAAAAGTTGGCCATGCCCACCCAGTCACATTACCCACCACCACCACCAAGCCACGCCTGGTAGTTTGTTACAGGTACTAACAAATTTTACATTTCACCCCTGCTGTGATGCTGCAACTTTTGTAAATACATGGGGGTTGCGAAGCTCCTGAATTCTGATTATGTGACTAAGAGGATGCTGCAATGGTTTTAAATGTGAGGGCCAGTTGTATTTCACTTTTTTCAGTGACATTGTAACTTTGAACAGTTGCTAAATGAAAGATGGTAAGTTGAGGACTAGCTTGTATGCATTATATCATATGTGCATAAATTTAGTAAGCCTGTTATGCTCAGATTAAGGGCGTTGTGTGCTCATTCTGTTGAATGCAATTCTACTTCAAATTTTGCTAGTGTTTTAATACCTTTCCTGTGTAATTATCAGCCTAAACATTCCAGCTTTAGGGAGTAGATGGCTTCCCTTACCAAAGAATAACAAAGTAGTACAATTTGTCCCCTCCTCTGCTGTTTACTGTATTATTATGAGATAAATAATTGTGGTATCTTAGCAGAGACTGTGAAAAATATAAAGCCACAACAATCAGGTGGTTATGTTAAAAGAATACCCATTTTAGCAGGGCAGGTGCAATCAATTATTTTGAGATAAATTGTCCCCAAATATAATTGTAACACCCTAGTTGGAAGTAGGCTAGAGAACCAGATCTGGATTTTTATGTTTAGTTATTGATGGAAATTAATGATTAATTCAACCAGCCAGGTTATCCTGATATGAAAAGATGATTTATGTTCTTCATGGAAGATGGGCATTCATTCTTTGTTGTTAAATTTGTATCCTGCCTTTGTTTTGTACAACTCAAGGTGTACATAATACTCCTTCCTCCTATTTTCCTCACAGGGTTGTTGGTTGGCCAAGGAGAGAGAATGACTGACCTAAAGATGTCCAGCCATTAGCAATATAATGGGTCTTTATGCAATGGTGGGATTTAAGTAATTTAACAACCGGTTCTCTGCCCTAATGATTTCTTCCAACAACCAGTTTGCCAAACTGCTCAGAAAGTTAACAACCGGTTCTCCCGAAGTGGTGCGAACTGGCTGAATCCCACCACTGTCTTTATGGCACTTCCTGGGATACTTTGCGGTTGCCAGGATACCAGCCAACTCAGAAAGATTGTGAAATGAAGACTTGGTTAATATGGGACCCAGACAGTGGTGGGATTCAGCTGATTCACACTGGTTTGGGAGAACCAGCTGTTAAATTACCCACCCACCCCGCTATGAAAGTGGATCCTGAGCACTGCGCTGTAATGGAGAAACGGGCAATGGAGCGACCAGTTCGAGGAAGGAGAAGGCTGCTTTTCCTCTTTCTTCTTCCTGCTCCTCCTCTTTCTCTCATGTCAGCTGCTCCGCTGCCAGTTTCTCCATTGTAGCGCAGCGCAGCGGCCAGGATCCACTTTGATATCGGATGGTGGTGGTAATTTAACAACCGGTTCACCCAGGGTCAAGTTGACCATCGCGGGAGGCTCATCCCACATGTGTGGTGGAGCTGAAGGATGGGGATGGGCCACGCCTCCCATGACATCTGGGCGAACCAGTTGTTAAATTATTTGAATCCCACCCCTGGGCCAAGACTATTTACATTGTTGAGTACTAGTATTATGGTACCAGTCCAGATTGCTACTGCTATTCTCTGACAAAACATCTGATGTTTCTGATTCTGAATCCATTTGCCTTTCTGGATCTCACACAATAGACCTCAGAAACTTCTAGAAAGTCTCCAAATACGGCACCAGTGCAAAGCAAGTTTGATGTATCAGCTAACCAGGAGACTATGAGTTGTTGGCCTGTCTTAAGTATAAAAGTTGTCTGGGCAATTTTGGGCCAGTTGCTTTCTCTCACAGGGTTATTTCTGTGGGGAAAATAGGAGGCGGGAAAATTAGATCTACTTTCTGCCTTGAGTTATTTATGAAAAGGCAAGATAAAAATATAATAACAACATCCCTCTGTTTACATTTTCCAACAGTTAGTAATGATAGGCATGATGCCTCCCATGCAGATAGTGATAAATGTAGCAGTCTTCATATTTCATTTATCTCAAAGATTTCTTTTGCCAGAAACCTGACAAAAACAATCTTGAAACACTTGCGATTTGAAAACAGTGAAAAAGGGTAACAGTCAGAAGCAGCAGATGTAATTAAGCAAATGAGTATTGTAAACAGATGGAGGAAGGCTTACTTTTCATCTTGTGACTCAAATGTTGGGGTTTCGTCCCAACAGATAAACTGCAAGTGGCAAATTTCAGGGATGGAAAGGGTTATTAAAAGTCTTGCACTTATGTCACTATAACTCTAGATCTGATTGGGACAGAGGGTCTTTCTCTGTCAGTCATGTCTGATTCTAAAGCACAGTGCTCATCTCTGTAACTTAGCGGAGGAAGCCAGCAGTGTCTGAAGCAGTGGTGAAATCTAAAGTTTGTTACTACTGGTTCTGTGGGCGTGGCTTGGTGGGGTGTGTGTGTAATGTGACTGGGTGGGCGTGGCCAATTTGTTTTTTTTAACTTTTAAAACCATTTTTTCTACAACCTCTTCGGTGAAGAGGTTGTAAAAAAATGTTTTCAAAAGGCTCTGACGATCCCAGCTGAGTTGCCTGATCATCAGAGGGTTTTTTAAAAACCCTCTGCCAATCAGGCAACTCAGCTTGGATCGTCAAAGCTTGGATCGTCAGAGGCATTTAAAAGAAAAAAAGCTTTTTTTTCTTTTAAATGGCTCCGACGATTCAAGCTGAGTTGCCTTGATCGGCAGAGGGTTTTTAAGGATTCAGTTTGGATCGTCAGAGCCATTTAAAAGAAAAAAAAACCTCTGATGATCGCGCGGCTCAGCTGGGCATGGGGGGGGGGCAGGGATTTTTGCTACCAGTTCTCCGAACCACCCGCCTCCATTGCTACCAGTTCGGGCAATCCGGTCCGAACCGGGAGCCTTTCACCCCTGGTCTGAAGACAATTTTTGTGATCATGTGGCCAGCCAAGGGCACACAGAACACTGTTACCTTTCCATTGAAGTGGTACCTATTTAATTTAATTAGTCAGGATAAACCTGGAAGGGACCTTGGAGGTCTTCTACTCCAACCTCTTGCTCAAACAGGAGATCCTATACCAGTGATGGCTAACCTTTTCTGGACTGAGTGCCCAAAGCATGTGCGTGTGCCCCCAAAATGCAATACACACACAGGCTCTGTGCATGTGCCCCATCCCTATGCATGCATTTGGCCCCCCCGCATGCCCCCGCCCCCCCGCATGTGTGTATGCCCCCTGCATGCATCCCGCCTCCGTGCATGCACAGCAGAGATCCAAAGACCAGCTGGGCATCGGGAGGCACATGCACAGCGGAGCTGAGCTGGGGCGACAGCTCACGTGCCCACAGAGAGGGAGCTGCATGGCACCTCTGGCATGAGTGCCATAGGTTTCCCATCACAGCTCTAGATGTTTGGAAGAAGGTTCCTATAATCTTTCTTCCCAGGGATGCTGATAAGCTGCATTGTGGAGTCCTCAACATTCAATTACACAATTTAAAAAAGTTCAGATGGGATGCCATTCTTCTGCTAGTTTGGCAGGCTGGATCTCCCTCTGGGTTATACTTCAGAAAAAGGAGAATTGGGATACGTAGAGTTCCTTGTGTGGAATCCCTGAGTTCAACTAGATCAATTCTCTCCCAGTCCCGTTTTCTGTGAGTTGAAACTTACATGGGAGTTAATTAGCCCTTCCCAAAATGGTCATCCTCCAGCTATAACTCCAAAATCCTCCAGGCAAAATGGCTGTTAGCTATTGGCTGTTGATGAATTTAACCAATCACTATCTAGAGGGGGTGGATTTTAAGTATATTTTGATTCAGAGCCATTTTAAGGACACTTATGGTGCTAACCAACAGCTTGGTTTATGTGCAAAATCATAGAGGTAACTTTATCTTTGTACCGAATCTCCCACCGTTTAGTTTGATGAGCACATGACCCTATGTTATTGAATGATAGGAGACTTCTCATTAACCATACTTAGCACAATGACTTATTTGATTCTAGATAATGGGAGTTATGTTTCAATATATCTGGACAGCATCTATCCTGACCATAGGTATTGTGTTCTCCCTCCCTCCCTTCCTTTTCTATAGCTGCCCATCTCAAACAAATGACTTTGAATGTCAAACAATCATAGAACACTTAAAAACAGTTACAACATAGTACAAAATTAAATATATATGGCAGTTGAGAGGAAAAAAATTGTTACTCCTGATGTCAATATTGCCAGGAAATGGGGCCCCAGGTCTGGGCACAAAGACAGGTCTTCAAAGCCTTAAAATCTGCATTTGCAAAGGGTGATTTTTAATCAGTACCCTCCTATTGTACACAGTTGTAGAGAGTAAAAATGATCTTGATGCAGGGGTGAAATGCTCCTGGTTCGGACCAGATCACCTGATCCAGTAGCGATGACAGCGGGTGGTTCAGAGAACCGGTAGCAAAAATCCTTGCGCCCCCCCCCCATGCCCAGCTGAGCCGCGTGATCATCAGAGGCTTTTTTTTTAACTTTTAAAAGCATTTTTTCTACAACCTCTTCCGACAAAAATATGCTTTTAAAAGTTAAAAAAAAAGCCTCTGATGATCACGTGGCTCAGCTGGGATCATCAGAGGCTTTTCAAAGCATTTTCTGCAACCTCTTGGCCGAAGAGGTAGTAAAAAAATGCTTTGAAAAGTCTCTGACGATCCCAGCTGAGTTGCCTGATTGGCAGAGAGGTATTTTTTTAAAAGCCTCTCTGACAATCCCAGCTGAGTTGCCTGATCGGCAGAGGCTTTTCAAAGCATTAGAAAAAAATGCTTTGAAAAGTTAAAAAAAAAAAAGTTGGCCACGCCCACCCAGTCACATCACACACACCCCACCAAGCCACGCCCACAGAACCGGTAGTAACAAATTTTACATTTCGCCCCTGCCTTGATGGAAATATGTAAGAACCATTACCTGGACAAAGGAGGCTGCTGAAACATTTTTTGAATGTTGGGAGAGAAGATAACATTTGAAAGCGGCTCAGACAGATGACTTCCTGACTCAATATAGAAGTATAAGAATAAGGCCTAAAATAGCACAATCAGATTTGCAAGAGTCTATTAGGGTAGCCAGACTAATTGTAGTTATAATCTTCCTGTGGAATTGTTTTCCTGGTCTGGTCTACTTGGTCTGACATCAACCTTGCAAGTCTCTTTCAAGAGAGACTGGTGGTCTTTCCCTTTGTTGGTAGAGATGGTCCTCAGGGTATTTCATTCTCACTGAGCCCTTCGTTGCAGCATTGTTGCAACACCAACAACAGACAGGTTTATGAATAACTTGCAAAACGCCATGAGGCAGCTAATGCAAAAGTTGAGATAGAATTTAACTCGGCCAGCAGCCTTTAGTGCAACTAGTATTTCTGTGCTCTCATGAGACTTCCAGAGATGGTTGGAAGAGACCAAGGCCAATTCCTAAACTTCATGATTCAGTGTGGTCTATTTATGGCAGACTGACCAACAGAATTTCCCACAGATTGCACCAAAGTGACTCCCATGCTGAATTTCCTGAAAGAAAGGGCAGCCGGATGGGCTATACCTATCATTAAGGGCAACAAACCAGTGGTGGACAATTATTAAAATTTCATGCAAAGATTGAGAATTCCCTTTGATGATTTCATGAGGTTCCTGACTGCAGCTGTGAAACTCACAAACTCAAGCAAGGTCAGCAGAAAGTGTGGATGTATTGTATGTGTAAGTTTTAAAATTATTTGCCAGAGATGTGGGATGGAAAGATCTGGCTCTGATTTACCAATTTTAATGAGGGAGTGGCTGACAAATTGAGACATGAGTTGGTAAGGCAAGGCACCCTAAATAACTTGGAAGAGTTGTCAGAAAGATGGGTCATACAAGTCCTAAAATTCTTGCTGGTGGAAAGTATCAACATCCCTATTTTGGCATGCTGATCAAAGTCAGTCTTTTTAAAAAACAGCAAGCAACCATCATTGAGAGTTTCACTCCATCAGTAGCCAATTCTGTTGATGTGAGTTGGTCTTTACTGGGCGTGGCAGTCATTTCCTTCCCCATGGATCATCCCATTCATGAGGCTAACTTTGTTCCTGACAAAGTGATAACTTTGGCAGAAGAGTGACCTGGCAGCTTTTTCTCATTCTCATGGTTTGATATGAGGCAATTAACTTTATAAAATAGATCATAAAATGCGCAATTGATACAGACAAAAAAAGAAAAAGAAAAAGAATTACTGTGAAAGAGAATCTCATTTTAAATATCCAGAATACAAACAAAAGATAAGTTTAACACAGAACATAGTTTCACTCAGAAGGGGATTTATTTTATAGAGGTTGTTCTTTGTGTAAACTTTGAAAATGATGCAGTGAAGCCAAGAGTTGGATCACAATTAGGCAATGCAATCCTAAATTTATATTTGTGTCCAAAGACGGGGCATTCTACTCCAGCTGAGTGACTTTGGCCCAGTCACTCTCTCTCAACCCAATCCACCTCACAGGATTGTTGTTGTGGGGAAAATAGGAGGAAGAAAATATGTTAGATATGTTTGCGGTCTTGAGTTATTTATAAAAATAATAAAGGGGGGATGCAAATAAATAAAAGAAAAATAAATAAATTCCATCGACTTGAGTGAGGAAAGGATTGTAAAATTTGTCACTGAAAGAATCAACTGCAAATCTGGGCAACAAAAACATTGTTTTTACAATTGTTTTGGAATTCCCACCTGCAGTTATATATATATTTTATTTACTTATTGAATTTATTTACTACCCATCTCGCTTCAAAGTGATTATGGGTGCCTTACAGCATTAAAAGCATTAATAATATTAACACTATCATTTGTTCCTTTGAAGGAAAAAAGCTAGGAACCTTCCAGATGTTTGGGGCTGCAACTTCCATTAGCCCTTATCAGCATGGTGAAGAGAAAATGCAGCATGGTGAACAGTTTATGGGAGTTACAATCTCAAACATTTCAATGATACTTGATCTTTTCCTTTTGACAAACTCCATCCATGGCTATTAAACACAGCTGGAATTAATGGGTTCTCCACTCAGTATTTTGGGGTTAGATCATAGATCAGCAGAGTTGGGTTCGCTTTTGTAAAAAACATAACTGTTGTGGTCCAAAGGAACCCATTAGGGATATCTATATAATGAAACTCCATTTGCTTTGAAATAGCTGGATAATAATGCAACACCCTTTTTTGATGGGGTTCAGTGACTGTTTTCATCACCTCAAATGTGCTACTTTCATCATATCAAAGGAAGACAGTGCCTGGCATCATACCCCAAAAGAAGATGGAAGCATGGCAACAATTCAAGAAGTTTCAGGCTGAAGATTAAGCAATTAAAATAATGATAGCTTATAAGTAATTTACTCAATTGACTGTTTAATTCTCACCTCCCTGTAGACAATCCTTTGCAGCATAATTTTATTCATTTCTCCTCAGAGTTACTGTAAGTTTTAGTCATTTGATCGGCAGTTATTTCCACAGGAGTGGACATAGTATCTTAGCCTGTTTCTGCTATTGTTTAAAGAACATTTGCCAAAGTATTCATTCCCTTAGGAAAAAAAGTTACATTTTGGGTTTGTTTTGGCAAATCTGTGGTTTATTATTTTAGAATTTAATATAACTAGTGCTGGTTTATTTTGATTAATACAGTTCATTCAAAATGGTATATTTTTAAAATTTGTGCTTCTATATTCCATAGTTCCAAGAAGTAAAGTTCCCACTTTCTTTCTTTTCCTTCTTTTTGCTCTAGTTGTGGAATACATGCCACCCACCAGAAATGGTGCGTCCAACTCTGGAAAAGACATTACAAATTTTGCAGCTTGACTATGTTGATCTCTATCTCATTGAACTGCCCATGGCTTTTCAGGTAAAGTATTGTGCTGGAGCGCCGCCTAGTGTATATGTTTGTGAACTGTAAATATTTAAATACTTAAAAGTCTTGGGCAGACCATTTTTTTGGGGGGGACAACATCCCACAATTGTAGATCATCACCTAGTGAAGAGCTCAGTTAGCAGAAGAACAAACCTGGAAGTGAGACCATAGATTTATATTTGACTGTCTCTGTCAAGAGACCTATTATTCACAACTTAAATATTCCTATTGTGAAGCTATTGTATGATGACAGTATTCAAATATGTATGCATATTTCTTGATTTCAATTTGCATATATGCAAGGATTCTGGCAATAAAGAATCAACTCAAACATGGATTCAAGAGCTTTTTATTCAATCTGTGGCAAGATGAAATTATATGGAACTGTGGTACTCAAATATTTTGTGCGCACATTAGGGCTGTGCGAAACTTTTCAAAGAGGTTCTTTGAAATTCACATGCTTTACTGTTTTGATGAGAGAGGTTCTGTACATGATTCAGTGTTGTGAATCATTTTCTGTTTTACATTCCTATTTTAGATATGCAAATGTATTAACTGACATGCTAACCAAGTAGCAGATCATGCATGTAAGAGCCTGGACTTCATTGCAGGGGTGAAATCTAAAATTTGTTACTACTAGTTCTGTGGACGTGGCTTGATGGGGGGGGGGGGGAATGTGACTGGGTGGGCATGGCCTTTTTTTTTACTTTTAAAACCATTTTTTCTACAACCTCTTCAGCGAATCCCAGCTGACAATCCCAGCTGAGTTGCCTGATCAGCAGAGACTTTTTTTCTTTTAAATGCCTCTAACGATCAGGCAACTCAGCTTGGATCGTCAGAGGCATTTAAAGAAAAAAAAGGTTTTTTTTTCTTTTAAAAGCCTTTGATGATCCCAGCTAAGCTGCACAATCATCAGAGGCTTTTTTTTTATTTTTAAAAGCATTTTTTTTTTACTTTTACATTTTTTTGTCAGAAGAGGTTGTAGAAAAAATGCTTTTAAAAGTTAAAAAAAAAGCCTCTGATGATTGTGCGGCTCAGCTGGGCATGTGGGGAGGCAGGGATTTTTGCTACCGGTTCTCCAAACCACCCACCTCCATCGCTACCAGATCGGGCGATCCGGTCCGAACTGGGAGCATTTCACCCCTGCTTCATTGCTGCCATGTATTATCTTCCCTTCTTGTAAAATAGTAGTAAAGCTATCCCAAAGGTGCTTTTTCAAAGGGCAAATGGACTTCCTTTGTTTTTCCTTGAAGACGTTTCACTTTGCATCTAAGAAGCTTCTTCAGTTCTGGAACAACGAAGAAAGTTTAGTTGCCTTTTGAAAAATCATCTTTGGGACAACCATGACCTGGATGACTGAGAATCTCTATAAACCAGGGGTGGGCAAATGTGGCCCTTTTACAAGCTGTGGACTTCAACTCCCACAATTCCTGAGACAGCTTGGCTGTCTCAGGAATTGTGGGAGTTGAAGTCCACAGCTTGTAAAAGGGCCACATTTGCCCACCCCTGCTATAGACATGTAGTAGTGAAGCTGTGGCTCTGAGACAGGAATTCCTACTGAACATGCACAAGCTAAAATATAATGATTTATGTCCAATAATTTCCTTCTTGCTGAACGGTCTTAATTGCCCATAAATCAGTCAATACCAAATATAGAAATTGATATTCTTCTGTACGGGAAAAGCTTTGGGCAAACTGTTCCCTTGCAGAATAATTAATATATCATGCTATTGCAACATGAGCCTCTGTATCTCATGTTTAAAGTACACAGAGTGACTTGCCGTGCCAGCACTAAATTGAAATGTGGTTTACATGTCATTGTGGATGAGTTTGTGCCCTATGTATATCTAGTTTAATGAAAAGAAGGACCAGGGTTGACATGATAGCAGTGTTCCAATATATCAAGGGTTGTCACAAAGAAGAGGGAGTCAAACTATTTTCCACAGCACCAGAAGAGCAGGACAAGAAAAAAATGGGTGAAAACTAATCAAGGAGAGAAGCAACCAAGAACTAAGGAGAAATTTCCTGACAGTTAGAACAATTAATCAGTGGAACAACTTGCCCCCAGAAGTAATTCTTTCTCATTACTACTACTATTCCAACCACTACTTCTTGTAAGTGCAACTATTCCTACTTTTTGGGAGTACTGCTGGAGAAAATTGTCTTGTTCTAGCTCTTTTACTTCCATATAGAAACACACACCTCAGTCAGTCAGACAGACACGCACACACATACGTGTCTATGTTTCTCAGCATAGCTTTTCTATCAACCTTGCTGGCTGAGGAGAAGGCTTAAAGAGACAGGACAACAGCAGTGCAGGTCCTGGCCATTTTTGGGGCAGCCTGCTCTCTCAACAAGGGATACGTAGCTTCATGTGAAGATATGACATAGAAATAATATACCATATTTTTCTGAGTATAAGACGCACCAGAGTATAAGAGACACCTACCTTTTTTGGTGAGGAAAAGAAGAAAAAGAAATCTCCCTCTGCCTCTGAGCAATTTTGCCTCATTGCAGCAAACAGCAAACAGCCTGCTTTACTTTCATTTTCGTTTTCAGCATAGCTTGATTAGCACAAGGAAAAAAAAATCCTGCTCCAGCAATTCACCTCTTTGCAGCAAGCAGCAGAGCCCTGCGCAAAACAGCTGAGAGCAAATTAGTGGAGAGTCAGGAAGCCGATCCAATCAACTTGTGCTAATTAGGCTGTGCTGAAGCTGAAAGGAGCTGTTTTTTCTTGCTGTTTGCTTGCAAGGAGGTAACTGCTGCGAGGCAGAGGCCAAAGGGTGGGGGCCAGTGGGTGAGCAGGGCTACATTCAGTTTATAAGACGCACCTAAATTTTCACCCCCTTTTAGGGGGGGAAGGTGCATCTTACGGTATCTCTGCTCTGAGAGCTTAAGGGAAGATGAACCGTATATGCCCTTCTAAAGACTGAAGTGAATGAATCGAATAAGGCGCAATTTGCATTCTTTTCACTGCAATAAATCTCACTGCTTGCATAGTTTCCTGCCGCTATGCAAGTAATAGGATTTCCCCTCTATGAAGTACACAGATAGTATTTTTCCTACGATTCCTACGATTGTTATGAATCACATTTGGAATATAGGTGACTAACAAAGTGTTGACAGCTTGCTCCTTTCCCCCCACTCCCACCCACAAAACTCCTTTGAGATTTCATCAAAAAGAAGGATATGCGGATTTTTCTAGAATTCTGTTTGGGCTCTTGTTTCTATTGGCTTCCTGCCTAAAGAGAGGGAGGGAGCCCAGCTGTACATTCCCGGCTTGCTAAATCATGGTTTAGCAAGCTAGAGATCAATGTTCAGCTAATATTGTTCACTTTGCGGTAAAATGAGAGTAGCTCAGAATATCCATTTGTAAAGATACCCATTCCCTGTTAATTATAATGGAGAGGAATTTCAGAGACAATGCCAGTCTTCATTCAGTTTCTTTCAAAGTCTAGAGCCGTGACGGCGAACCTATGGCACACGTGCCACAGGTGGCACACAGAGCCATATCTGTGGGCACGTGAGCATTGCCCTAGCTCAGCTCCAGTGCGTATGCGCTTGCCGGCCAGCTGATTTTCAGGCCTTCCGGGCCCACTGGAAATCGGGAAACAGGCTGTTTCCGGCCTCCGGAGGGCCTCTGGTGGGGGGAGACTGTTTTAACCCTCCCCAGGCTCCAAGAAAACCTCTGGAGCCTGGGGATGGCAAAAAATAGGCCTACTGGGCCCATCGCATGCCAAAAGCGGGGGGAGAACGGGGGGGGGGGGGGGGGGGGGGGTTGTGGGCGCATTGAATTATGGGTGTGGGCACGTGTGTGCATGACCCCCTCGCACTCCCCCCGCTTTTGGCACGCGACAGCAAAAAGGTTAGCCATCACTGGTCTAGAGAGTCAGCTAGGAGTTGGCTGGTATTGGGCTCTTGTTCCTTTCCCCCTAGTTTAGAAAACATTCTGCTCCAATGTCTAGTTGCCTTTTGCCAAAACCACCAAAAGAAAAACATCCTAATCAGCTGAGATTAATATAAAGGAATCAGGTCAAATGTACACAATCTAGTATCCTTCAGATGTTTAGGCTTCAACTCCAACAATGAGAGATATTCTCAAAAACATCTGGAGCACATCAGGTTGCTTACTCGGGACTTGACACATATGGGGTCTGTCACATCTGTCATCTGATCATTAATGTTCAATAAATTGAAATAGCTTTGAGCCAGTGGTGGAATTCAATTTTTTTTTTACTACTGGTTCTGTGGGCATGGCTTGTGGGCATGGTGTGGCTTGGTGGGTGTGGCAGGGGAAGGATTACTGCAAAACCTCCATTCCCACCCCACTCCTGGGGGAAGGATACTGCAAAATCTCCATTCCCTCCTCACTCCTGGGGGAAGGATATTGCAAAATCTCCATTCCCATCCCACTCCTGGGGGAAGGATACTGCAAAATCTCCATTCCCAATCCACTCCTGGGGGAAGGATACTGCAAAATCCCCATTCCCATCCCACTCCTGGGGGAAGGATACTGCAAAATCTCCATTCCCACCCCACTCCTGAGGGAAGGATTACTGCAAAATCTCCATTCCCACCCCACTCCTGGGAGAAGGATACTGCAAAATCTCCATTCCCTCCCCACTCCTGGGAGAAGGATATTGCAAAATCTCCATTCCCATCCCACTCCTGGGGGAAGGATACTGCAAAATCTCCATTCCCACCCCACTCCTGGGGGAAGGATACTGCAAAATCCCCATTCCCTCCCCACTCCTGGGGGAAGGATATTGCAAAATCCCCATTCCCTCCCCACTCCTGGGGGAAGGATATTGCAAAATCTCCATTCCCAACTCTGGGGCCAGCCGGAGGTGGTATTTGGTAGTTCTCCGAACTACTCAAAATTTCCGCTCCTGGTTCTCCAGAACCTGTCAGAACCTGCTGAATTTCACCCCTGCTTTGAGCTTTTCTCCCCAAATATCTACCTTCTCTTCAAATTACAGGGAAACAGCCTCCCTGTCCAAAATTAACAGAATATTGCAATATTGTGAGAGTTCATCTCTTTCCTCCACCTTCTCGTGTGACTTTTTTTTTATTTCTTCAGCCTGGAGAAAACCTATATCCTAAAGATGAAAGTGGAAAATGGCTTTATCATGAAACAGATCTATGTGCCACATGGGAGGTGAGTATTTAAGAAGCATTAATTGTATCGTAACTAACAGTATCTAAAACTTTCTCACCATCTTTAGGACATCTCTTAAATCAATTTAGAGAGGAAAAGAAAGTTAGGTTCCATAGCTATGCTGGCTGGAGAATTCTGGGAGTTGAAGTCCACAAGTCTTAAAGCTGCCAAATTTGAAGACCTCTGTTCTAAAAAGAAGAGAGCCACAATGTAATTTTAAGAGAGAGAGGTTAAACTATAATTTACTGCTGGGAAAAATATTGGAGCTACTTCTTTATATTTTTTATATCTATCTTTCTAACAGTCTCCTTTTTCTTCCATTTTTTTTCTTATTGCACTTTTAGCTTTATCTGTTTCTTTCTTTTTCATTTTCTCCAGTCCAATTTAGTTTGCATTATTTACTCTTACTTTTTCTTACAACTTTTAAGAATGTGTGTGTGTGTGTGTGTGTGTGTGTGTGTGTGTGTGTAGAGAGAGAGAGAGAGAGAATGAGTCACTAAATACTGAATATGAATTGAGGTGATTTGAGTAGAACGGAATGGAATGGAATGGAATGGAATGGAATAGAATAGAATAGAATAGAATAGAATAGAATAGAATAGAATAGAATAGAATAGAATAGAATAGAATAGAATAGAATAGAATAGAATTTTATTGGCCAAGTGTGAATGGACATATAAGGAATTTGTCTTAGTACATATGCTCTCAGTGTAGATAAAAGAAAATATACATTTGTCAAGAATCATAAGGTACAACACTTAATAATAGTCATCGGGTACAAATAAGGTAGAGTACATTATATTATTTTTGATAAGGATCATTTGCATCTTCTCCCTTCTCCCTTTCTTGCAATTGCTGTTTCCTATTGCTTCTCCCTGTTTGTCTTCTCTCCCATCTTCCTTTTTCTAAATTCGAACCAAGAACAATCTTTTGGTGGGGGATGAGTCAACCTGTCTTTACATCTCCTTTGCCCTCCTCTACTGGCTGCCTCTCAACTGTGTAAACCTGAATTCCCATAGTTCCTTAACTAGCATGGCCATTGCTGAGAATGGACCTTCTGTTTCTGGAAACTGGTCCACCTGAGGAGCATGTAGGTTGGTGGAATTCATCATGGATTGTTTCCTTGTAACAGCATCACAATTTCATCACCCTTATTTATTTTGTACCCCTAAGCAGTAAAAATATTATTTGCCGGTTTATTACACTGTTTTGCCTACTTCATTCTAATAGGCTTTGGAAGCATGCAAAGATGCAGGCTTGGTGAAATCTCTTGGTGTATCCAACTTCAATCGTAGGCAGCTGGAAATGATTCTGAACAAGCCAGGTTTGAAGTACAAACCTGTCAGCAATCAGGTAATGACAGTGAATAGATGAGCCCATGTAAGCATGTTGACTTTCTCACGTAATGAGTGGCATAAGCCATCAGTCCTTGGCTAGTGTATTAGCATCAGAATATCTTGTATGATGCATCTTCATGATTTCCTGTCATAAAAAAACAACTATGCCATTTTTCATATATTTCTCCTTCCAGCTTTGCTTTTGGTTTGCTCTAAAACATAAGATAAACAAACATGTTACTAAAAACAAACATAATCTTAGCCTAATCATTCAATCTTCCCCACAGGCCTTTCATTTTGGGCTAAAACGAACAAGGAGACAATTCATGCTCAGTCAGGACAAGCATAAAATTATGTTAATTTTCTGCTCAAGGTTTAATCGTGGGAAATTAAAGTAATTAATTCCACTCTATTGCCAGAAGAGTCCTTTACTCTTGGGAGGAGGGCGGCATTTTGGGCAGTGACCATCTGAAATAATATCTAAATATGTAGTATTTTATAAAATGCTTCAGATAAAATCAGAATGGCCTTATTTACTCCGATTAATAGCTTTTTCAGTTTTTCTGATCTAGGCCACCTATTCCATAATTCAATTCCATTCAGTTTAAATCTTTATTGTCAGTGCATAACATATGTGCAATGAGATTGGTTGAGCTCCCTCAGTGCATCCCTCCCCCCAACACAATACAACTCACAGTGAAGACAATAAACCCAATAAATCATATTAACAAAATACCCATTCCTATTGCACCAGTGTGAACTTGTTACACATTGTGCCGGCCCTGCAGTCCATCATACTACATAGTTATTATGATGTTATTTCTCATTCAGAAGTCTGACAGCCCAAGGATAAAAATTGTTCTTCAGCCTGTTTGTGCGGCTGGCTATGCTTCTATATCTCCATCCCAATGTTAGGAGGGTAAAGAAGTGATGACCAGGGTGAGAGTCGTCCCTAATTCTTTTAAATAGATGAGTAGGAGACAAATGTTTATGAACACACCACGTATGCATCATACACTCTATGAAAAGAAAGTTGGGAAATAATAAGGCGACCCAGCTGATCTATTATATCAAAGACAGGAAATCATAATGCTTGCATTGAACTCAAACATACTAAGAAGAAAATTTCTGGATTTTGTTGAATTGGCTGTTGCTAGTTGGAGGAGTGGGAGGAATCCTAGAAGAGGAGAGGTTTGGAAGTGATGTCCAGAATGAGGGTTCTTTTTCTTCCTAAAGGTCCATATCTCTTACATCAAACTAATCATGAATGATTAAGAGCAGCTACTTGGCTTTCTTCCTTGGCAATTAACAACTGGAAATGAGATGCTACACAGCTCACAAAGCTATGCCATCGGAAAAATCTTGTGGGCCTTATTATTATTATTATCTTGCAGACAATGAGTTATCTTGCAGACAATGAGGTTCTCTAAGGCATATATGTTTTTTTTTTAAAAAAAAAAGCAAACTTGCTGAAAGCAAACTTTCTTGGCAGTTGTAAAAGGTCATTGTGTTCCACCAGTTTGAGTTTATAGTTGAAACACGTGGATTAGCCTAACTGAAATCTTCCTCCAACCCTTTAGAGGGCCCCACTTTAGCCACAGGAGATGCTATGGATTAGAACTTGTGGTTCCCTTGGCCTACCCTTACCATAAATGTCACACACCATTCAGATGCCTGGAGTAAACTGGAACAATTCAATGAAGCAATAACTTCTTATTAGCAGTTTAATTGGCCAAGCTATTCTGAGTCCTGGGGAGTTGAATATTCTCCTTCCGTGCTCCGAACATTCACTGTTTTCTTTTGCAAGGAAATAACATTGAAGATTCAACCATAGGAATCGCTTAAGTATTTCAGTGCACATTTCTCATGTATCATAAGCAGGGGTGAAATCCAGCAGGTTCTCACAGGTTCTGGAGAACCGGTAGTGGAAATTTTGAGTAGTTCGGAGAACCGGCAAATGCCACCTCTGGCTGGCCCCAGAGTGGGGTGGGAATGGAGATTTTGCAATTTCCTTCCCCCACGAGGGGAGGGAATGGGGATTTTGCAGTATCCTTCCCCTGGAGTGGGGTGGGAATGGAGATTTTGCAATATCCTTCCCCGGCCATACCCACCAAGCCACGCCCACAGAACTGGTAAGGAAAAATATTGGATTTCACCCCTGATCATAAGCCATTGTTTTGTATCACATTTGAAATTGTTTTCTATCTTTATCTTTTGATAAAATTTAAAAGACAAAGAATTGCAAGTCAACTTGAAAATAGGCCAGACTGTTACTTGTCTGTCTTGGCCACTTTGAACTAAAATATTTGCAAAAAAAGCATATACCTCACTAAAATAAGTTATACGGATACATATAGCCCCTCCCCCTCCATTTTGGGGGAGGAAAAAATGGTTGAAAAGATTATAAATCAGGAGATTGTTAGTTCTAGTCCTGATTTAGGCATGAAAGCTAGCTAAGTGACCTTGGACTAGTCACTTTTTCTTTACTCTAGGAAGAAGGAGGCAACAGCAAACCACTTTTGAAATCCTGGCAGTCCGCAGGAGTCAACAGTGACTCAAAGTCACTGTTTTGTGTTATAAAACTAAGTGCGCGCGCACACACACACACACACACACACACACACAGAGACATACTTACAGAGGGTCAGAAGGAAGGCTTGATTGTGCCAAATTCTGCTGAATTGAGTGAGGTCTCCTAAATTACTTTGCACATTTTTGCCAGTTATACAAAATGCAGCTATAGAGAGGTGGGCTTCAGCAGGTTCTGACCAGTTCTGGAGAACCGGTAGTGGAAATTTTGAGTATTTTGGAGAACCGGTAGTAAAAATTCTGACTGGCCCCGCCCCCATCTATTCTCTGCCTCCCAAGTCCCAGCTGATCGGGAGGAAATGGGGATTTTACAGTAACCTTCCCCTGGAGTGGGGAGGGAATGGAGATTTTACAGTATCCTTTCCCTGCCACGCCCACCAAGCCATAGCAATTTTCTTTGTAATAAATATGAGACCAGGCTAGTAGACACAGCCTGAAAGGCTGGAGGTCCTGAAACACGCTCAAAGTACCGCTTTGCCCTTAAACAAAATGACGGCCGGAGCTTCACTCAGAGAGCGCCCAGCTCCCTTACTGAGCCAATCAGAATCCCCAGAACAGCTGATATGTTGACCAGTAAATTCAGGTCTATGAGCCGATTCTATAATAAGGCTAATCATTTGTGCCAGCTATAAGACCCTTGCTATGTGCCGACAAGCGGCAAACAGCTGGGAGCGAAATACTCCACTTCAAAGGCTGTGGCAATATAAATCAACTGAGGGGCGGTAAACAGTAAAAACGGCAAAGCTGTGCTCTTTAGGGAGCGCGAAAGCTCCACTTGTAAACAGCGGCTATCTCAATCAGCTGAGAATCGGCTCGTTAAATTGCCGGAAAAAAAGCTGCTCCTGTTTAAAGAGCCGACAAGCAGCTAAAATTAGGGAGCATGAAGCTTCACCAATGGCTATATAAATGGCGATTATAAATAGGTTGGCCGAGGGCAGCAGGGAGCGCAAGACTCCTCCAGGCAAAAATGCTGTCCTAACTTAAGACCCTAACTTAATTTTTTACAGAATATCCAGTAAAAGAAAGAATGGTCTAGTACTAAGTCCAATAGTCAAATCCGAATAATCAGGTATGAAATAATTGAATGAATAAATTACTCTAACGCTAAAAGCTGTCAGAGCTAACTATCCACACAACTGTCCAGTCCGACGGACTGAGCAAAAAGCTGGGAGACCCTAGCAACAGGGGCGGAATTTTAATTGAATGACAGTTTCAGTCCCATAATCTGACCAATGAGCACAGCCCACATCTGGCTGCTGTCTCCACGTCCAATGGAGAAGGGAAGCTTATTAATATTTCCACAGCTGATGTTTTATCCTTTGGAAGCTTTTGCCTCCTGTGAAAATAAATACAGGTATCTTTTTTTTTTTTGTTTCTTAACTATGATTTTTTTAAAAATTCTGTGTTTCCCACTCTGTCTGTAGATTGAATGTCATCCGTACTTCACTCAACCCAAACTTTTAGAATTCTGCAAATTGCACGATATTGTTCCTGTTGGGTACAGTCCACTCGGCACATCAAGAGATGAACGCTGGTAAGTTTTTGCATTGAAGATGAAGAGAAGGAGCGGAAGAGGAGGAGGAGTGAAACAAATGTTAAAGGATTTATGGTGTAACACCGATGTAACTTTGTGACCAAAGCAGAGAAACAGTAATAAAGAATGTTTTGTCATGGATCAATTGTGATGTTCCATCACTGAGATTAGCATGGTGATTCCATGTATAGTAGTGGCCAAAATTATGGAAACCTTTTGGGAAAAGTTTATTTTCTAAAACTAGCTAATAACACCACTTTCTTTTGGAGTAGTACCATAAAATTATATATCAATGGAAAGATAATTTAATCAAGAATGTAATGCAATAATGTTTGTGAAGGATTTGCTATTAGAATAGCAGTTACAGTATAAAGAAGAAAAGTGAAACATATAGAAAAAATGAGATATACAAAAATTATCATGTCAGTTAATACTTAGTTGGGTAACCTTTAGCATGAATTATGGCCTTACAATGTCTTCCCATGGAGTGAACCAAGTCTTTTAGTTCTGCAGCTGTTATAATGTGAAATCAAGATTGAATGATTGCCTGTATTAACTGGGTTTTATTGCTGGGTTGCTTCTGACTAACAAGTTTTTTTAGTCGGCTCCATAGATTTTCAATTGGGTTAAGATCTGGGCTATTCCCAGGCCATTCCAGCAGTGAAATAAAATTATTTTGAAACTCAAAAAAAAAAAAAAGTGGTGTTATTAGCCATCAAACCTCAAAAATACACTTTTCCCAAAAAGTTTCCACAATTTTGGCCACTATTTTAGGTGAAGAGAAAAGTAAATGTGAGGTAAATCATCAAAGTAGAAGTCCTCCTGGATTACTCATGCTAGCAAAGCAGAAAGGTGAGTGGTGGGGATGATGATAGCTCTAACATTTTCCTGATCCATCCTCACTGAATGCCCCTTTTTTCTTATGATGGCTGACAATGCACTACTAATAGAGAAGCAGAGAGGGATCAATTCTCTAATTATATGTCCTGCAATTTCTCCTTTCCCTACAAGTCCTGTTTTATTTTAATGCTACAGCCATCAGAACCCTAACCTTGACCCTCAAAATGGGCTCATTTTTCTGATAATCACAAGCCTTCTTTTATTTCCTAATGAAAATAAGAGTTTGAGTAACAATTATGAGTAGGATGATTTCAAAATAGCATTATGATTGATTATGTGCCAAGACATTTTTGACTCCTAGCAACCACATAGATATGTTTTCTCCATGACGATCTATCCCTAACACGTTCTTTCATATCTCCCAAGAGTGCACTCATTGCTTCTATGACTAAGTCCATCCAACCCATCCATCCACTGCTGGTTTTCCTCTTCTTTTCTTTCCATCTCTCTTTCCCAGCATTGGAGCCTTTTCCAGAGAACTGGGCTTTTGCGTAATATATCATAAGTTAAATAATTTGAGCCTGATTATTTGTGCTTCAAGTGAGAACTCTGGGTTGATTTGTTCAATGATCCATTGGTTGCTTTATTGGTTGCCCAGGATATCCTTAGGAATCTTCTCCTACATCAAAGTTATGCTCTTCATAATCCTGTTTCCTTAAACTCCAACTTTTGCTTCCACAGAGTGTCATAGGGAATACCATGGTTTGCACAATTCTGATATTTCTAGGTATAGATCCATCACTACATTTGAGTATCGAAGCTATCCATCACTTTGATGTCTTCATTGTCAATTGTAAGGTTGGCTGTTCGACCTACTATCATTAATTGGATCTTCTTTAAATTTAATTTTACTCCCATTATTTCACTATACTCTTTCACTTTCAATATTAAGGCTTGCAGATCCTGTGCATTTTCAGCTATTAGGATAGTGTCATCAGCATAGCACAGGCTATTGATGCTTCTTCCCCCAGTTTTTAAACCACTGCCATCTTCTTTCAATCCAGTTCCCTTAATATATATTCTGCATATATAAATCTCCTTTTTTGGTGTTGTAATGTAGATTGACTTCTTATGCTTGGTTATTGTGCCATTCTTCCAATTTGTTGGCATAGTTTGGCTAAAACCTTGTATGATTTTGATTCTGTTGCCTGCCATATTTCAGTGAGCATTATATCAGTTCCTATAGCTTTCCAACTTCATAATAACTGCGGATTGAACTTCATGCTAGAGGTACTTGTAAGTAAGGAATATCTGCTAAGGTATCTTGGATGTTGATAGTTCTACTTCTATAGTGTTTCAGTATGTACCTTCCATCTTTCTTTGATCCTCTTTCAAAGTATACCAACCAAGAGCCTGAGTGGCGTAGGAGGCTAATGCCTCCTACTAAGGTAGCATTTAACATCCAGCTACCTGCAATTACTGCGAGTTCAATTCTCACCAGGCTCAAGGTCGACTCAGCCTTCCATCCTTTCTAAGGTGGGTAAAATGAGGACCCGGTTTGTGGGGGCAATAAGCTGACTTTGTATAAAATATACAAAAGTATGAAGGCTATTGCTTAACGCATTGTAAGCCGCCCTGAGTCTCAGGAGAAGGGCGGCATATAAATAAAATAAAAATTAAAAAAAATAAAAAAAAAATTTGAGGCTGGAACCCCATTCTGAGTTCTTTTGAGATCTTTTGAAAGACTTTCCTTGTTTTTCCATGTTTGTGTCCATCTTCAATGTCTTTACAAATGTGATTGTAACACCATTTCTTGTCTCTTGTAATATCTCTCTGGAACTCTTAAGTTAATTTCTGAGAGTTTTGGCTTTGGATTCTCTTCTCTTCCATGGTTTGTTCTGACATCCACTTTGCTTTCTTCTCTTTCTTCACTTTTGACTGTTCCTTTTTTCATTCATCCTTAGCCATTTCCTTAATTTCATACCATGAGTTTAGGACTTCAAATGAAGTTTAGGACTTCAAAGCAATTCCTGATTTTCTCCTTGAAAAAAAAAGAAAAATAAAATGGTGTGTGTGTGTGTGTGTTATATGTGCTGGATCAGGGATGTCAAACTGAATTTCTTCGAGGGATGGATCAGCCAGCCAGAGGGGTAGAAGATGGGACGGATTCCTCCTGCAACACTCTGCCATCCAAAACAGGGCACCTTTTGGCCAGCAGAGTGCTGCAGGAGGACCCCCAGGCTGAAAACAGGGGACACACCCTGTTTTTGCTGTCAGAGGCACCACAGGTTGGTCCTTTGCTATCTCCAGGCCGGCCCCATGGACCAGATTTAAGCACTCTTGAGTTTGACACCCCTGTTCTAGATCATATCATCGAAACTGACTGGTTTTCTTCTTTAGCTTAACGTGGAGCCTGCATATGAGCAATTTGTTATCTGTTCCACAGTCAGCACCTGGCTGTCTCTTTGATGGTATAATTGAGTCCCTCCACTTCCTTTTAACACTAATATACTGTATTTTTCGGAGTATAAGACGCACTTCCCCCCCCCAAAAGAGGGTGAAAATTTGGGTGCGTCTTATACACCAAATGTAGCCCTGCCCACCTGCCAGCCCCCACCCTTTGGCCTCTGCCTCCCAGCAATTTGCTTCCTTGCAGCAAACAGCAAACCGCCCGTTTCAGCTTCAGCACAGCTTGATTAGCACAAGCAACTGATTGTCACTTGGATCGGCCTCCCGACCATCAGCTGTTTCAGGCTGCAGGGATTGCCATTGCCTATTGCTGCATGCCCCATTTGCTGCAAGGAGGCAAATTGCTGGGGGACAGAGGCAGATTTTTTTCCTTGTTTTTCTCCCCCAAAAAGGTAGGTGTGTCTTATAGTCCGGAGCATCTTATACTCCGAAAAACATGGTAGTTAATTTCTGGTGATGTCCATGTATAGAAACATCATTCTGGATGTTTGAAGACAGTGTTAGCTATGAACAAATCATTGGAGTAGCAAATAATGATAAGTCTCCTGTTCCTTTCACTTTCCTAAGCCATACAATCCAACTACATTTTCCTTCTTTATGTTTCCAGCTTCATCACTCCAGTCACCAATCACAAGCAGCATATCTTGCTTGCATGTTCTATTAAATCATAGAGTCATAGAAAAAAAATCATAGTTAATATTCTGGCTCAATACATTTACCTATGAAGAAAGCAACAGTAGAAGACGTGATCATCCTCATTCATGGCTGAGATTATGTAATTATTGAAGAGATGAATTTTATTCAAGGGGCCTGAGTGGCGCAGTAGACTAAGGCACTGATTAACATTCAGCTGCCTGCAATTACTGCAAGTTCTAATCTCACCAGGCTCAAGGTTGACTCAGCTTTCCATCCTTTCTAAGGTCGGTAAAATGAGGACCCAGATTGTGGGGGCAATAAGCTGACTTTGTATAAATATACAAATGTATGAAGGCTATTGCTTAACGCATTGTAAGCCGCCCTGAGTCTCCGGAGAAGGGCGGCATATAAATCAAATTTAAAAAAAAATTTAAAACAACGAAAGATGAATAAAAATGTAGAAAAGACAAATAAAAAGTGTGTTTGAGTAACAACCAACACAGGAAATACTGGAAAGACTGTTTCAATACAGAACAAAAACTCTGTGCAAGAAACTATTTAGGAGAAGAAATATGTCTTCCTGGCCATGATTTCCATTATTGATTTCAGCCAGCTCCAATTTGGAAAAGACATTTCTTTCTATATTAAACTGTCTGAAAGAACAGATAGAAGACCTCTTCAAAGGTCATGTCTTCTGCAGATGTTTTAAATTCTTCCATTCTAGCCAATTTACTTAAAAAAAAAATGAATACAAGATTGAAAGCTAGAATATTTTAAAAGATTTTTAATTAAATATTAGTGCTACACATAAAAAACAGTTGTTCCCTACTATTGGCAGCTAAAATCATGCTTTCATCCTGAGGACAACTTTTGAGTTTCAATTGTCCTTTTACCCAACTGTTTATATAGCAATAACAATAGCACTTAGCCTTATATACCACTTCATAGTGCTTTACATCCCTTTCTAAGCAGTTTACAGAGTCAGCCTATTGCCCCCAACAATCTGGGTCCTCATTTTACCGATCACGGAAGGATGGAAGGCTGAGTCAACCTTGAGCCTGGTGAGATTTGATCTGCCAAATAGCTGGCAGCCAATGATCAGCAGAAGTAGCCTGCAGTACTGCACTCCAATCACTGCGCCACCATGGCTTTATATCAGGAGTGAAATCCAGCAGGTTCTGAGAGGTTCTGGAGAACCGGTAGCGGAAATTTTGAGTAGTTCGGAGAATCGGCAAATATCACCTCTGACTGGCCCCAGAGTGGGACGGGAATGGAGATTTTGCAATATCCTTCCCCCAGGAGTGGGAAGGGATTGGGGATTTTGCAGTATCCTTCCCCTGCCACACCCACCAAGCCATACCATGCCCACCAAGCCATACCCACAGAACCGGTAGTAAAAAAATTTGGATTTCACCACTGCTTTATATGCCAACATGGTTAGGTTTCCCCAGTGAACTAAATCTGGATCCATAAGTAACATGCCTCACTTTGAACAAGGATCAATACTGCGCTTGATTTAGTAGTGGATGTACGGTACTTTTGTAGTGGATGTACGGTACTTTTGATTATTTTCAAATTTGATCACAATAGTTGTTGTCTTGTGCCAGCTCCTTTTCAACCCCATGTTGTAATCTATGTATCTTCCTTCTAAGGAAAGTTTGATTCTTTTTTCCCTTTGTGTATTTTTTACAAGGGTGAATGTATCTTCCCCTCCACTCTTGGATGATCCCCTGCTAAATGCCATTGGAGAAAAATACAACAAGACAGCAGCTCAGGTAGCCCTGCGCTTCAGCATTCAGCGTGGCGTGGTGGTCATTCCAAAAAGCTTTAATCCAAAGCGTATTAGAGAAAACTTCCAGGTAAACACAATGAATGAATGCAATGTAGATGTTTCTCAACTTAAACAAAATGAGGCAGTCTTCAATCTTTTAGATTTAGAGTCTGTTTACAAGTGCCATTACTATTACTCTATCTCCAGTTGTATCTGGGTGGAGATATTGCAGCTATGATTCATCCACTGTAACCCAAGAATGAAAGCCATTCTACACCAGCAGCCTTCTTCAACCTTGCACCTTCCAAATATACCAATCTCATCCTTTCCAGCCAGCCAGAGGAGTTTTCCAATCCAGCTTCTTTGGAAAGAATCCAGTTGGATTAGAAATCAGAAGGATAAAAGATCAGACATCTTTTTTCCCCCAGCTCCATTCTTTCAGATGTCTGTAACACATTTTTATACATTTTGAAAGCTACAAGTTGTCCCCTTTTAAAAAGCAAATAAATATAGCAGGAAGCACAAATGAGGAACATCTATTTCTCAGATGTTATTGAACTACAGTTCCCAGCAGTCTCAGATAGAGTGGCTGATAGTGAAGGAAGCTGTATGTTAAATTTCAAATCTTCTGAAGGAACACAGATCCCGTATCCTGAGAGAGATTATAGATTGCTGAATTTGATTGCTGATTAAACTAGGGCCAGTCATGCTCTTACAGGGTGACATAGCATGTGATAAATGTGAATGCCATCTTCCTTTCCTCTTTTTTTTTTAATTCTCCAAGGGATTGCTTCTTTCCTTTCATACAGTCAATTAAATTTGCCATTTCGTATCCTTATTTTTAAAAAGGGACGCGGTGGCCCAGTAGCTAAGATGCTGAGCTTATCGATCAAAAGGTTGGCAGTTCAGCGGTTTGAATCCCTAGCGCTGCGTAACGGCGTGAGCTCCCGTTACTTGTCCCAGCTTCTGCCAACCTAGCAGTTTGAAAGCACGTAAAAAATGCAAGTAGAAAAATAGGGACCACTTTGGTGGGAAGGTAACAGCGTTCCGTGAGCCTTTGGTGTTTAGTCATGCAGGCCACATGACCACGGAGATGTCTTCGGACAGCGCTGGCTCTTCGGCTTTGAAATGGAGATGAACACCGCCCCCTAGAGTCGGGAATGACTAACCCATATGTGCAAGGGGAACTTTTACCTTTACCCTTATTTTAAAATTCCATTTTGTAAAGAATTTATACTGCGTTTTTCTTCCATAAGATATTGCTAGAACTAACACATCTCTTTCTTTTTTGCATTAAGATCTTTGACTTTTCCCTCACTGACAAGGAAATGAAAGATATAGAAGCTCTGAATAAAAATGTCCGCTATGTGGAGCTTTTAATGTAAGTCCCTGAATAATTCCAAAGATTGACCATTGGGGGAAAATTGTGGTTTTTATGGGATACTCTATACTGCACTGTCACTTTTTAAGAAAATAAAATTGGAGGCTATAAATGATTTGTAAGTAGACTGGGAAACGTTTGATTTGTATGTCTTGTGAACTTGCCCAACTGTTTTGTATAACACATGGCTAAAACTAGAGTTTAGAATAATGTGTAAAGAATACAGGATCCTAAAGAGTCATCACATTGAAGGAAGGAACTCTTGAGCTTTACACTTTTGCTTAGGCCCATCCTTAGGACATCACAGGGCAGTTGCTAATAGCCAAAACCAAGAATTCCTTTGGCTGGGAAGTTGGTACAAACCCATTTTCTGTTCATTCACCACTCTCCTAATATTCATGCTCCCGTGAGTACAACAAAGATTAAGGATATATGAGAATTATATATCAGTTTTCCTTTCAAAGGTAGCTCCACTTCTCCTCAAGCCCTTACCTCAGCACATAGAAATGTCATCAGTACCACAGAGTTCTATAAAAACAGGAACATCCCTCATGTAGTTGTGTTTCCAGACAGAAATTGGAATATAAAAGCAATAGATAAATGCTAAGATCCATGACTCCTTCATAGGTATATTGGATTAAAATCTCCAGAATTTTTAGCCAGCTAGATAGCTTTTGACTCTAGTGTCTTCCCACAGTGCAACAGTCTCTGCCATGAAATTTTGTTCATCTTGAAGTTAGAAAATGGCTTTAAGTTTTCCCAAAAAAAGATTTAGGAGCAGAAGGGGCTATTTCATGAGGCTACTGCTCACTTTCTGGATTGATAACATTGAAATCAGTGTCAAGAAATCTGCAGAAGAATAAACTAAATAAGAAATGACACCAAGAGAGGTTTTATTTTATACACTCCTGTCTGTTGGAAGCTATCCAGACCATCCGTGTCCTTAGATAACCAAATGAAGGATCCAGCTTTAGCCCCAGCAGCCTAATTAAAAGGGATAGCCAATCTTAAATTGGATGCCTAGCAGTCCAAAGAAACTAACAAAAAGTTAGCCAAACCAAAAAGGCCAGAAACCTCTGGCAGTTCAGAGAGCTGAAACAAAATTCAGTAATGGCTATAGTCCTCAGCATATGTAGCTAAGTCAGCAAGTGTTAAAGTGGTATAATTTTCTTTTACTTCTCAATAGCCAAGCAATACTTTGGACATGCCCTTATGTAGGGCAAGGGTCTCCAAACTTGGCAACTTTAAGACTTGTGGACTTCTCTATGCTGATTGAGGAACTCTGGGAGCTGAAGTCTACAAGTCTTAAAGTTACCACTCCTGACCTAATGCTATGAGATGTAGATTGTAAAATTCCAGACAGCAAGCCAGTCCCACAAAACTCATTGAGTGATTTTAGGCCCCCACTGTCTCAACCTAATCTATTCATATAGGTGAGACGGAGTTAAGATTATGTTGTAAACCACCCAAAGTCATTGGATATGAGATGGGCAGCAAATAAATTTCATAAAAACAAACAAACAAATAAGATTAGGGGCCTTCTGCTCCCAGAGAAAAGGAATTAATACTCTTAGTAATACCAAGTCTTCAAGATGAGTCCATAATTTCCATCAATCATATGAAAATTAACCTGTCTCATTATGAGATTTTTTTTTCAATTTCCCAGCCTATCCAGATATTTGCTGAAAATCTCTCATCCAAGTAGTAACCCAGTCTGATCTACTTTAGCTTCTTGTGATTAATCTTGAGGTCAGCTAGTGCTGCCAGTTACTGACACTACACTCGAACTAATAGTAATGCTTATTTTCTCCATTAAGCATTTAATACAATTCTCAACAAAGTTGCAATGACAACCAGCATTTTTATTTCTTCAGAAGCCTTAAGAGAGGTGGCGAGCCAGGAAGGGCATCTAATATATTAATATACAATTGTGGTGTTTCTGCTACAGCTTCCAGTAAGGCATCGCCCTACAAAATAGTATTGAGAGTTCTGGTTTAGCAGTTCTGAGAGAGAGATGCAGTATTTTCATTCCTACATTAGTTTTGCTCATAGCAAATACTTTATTTATTTATTTTTATTTATTTATTTATTTTGTTGAGTACATATTAGATAATATATATAAGTATAAGCATGAATTGAATACATAAAATGAGTACAATTAAAGGGAACATTAGGACAGGGATGGTAGGCATGCTGGTGCTCTTATTCATGCCCCTAACAGACCTCTTAGGAAAGGGGTGAGGTCAACAGTAGCCAGTCTAAGGTTAAAATTTTGGGGGTTTTGGGATGAAACCACAGAGTCAAGTAGTGCATTCCAGGCATTGACCACTCTGTTGCTGAAGTCATATTTTCTGCAATTGAGTTTGGAGCGGTTCACTTTAAGTTTATCTATTGTGTGCTTGTGTATTGTTGTGGTTGAAGCTGAAGTAGTCATTGACAGGTAGGACCAGGGGTGAAATCCAGCAGGTTCTGACAGGTTCTGGAGAACCGGTAGCAGAAATTTTGAGCAGTTCGGAGAACTGGCAAATACCACCTCTGGCTGGTCCCAGAGTGGGGTGGGAATGGAGATTTTGCAATATCCTTCCCCCAGGAGTGGGGAGGGAATGGGGATTTTGCAGTATCCTTCCCTTGCCATGCCCACCAAGCCACGCCCACCATGCCAAGCCACGCCCACAGAACCGGTAGTAAAAAATATTGGATTTCACCACTGGGTAGGACATTGTAGCAGATGATTTTATGAGCTATGCTTAGATCATACCGAATATAAAATATAAAATATTTTATTTATAAAATAAAATATAAAATACTGTTTGTGAACCAGTTACGTGACTGTTGGGTTTTTTTAAAATTGACTATTAATCCTAACTTTTAATTTCCTGCAGGTGGAAAGACCATCCCGAGTATCCTTTCCATGATGAGTACTGAAAATTTGGGGTATCCAAGAGCATACATTCACCTGTAGTGATTTCAGCTAATGTCTTATACCAGTTTGTATCTGGGAGTAGTTCTTAAGTCACTTAACCCAATCCAATCCTTAGTGCTACAACTTATGTAGTGGATATAGAAAATAAGGCACATTCAGAAAAAAAATGTTTTGAAACTTAGTGTGCAAATACTGCCAAATATAAACTTTAGTAGAGGAAAACAGGATTGCTTCTTTTTTTTTTACATAGATATGAAAAATATATCTTTCTCCAGCTGTCTCGAAACTTGTCATGATTAACACACATGAAAGAACAGTTCTGGTTAAGCCTGCAGTGAACCAGAGCTACTGGATGCAAAGGCAGGAAACATTGATTGAGGGCAGCAATTATTCCAAGTGAATCTGGAAATAATTTTGGGGAATTGTTCGGGTTGCTTTTTACTTATTTGTTTAACGGCCTTCGAGATTCGAACACTCTTTACTCTGATAGCTAACTTATATGTTTCGTTCCTATTACAACGTTTATACGAATAATCACATTGTATATCCCCCTGAAATAGCCTCCCTGAAAATGCTTGCTGCCAGATGTGCTAGACTGCAGCTTTCATATTTCCCAGAGGCCACTTGTTGCAACAGAGAATGGGAGATAACAAGAAGGAGGACCTGCCTTTATTTCCAACAGTTTCTTGCTCTTCCTTTCTATGCTGTAAATGGAAGGAGAGGAGAGGAACTCAAAATCTGAGCCACCGAAAAAATGTAAAGCTCTTTCTACTCACTTTGCAGATCCAAGTGAACATTTTGTAGATCTAAGTGAAATATTTTGAGCAATTCAAAGTAAAACTAGAGTTAGTCCTCAATTTATGACCTTTTAGCAGCCATTTCACATTATGAGGTCACTGAATGATTGGTGGCTATGACTGATCCTTGGAGTCCAGCCTGTCCCAGCAGCCCCACAGCCACGTGATCACAATCTGAGTACTTGGCAAACTGCACTTGTGATTAGTTGCCAAGCACACTGCAGTAACATGATCAACATTGCGACCTTCCATGCCAATTTCCCCAGAAAGTCAAAGGTGAAGCTGGCAGGGAAGGTTACAGGTAGCTGGAATAAGCTTCCCAACCTGCACACCATCCCACAGTCCCTCTAGGTTTGCCCCATGCCAGCCAGTTGTGTGCCCACACTCCCCATCCCCAGCCTGTGGGGCTCCTCCTGTTTAGCCCACACACTTTTATGTACCCTCGCCAATCCACGCAGTATCTCTCATATCCCTGCTGTCCCTTCCTATGTTATGCTGCACCTCTCGTGCACCCTTCCAGATCATCCTCCACACTCCCACTCTGTGGTGGGATTCAGCCGGTTTGCATTGGTTCAGGCAAACCGGTTGTTAAATTACCCCGCCCCTGCTCTCAAAGTGAATCCTGGGCGCCGCGTTGCAATGAAGAAACAGGCAAAGGAGTGGCCTGCGCGAGAGAAGGAGAAGGCCACTTTCCCTCATTCTTCTCCCTGCTCTTCCTCCTTCCCTCATGCTGGCCACTCCGTTGCCCATTTCTCCATTGCAGCATGGCACCCAGGATTCACTTTCATAGGGGGAGGGTTAGTTTAACAGCCAGTTCGCCCAGGGTCAGGTTGGCTATCGCGGGAGGCTCATCCTGCATGAGCAGAGCTTGAGGATGGGGATGGGCCACGCCTCCCATGACAGCCAACCTGACCCTGGGCGAACTGGTAGTCAAATTATTTGAATCCCACCACTGCTCCCACTCACCTCTTCTCTCTCTCCCTCACCCAGCAGCAGCCATTTATCGGCTCGCAGGCCTGGGACTTGCATCTTCCTGGCAGCTTCCCCACTGACTTTGGTTGTGGGAATCTGGCAGGAAGTTTCCTTACCTAATGACTGTAGCATTCAATTAACTGTAGCACTCAAAGGCAGCCGGTTCTTCCGAGATTGATATCACTCAGCAATGCAGTTGCACCTTATGTCTGCATTGCTTAGTGATGGAAATTCCAGGTCCAATTGCCATTGTAAGTTGAGGACTATCTCTACCATCATTCTCATTCCGCAGTTATAGTTTGCATTAGAAAACGCATGGCACTTGTGCACAGAAGGGCAACCTCAACAGCATCCTTACATATCCTTGATTGGGATGTAAAATTTTAATCCCACTTCAGTAAGATTAGTGGAACCTAGCCAGTAAATCCAATAGGAGAAAAATGTAACCCTCTGTGCTGTACAAAATGTGCTGCAGTTTAACTTCTGTATGCATTCATCAAACAGCTGGAGATGGAGAAGGCATTTAAAAAATAAAATAATCAAGGCCACCATCCAAAGTTAGATGTGTCTACATCCCATTTAGAACATGATAGTCTTTTAGCAGCCTGACATTCTGCTTTTATCTCAAACCACAACTAAAAAAATGATAACTGTTTTGGTGTAAGTACGTACTTTGCCTGAGACTTTGTTCCAAAACTTTGACCATTTGGCTTTCAAATGCATACCACAAATCTGCACTGACATGCAAAAGGCTCAAAATGGGAACGATAGTCAAATTAGTCCTCTAATGTGTCTAAAGAAACCTTTGTGAATCCAGTCCTGTTTATTTGTTGAAGATTTAAAGCAAATTAAGCCAAAGAGATCCCATTCCCAAGAGGACAGTCAATTCCCAAACTTATAATGGGGCAACTTTTTTTTTTTTTTTTTTTACTATAGATATTTTGGAACTGGGGACAATCAGCATGTTGTGATACAGCTTCATCTTGATTTAGCAAAGGGCATATGCAGCATGCTATTTTTCTCTTGGATAGATGAAAAAAATGTATTGGCTAATGCTATCCTTTCTTCACTAGGCAAGCACCAAGGCTTTATAACAGGGGTGTCAAATTCAAGGCCCAGGGACCAGATCCAATCCACAAGGTACTTAGATCTGGCCTGCAGGGCTGCTCTGGAAACAGTAAAGGACTGACCCGTGGTGCTTCTGCCAGTGAAAACGGAGCTTGGGAGGGCCACATGCGGTCCTCCCAAGCTCCATTTCCTTTGGCAGAGTGTTGCAGGAGGCAGTGGCAGCCGAAAATGGAGCTCGGGAGCCCGTTTTCGCTGCAGAGCACTCAGCCCACCACAGACGCCCTTGATGAGTGACATCGAGCTGGCCATGCCCACCCTGGCCATGCCCACCCTGGGCCCCGGTGGTCAAACACGACCCTGACGTGGGCTTCCAATGAAATCAAGTTTGATACCCCTGCTTTATAAGGTCTGGTGCATTTTAATGAGCCACTGACTCTCAAATTGTGGCAATTTTTAAGGATTTGGGATTTATCATTCCACTTTAATTTTTTGAGATCTTGGGCATTGGATATGATGTTGCCAATACTGCCAATCTAAACAACACAACACATGACCTTGTTGGCTAGGGAATTCTGGGGTTGAAGTCCACACATCTTAAAGTTGCCAAGGTTTAAAAACACTGATCTAAAAACACCTTTCCCAATCTTTGTCCAGCAAAGGTTGGGCCTTGAGAGAGAAATCTTGGTGCTGTGAGACAGAGTAACAACTGATAAACATCAGCTTTGTAAAACGTGAAAATACAGTGACGGGATGGCAAACAAAGAATGTTATATTACACATTACCAACAAAACAAAACAAACAAACAAACAAAAGAGCACATGGCTATCCAAAGGAAAATCTACAGAACATTAACTGGAATGTTTCAAATTAACAACTGATAATAATAGGTGGAATTTGTTAGAATTCCCTGCCATTATTGAATTATGAGCTGCGGTTGCGCAGTGGTTAGAGTGCAGTACTGCAGGCTACTTCTGCTGATCACTGACTGCCAGCAATTTGGCAGATCGAATCTCACCAGGCTCAAGGTTGACTCAGCTTCCATCCTTCCAAGATCAATAAAAGGAGGACCCAGATTGTTAGGGGAAATATGCTGACTCTGTAAACTGCTTAGAGAGGGCTATAAAGCACTATGAAGCGGTATAGTCTAAGTGTAAGTGCTACTGCTATTATTGATCCAACACATCTGGAAGGCACTAGACTATGAAAGATTAATGTAATCTCATGAGTCATACAACATACAACAATAATCAAACAATACATCATGATTCAGCAGAAAACACAAAATAAACCCAGTTGGGTACTGTAAGCAATCCAAAATACAAAGCGCCAGTGGCTTAAATGAAAAAAATGAGTGTTCTTGGTTTAGGATCAACACTGAAAAAGTGAGATGCCTATTTCAGAGTAATTCTTCAATTGGCTACAATCAAGCCGAATGAAGTGTGCTTAGAAGGAGTCAAAAGTTGGGGGTCTTGTTTGAAGTTCATTGTCCAAAGAGGATGATGGCAAAGATTATTAGGGGACTGAAGGTTCAAACATATAAAGATCAGTTGCTGGAATTGGGTATGCCTAGTTTAATGAAAAGAAGGACTAAGGGTGACATGATAACAGTGTTCCAATATCTAAGGGGCTGCGATAAAGAAGAGGGAGTCAACCTATTCTCCAAAGCATCTGAAGGCAGGACAAGACACAAAAAATCAAGGAAAGAAGCAACCTAGAACTAAGGAACAATTTCCTGATAGTTAGAAGAATTAATCAGTGGAACGACTTGCCTCCAGAAGTTGTGGGTGCTCCAACACTGGAAGTTTTTAAGAAGAGAGGAACAAGCATTTGTCTGAAACAGTATAGGGTTTCCTGCCTGAGCATGGGGTTGAACTAGAAGACCTCCAAAGTCCCTTCCAACACTGTTATTCTGAGTAAGAGATGTGGTATAATCCAATGCCACAATGCTAAGGGATTTGAGGTTCAAACCAGTTCCATACTATAAAAAAATAAGTGAGAATATGAAACATGTAAATGTAATATTTAAATTTGATTACAGTTACAGCCCACATACATTTATACATCTAACAAGCACATCTAACACTTTAAATATTACAATTTGGCAACAATTTAGAGAAGGGGTTGAAAGAGGTAGAGTTTCAATGTACAGTAACTTTCTTTTAAATCCTGGCCTTGTTTCAGAATTGCAACAAGTCCATTCAAATTCAAAGGCAGACACACTTTTCTGTCCCAGTACAAGGGCAAATGCGGATTATTACGGCAGATCTAACATAGCATATAGCAGATTGGTTAATAGATAAAAGAGCAGAGTTTTTTTTTAAATGAAATTAAAGTTGTGTTTGATATACTGCTGTTTGAAATTTTATTCTTCTGTCTAGTAGTACAGAACAAACCAGTTTTCTCATTTCCAAGTATTCCATTAAGTCATCTGTAAAATTTAAAATTCACATATCCAGACATGAAAACTTAGAACTAACTTGCTGAGTTTACAGTTTAAAATAAAAGGTGGTATTTTAATAGCCTTGGCCAAAAAGTAGATCTTTTCATATATGAAAATATATGGACTTCTGTTCTACTGACAGAAGTCCATATATTATAAAACAAATTATTTTTATTTGTATAATTTTATTGTTCAAAATTGAGCTTCCTGTAAATGTACTGGAAAGAAAACCAACCTAAGTCACAGCTCATTTCCACAGCTTCTTTTGGATTGGGGATTGCTCTTGGACTAATACACTGCAAAAATTTCCTTTTAGCTCTTGGAATTATCAGAGGAGATCTCAGAAAAGATGCAAAGGGGAGCATTGCAGCTGTTTGGCTTGGCTCTTAGAAGGGCGGGGATGGCACTGTTTACCGAAGCAGCTTTGAGCCATTGTCAGATTAAAGGACTCCAAAAATCTAATAGCCCTGTTGGGTAAGACAGTTGCTACATATGCAAGGAAATCTATGTATTATCCTCAGTTTTAATTTTGTCAAAAGATATAAACAACATGGCCATAGATGGGCTTTAGCCAACCAGAATGCCCTCTACAAATGTGGACCAATTCTCAGAAATCTCAGCAATACCTCCTGTAGACAAACCTTCTGTAAGTTGATGTCCATGCATCTGGAGAACATAAAAGTTTGGGGAAGGCTGCTGAAACATCTCTCTTGGTGTAGGATTCCCTGCCTGTTTAATTTCTAGACTCTTTTAATTAAAAGAAAACCAAATTGGGAAGCTGCAATGCTTCAAAGGGTCAATTTCTGGAATCATCATTATCTGCTCTATTGACATCTTTAAAAGATATAGAGCTGTAAGTGGTTGCAGCTCTGGCAGTGCTGAAATTCATTTTTTTTACTACCGGTTCTGTGGGCGTGGCTTGGTGGGCGTAGCTTGGTGGGCGTAGCTTGGTGGGCGTGGCAGAGGAAGGATACAGCAAAATCCCCATTCCCTCCCCACTCCTGGGGGAAGGATATTACAAAATCTCCATTCTGGGGCCGAGTAGTAGTTCTCCGAACTACTCAAAATTTCTGCTGCCGGTACTCCAGAACCTGTCAGAACCTGCTGAATTTCACCCCTGATCTCTGGGCTTTATTTGGAATGGGTGGTAAGCAGCCTCTTGATGGCTGAAGGAATGGAATATTTTTCCTGATAAAACACATGTACCAGTCTTTTAATGACTATGCAAGCCTTTTTAGCGAGCATTTTAGGAAGGTGCCTCTAACTTGCTCTCAGAGTTTCAAATGTGCCCATTCCTGGTTTACATGTTGCCTTTCAAGCAAGGGGCTTGAAGAAGGTAGATCTGTTCTTATTCATAAAAACTAATCTTTCCCCATATTTCACCCCTGCTAGAAACACAACAAGTAAAACAGTGTTTCTCAATCTTGAAAAAATTAAGCTGGGTGGCTTTCCAGAATTCCCCAGGCAACATGCTAGCTGGGGAATTCTGGAAGTCCACAAAGCTTAAAGTTGCTAAAGTTGAGAAATGCCAAGACTGATATATGCAATACTTTGTGGTCTCTAACTTGTGTATCAAACCCTTTTATCATGTTGTGTTTAATTGTGGTGTTCTATGAGCCTGAGTGGTGTAGGAGGCTAATGCTTCCTACTAAGGCAGCATTTAACATCCAGCTGCCTGCAATTACTGCGAGTTCAATTCTCACCAGGCTCAAGGTTTTCTAAGGTGGGTAAAATGAGGACCCAGTTTGTGGGGGCAATAAGCTGACTTTGTATAAAATATACAAAAGTATGAAGGCTATTGCTTAACACATTGTAAGCCGCCCTGAGTCTCCGGAGAAGGGCGGCATATAAATAAAAATTTTAAAAAATTTTAAAAATGAAAAGGATGACTAGGGGAGACATGATAGCAGTGTTCCAATATCTCAGGGGCTGCCACAAAGAAGAGGTAGTCAAGCTATTCTCCAAAGCACTTGAGGGCAGGACAAGAAGCAATGGGTGGAAACTAATCAAGGAGAGAAGCAACCTAGAACTAAGATGAAATTTCCTGACAGTGAGAACAATTAACCAGTGGAACAACTTGCTTCCAGAAGTTGTAAATGCTTAAACACTGGAAGTTTTAAAGAAGAAATTGAATAACCATTTGTCTGAAATGATGTAAGATTTTCTGCCTAAGCAGGGGGTTGGACTAGAAGACCTCCAAGGTCCCTTCCAACTCTGTTATTCTGTTCTGTTCTGTTCTATGGCAGGGAGACACAGCCCCCTTGACTTCTAATGTCAGTCCATTAGGTTTTCTTCAAAAGGGAAGCTTTAACTTCTAAAGTCAACTCAATAAAGTTGACTTTATTGACCAATACAATCAAAAAGATGCAACCCAACTTTCCTTGCATTATTATAGGAGGTGCAATAACTCATTGATACTAATCCTAGTTATATAGCTGAATTCTGCCCTCCAAAATAGAAACAGAACACCCAACATTCAGAATTTAAACTGCCCCACTCTGCTCATTCCTACAATGAACTTACAACAGCAAAGAATTGTCCTAAAAATTTGTCCTCTGATATATGAGCCAATGCCTTCCATCCAATATATTACATTCCTGAAAATTCCTTGAAGAAAACCCATGCCTTCTGGTTCTCCAGATGTTGCTGGATTACGAGTCATTCACAGCCCTCAATCCAAAACTGAGGAATGTTGAGAATTACGCTTCAGCGTTACTTAGAAGCCTGTAATCATCATCATGCTACAGCTATTAAGTAACTTTCAAGTTGATTTAAATTCAACCATTTCATGCATGACATTTTAATGGGCCAATGATTAAAGAAAATGAGCTGTCTGTGGAATAAAAAAAGTGTTTTTGAACCTCAGCCACTTGAAGATGTGTGGAGTTCAACTCCCAGAATTCCCAGCCAGCATTCTGAGAATTGAACCACATACATCTTCAAGTTCTCCAAGGTTGAGAAACACTGGAATACAACATCTCTTAACAAGAAGTGGGTGGAAGGTATCCTAAAGATCTATAGGTGGTTTTTTCATGCAAGATGCAATATAAGCCAAGCCATGTTTCAAATATCTTTTATGGGTCTCCAAAGCTGCTCTTTCTTCTCAACTGAATCTTTTTCCCAGCTGCAAAAATTGGGACTATCATTAGATGATAGGAAAGAGCTAAGGTGTATTGATTTCTGCAAGCCAGATCTGCTGCCCTAATATCTTCTAAACTTTATTAATCCAGACTAGTATTATACATTTGCAATCATATCATCTTTATTCATCCACAATCATATAAAAATTACCAAGCTTCCTGAGACTTCACGGAAGATTGGTTGAATCTCTTACTTATCATCCTGCTGCCCTCTACCGTTAGCCAAGTGAAGCAGCTCTCCATTTCTTAACAAATAGTAACCACAGCATAGCAGACTTTTCCAAAAAGAGCTCCACAACAGACATCATGGTTGCACCGATTGGCTGGATTATGGAGGAGATTCAATTGCTATTCAGAAAGCACCATCAAGAAGTGTAGCTGTGCTATTATTTCATGATTAAAGGGACTTCAGCATCTTAAATGAAAGGGCCTTGTAAATGTTTGTGTGCATATTTGCTTGTGCACACAGCCCCATCAGTATATACACACTTCGCATGTTTATGAAAGATTTATTTATTTAAAACAAGAAACCCCCGTTTCACTTATTATTCATAATAAATTGTTGCTGGTGATGATGAAATTACTGAGCAAAGTATTCAAAAGACAGAAGCATTGTCTTCCTTCTTTTACCTCCAAGAGATGGAAATAAAGAATCGCAGACATCTTTTAAATAAGAAATATTTTAAATTTATATATACATATAAAAAGAAACGAAAGGTCATGAAACAAAAAAAAAAGAGCAAAGAATTGATGCCTTTACATGATCACACAATGGGATGTCTCCTCATACTCAACAACGTAGGCTGGGTAAATCTGATGCTTCTCAAAGATGACAAAAATGGAAGGATTCAGAACATCGTCCACACAGCTGTCATAGAAGCCGTTTGATTGGTTAGGTCTAGGAGGAGGGCGGACATAAGAAGCTTTTCCTTGGACATAGTCTCCAACCAGAACTCTAGCTACAAACATGGTCTTTGCTTGTCTCTTCGACTTGCAATAGGCGTGGGAGTAGCAGGCATCTCTGGCAAAATAGCTTCCTACAAAAAAATACATTTTTAAAAAACCAAACCCTTTGTAAAGAAAAAAATAAATTTACTATATATTGTTCAAGGTTTCAAATCAGGGGTGGGATTCAACAATTTTTAGCAAGGGGTTCTCTGCCCGGTTGACAGGTGGGCATGACCATGGTGGGTGTGGCCTAGTCAGTCTCCTGCACCATGGGGGGAGGGCATTTTTGCCCTCCCCGGGCTCCGGAGGCTTTCCTTGAGCCTCCAGGAGAGCGAAAACGGTCTCCCCAGGCTCCGGAGGCCCTCTGGAGGCCAGAAATGGGCCCATTTCCAGCCTTCCCAAACTTCCGGTAGGCCCATTCTTCGCCCTCCCTGAGCCTCCATGCGCACCCTACACTTACCTGCATCCAAAACGGGCCGCGTGGGGACTCCTGGGAGGAGCAGGGTGGTGTGGGCAGGGCCAGCCAGGAGTGGGGTTTGGGGGTTCTCCAAACTGCACAGAATCTTAGCTAGAGGTTCTCCCGAACCCCTACGAACCCCCAGCAGCCCACCCCTGTTTCAAATATTACTAAACTACAACTCCCAACATCCCTTTGGTTGTGTTGGCTGGGACTGCTGGATATTCAGATTCAGCAACACTAGTAGTCCCTAGTTTCCCACAAGAACACATTCGCCCATGTTTTTAATGGCTCCTTTTACTTCCAATGTCCAAAAGTAAGGCCTCTGTTTATGTAGTCCAATAACACAATCTTCACACAATAGGGATGTATCAGTAGGTTGAGTGTGTGTCAAACAGACAGTTTGAGTATGCATATATGGAAAATCATTAGGTGGCACACTGAACCAAAGCATTCAGAACTGCAACTATATATCTCGCACATGAACTTACCTGGTAGTACAATTTGCCAAGTAACTGAAAGTCAGTGTGGTTGTGTAGTGGTTAAGGAGTTGGACAGTAGAGACCCAAGTTCACACTTCCACTGGAGTAAGGGGTTTATTTCAGTGATTTAGTTCCAGCCACTACCTTTCAGCTTGACAGAGTTATCGCGGGAATAAAATTAGGGGAGGCTTCCCACATATGCAGATTTGAGCTCTCAAATAAAAGTCAGGACATAAATGCAAACATTTGGGGAAATAGATAGAAAAACAATACTTGAAGATGCCTAAACTCAAATATCTTCAAATCTTGCAAATTATGTGAATTCTAATTCAAGGTAGGGAATACTTAGCTCTTCCAGAATTCACTACTTCTTTCCAACTCTCCAGTACCTTTTCCATATAGTGTTCCATGCGTGCCACAAATTCTCCAGTCAAAGTTTTGCCCACAGATGTCATACAGGTGTGATGTGCTAGTGCCATGAAACAAGAGCCGTTCATCAACTTCCTTTCCTCTGTTCAGCTTCTTCATCTGCTCTTTTTGCCTAGAAACAAACTACTTCAAGTTATACTTGAGGTCAAAAAGAATTTAAATCACTTCTCTCTTCCAACTTGAAAGACATACCGCAAAATGATCTAAAACATTTAGTAAACGTATTTATTAAGCTAAATTTACTAATCTAAATTTATTACCCCAATTTAATGTAGCTTTCCCAAACAAAGTACTAAATTCATTTTTCCCAGATCTATTAAGCTAGGCTATAATTCAGTGGCAATGCATGAATGCATGAATGATGTAATTCAATCTCTAGCATAATTGGAGCTGTGGTGGAATTCTGCAGAGCAGAACAACGATGATCTAAATCTAAATGGAACTAGATCAAATGGATCAGATTAGAAAAGTCTGGTTTAAATGATGTCCAAGGTCCCTTCCTACTTTTTGCTTATCAGCATAGTCTATTCACAACCAGATAGATATGGTATACAATCACAAAAAATAAATTCACAACAATACTAATACTCAATAGAGAACACATAAGATAAGTTCCAGATACAGTACTGGATCCAATTATTATACTATGATTTTGACTCTCCAGGAGGAAAATTAAAATCCAATACAAACCACTGAAAGACTTGCCAGAGAGAAGGATTCTGAACTCTTTGAAGTTTATGTATAATGCAATCTTCCATTGTCTTCTCAAAAAGCATCTTGATTTCATGATACTCTTCTGAAGAATTAGAGACCTCTACTAGCTAGGAACAAGATCAGAGCTATTGTGAACGAATCTTTTAGTTGCTTTTGATCTATAAATATTTTTCATTCTTTCTATATTTGTCCCTTTCAGGTCAAAATGGGGGCTCATAACATAACCCATGTAGATCAAATAAATTAAGAGCAGAATAAGTTTCTTAAAAAATAATTATAGTTGGGTTTAGACATTGGACTAAGTAGCTGTAACCTATTTTTCACAATGAGTGAACCTAACCACTGTACTTTATAAACCATGGTCTCACTATATACATAAAAATATGTCTTAATCATAGTACATCATTGTTCATTTACTATGTTTCTAATCCCTCTAAAAAATTATCCAACCTTGATTTACAGTTAAGCACTACACATGAGGGCAGGACAAGAAGCAATGGGTGGAAACTAATCAAGGAGAGAAGCAACCTAGAACTAAGGAGAAATTTTCTGACAGAACAATTAATCAGTGGAACAACTTGCCTCCAGAAGTTGTGAATTCTCCATACTGGAAGTTTTAAAGAAGAAATTGGACAACCATTTGTCTGAAATGGTATAGGGGTGTGATGGCGAACGTATGGCACACGTGCCAGAGGTGGCCGCCAGTTGACATTTGTTTGGCCGATGGCACCCGGAGGAGGCCCTCTCTATGAGAGCGTACCGGCCAGTGGGAGGCCACTGGTGGCAGTAGCTGGTCTCGTAAATAACCAGGTCCTAAGCCAGGAAGAACATACCAAGTTGTGTTCAGGGTGGGGGTTGAAAGACAGAGAAAGAAAAAGGGAAGGAAGTTACCCAATTACACATGCAGTGGTGGGTTTCTACCGGTTTGCCCCAGTTTGGGTGAACTGGTAGCGGCGATGGCGGGAGGCTCCACCCACCCTCCCACATGTCAACATGGATGCTCTGCGCATGCGCAGAAGGTTCTGGGCATGCGCAGAAGCGCCACACACGAGCGAAGCAAATGCACACAAGCACACGCTCTCAGTTCCGGACCGGTAGCGAAGGTAAGTGAAACCCACTACTGTGCACATGGAAGATGTTTTCAATAAGAGCAAAAACAGAGGTTGTTACTATGGTCAGATAAAACAGAATACCTCATAGCCTGTGTTAGGAAGGGCTGACTGATCCCAGGTTGAAGGAAACAAGTGGAAGGGAAAAGAAGATTCAAAACGGCAGCTGCAAATGGAAAATAAACCAAGAGCATTACTGTGGAAGTGAAGAAACAAAGAGCATTATTGTCTCATTTAATTTCCAATTTTCTCTTTCTATTTTGGAGCAAACCTCCCCAATTCAGTAATCTCTGCAGGTTTTTCACTAAAATATTCATTGTGGCTGGAAATGATGAAAACAGCAATCTAACTCAGTGGCCCCCAACTTTTTGGGCATCAGAGGCCAGTTCTGTGGAGAGAGGTTTTTCTGCGGACCGTAGGGGGTGTAGTTTCGTGTGCTGCGTATAAGAGTGTATGTTTGTGTATAAGAGTGTCATGAGACTGGGAACTGAGCCTAAGCCATGAGCAATGAAGCAGGTTTTGTAACAGAAACATGTATTTAAAGAAATATATGATAAGCACCTCTTTGACCATAGATTACCAGGAGGAGAAGAGCCAGAGAGCAGGCTTAATTCCCTGAAGTATCTACATCTCAAAGCTCCTTATGGTCAAATTGTTTGCAAGTCACACTTCCAACAAAATCATTAAGAAGCATACATTTTGAAGTGGAAACTGAATATAAACATGATTGAGTTGTCAGCAAACTGCAGGAATCTATTATATTTAGGCATTTACTTGGAAACAACCCAGGAATTGTAATCAAGTACAGCTTAGGACAAAGGTATGAGTCAGTGGTGGGTTTCAAAATTTTTTACTACCAGTTCTGTGGGTGTGGTTTGGTGGGCATGGTAGGGGAAGGATAATGTAAAATCTCTATTCCCTCCCCACTCCAGGGGAAGGTTACTGCAAAATCCCAATTTCCTCCCGATCAGCTGGGACTTGGGAGGCAGAGAATAGATGGGGCAGGGCCAGTCAGAATTTTTACTACCGGTTCTCTGAACTACTCAAAATTTCCACTACCGGTTCTCCAGAACTGGTCAGAACCTGCTGAAACCCACCTGTGGTATGAGTGCATTTCAGCAGTATATTTCTTAGGAGACCTAAACATTACTGAGACACACTGAGCTTCGTTCATTTAGTGGGTGGGTTTATGTACTGCACTGGCACACTAGATTTTCAGCTTAGTGTGAGATATGAATCCACTAGTTTGATTGGTAAAGTTTTGAGAGTGTGAATCAGGCCAACAAGACCATGGTTTATATCAGTAGTTCTAAGCCAATGGTCTGTGGACTCCTGAGGGGCCATGATGTCATCACAGGGGGCCCACGAAGACTTGAAAAAATGTTATGATTTAAATTTTGAGTTAAGTCTTTGGGGGTCTGTGGCCATAGTCAGTGGCCACAAAAGGTATTTGAAGGGGGGTCGGTGAAGAATAGGTTAAGAACCACTGGTTTAAGTAACATAGTGATTAGCACAATGTACAAATCCAGTTGTTGTTTATTTATTTGAAAATGTTTCAATGGATTAACGCTGTTATGACCCAGGCTATTTAACCCTTAGTAGTTAGTATTAAATACAAACAGTTTGAAAACAAGCAGACTTTATTAGAACAGCTGAGAATTAACTCATTCTCAGCGTAGTCCAAACTAAATTAAAGCAAATTCTTCAAAACACCATTCCACAGTTTATCACCTGACCTTGGGATAATTAGGCAAACTGCCAAAGGCTTTTCTTGGCAAAAATTCAGAAGCAAAAGACAGCGACAATAAATGAATACAGTGAAACAAGAACCAATTCTCTCAACGTTGTTTTCCGGCAAAGAGGCCAAGAGCCGTTGCTGGTCTTTTAAGCCTTATGGGAGGGGCCAATTATCCTCTCTGATGACTCCCGAGTCATCCTCTCTGCTTTATCTGTTCCTGCCTTCTGGCAGCTCTTCTCATAGGTGCAATAGGAACAGGCTCCTCCTGTTCCTCTGCCTCTCTACTGTCAGCCTCTGGAGGTTCCAAAGACCACACATCACTCCCCGATGACCCTGGCCCCATCTCTGCCTCCAATGCAGAGTCCTCCTCCGGGCCTTTCCCAGCCTCCAGGACTGGCCCATTTTGTTCCTCAGCGTCATCGCTGTTCGACTCGGCTGCCAGCTCCGCAGGCTGCTGGTGGACCACAACAAATGCAACGGTGATTTATTTTCCACAGACCTTTTGCTTGAAATGGCTGAAATGTCTTTCTTCATTATCCTACTAAGATAATTGCTATTTTTTCCTCACACAATATTATGAGGTTTTGGACAGAGGCCTGGAGTAGGAGGGTACTGCCTGCCCAAGGACCACATGGACTGTGGCTAGTGTCACTGCGAAATTACTGAAGTGGCAGAGCTGAAACTGGGAGAAGGGAGAAGGGATGAAAATTTGGGAGCTTGGCAACTGGTTCATATTTATGATGGTTACATATCCTGGGGTGATGATGATCACCTTTTGTGACCTTCTGACAAGCAAAGTCGGTTGAGAAGTCAGATTCACTTTACAATCGTGTTACTAACTTCAGTGAGTGATTCACTTAACAACTGTGGCAAGAAAAGTCGCAAAATGGGGCAAAACTCATTTAACAACCACCTCACTTAGCAACAGAAATTTTGGAGTCAATTGTGGTTGTTAAATCGAGAACAACCTGTAAATGATTTTGTAAAAAATATTAATTACCTCTTCTCGCTTTTGCGTCTACCTCCAAAAAATACAAGTCGGGGCCATCTGCAAACTCTCCTCTGTGTTCGGTAGTACACATTTCTCTGAACCATCTCTTGAAGGAAACAGCAAAACACACTGTCAAATAACTCACCTCTACTAAGAATTAATTCCCTTATCAATTTAACTTAAGTACAAGGCATTGTAGGCTGCTACGCTTGGTCTGCTGTTGTTGATAAAGCTTTGTGGACTATGCAGAAAAGAGTACTTTAGCTACACAGAAGCAGAGGTGGGTTTCAGCAGGTTCTAACCAGTTCTGGAGAACCGGTAGTGGAAATTTTGAGTCGTTTGGAGAACCGGTAGTAAAAATTCTGAGGTGACCCCACCTCCATCTATTTTCTGCCTCCCAAGTCCCAGCTGATCGGGAGAAAATGGGAATTTTACAGTAACCTTCCCCTGGATTGGGGAGGGAATGGAGTTTTTAGAGTATCCTTCCCCTGGAGTGGGGTGGGAATGGAGATTTTACAATATCCTTCCCCTGCCACGCCCACCAAGCCATGCCCACCAAGCCACACCTACAGAACCGGTAGTAAAAAATTTTGAAACCCACCACTGCACAGGAGGACTATATTTGATGCACTTGGCCAGATTTACATCCGGTTATCAATATAATAGAGGGAAACCCTTATATTTGGAAATCAAAAACTTCCAAAGAAACTGAAACCTGAAACCTTTCTGTTGGGGGTTAGACCTGCAAATATTGGATTGACTAAATAGTATCTGATGCTGCACTTAATCACTGCAGGGAGACTGGCATTGGCACAAGAATGGAAGAATGAGAACTTACCAACGGACTCAAAAATAATTTATAAAATCATGGAATGTGCAGAGTCTGACAGACTTACAAAACTGATCAAGGGTAAAAGAGACTCAGATTTTTATAGTAGTTGGAACATGTGGTATGATTGGATCCAGAAACGATGGGAGAGAGATAAAGGATAATGTTGGATTATAATTATAGATGATGTTATAATTATGGTAATCAATAAGTATTGGAAATGTAAATTTGTATATAAGAATATGTAAATAGTTTCTTTTTTTACTTTCTGACTATTGGTGTATATATACATGGGTATTTTGGTGATGTTACACCATGATAGAAAAACTATTATATGTTTGTTTTTGTTTTTTTGAACTATAATAAAAATTTATTTTAAAAAAAACTTCCAAAGAACCACCAACAGGAACACTCATTTTCGCTTCCTAAAAACACTGTGCTATTCCACAACTGGCAGTGTCAGGTTCAGTAATATTTAAAAATAAGGTAAGAAACCAGAATCTCAGTCAGATCAGTCTCATGGAAATTTAATCTTACTAAAATATTATCAAGAAGAGACAAACTATACCCCAAGGACTCTAGATGAACAAAGTATTTAATGATTACATTTGTTAAATTAATGATCTGTCAAGAAAATGCCTGTTACTGGCAACGGTAGATATTTGTTCAGAATGGTGTTTTTTTTTTTAACCCACAGTACTACTCGGTAATCTTAAATGGCAATTGTTTTGCCTGGTTGTATTTTTTTTTTCATTTGACAGTTTGAATAAATTAGGCTAATAATGTTCCTGTTGGCAACACGGATGGCTGCAGGGGGAGTTTTCAAAAATCAAGATGGTGCCAGAGGTGGTATTCAGCAGGATCTGACCAGTTCTGGAAAACCGGTAGTGGAAATTTTGAGTAGTTTGGAGAACCGGTAAATACCACCTCTGACTGGCCCCACCCCCATCTATTCTCTGCCTCCCGAGTCCCAGCTGATTGGGAGGAAATGGGGATTTTGCAGTATCCTTCCCCTGGAGTGGGGAGGGAATGGAGATTTTACAGTAATCTTCCCCTGCCACACCCACCAAACCTCGCCCACCAAGCCACACCCACAAAACCGATATTAAAAATAATTGAATCCCACCACTGTGGTAGCTTCAAAAGTGTGATGAAAGCTCCATCCAGTGGTGGGATTCAGCCAGTTCGCACCACTTCAGGAGAACCAGTTGTTAACTTTCTCAGCAGTTTGATGAACTGGTTGTTGGAAGAAATCATTAGAGCAGAGAACCGGTTGTTAAATTATTTGAATCCCGCCACTGGCTCCATCTCTAAAAAAAAATCATGTGAGTTGTAGCTCCATTTTGACTTCTTTGATAAACATTCACAGGGGGAACCCCTTAGCAGTCATTGTCACATCCCAAGTTATTATTGCTAAAAATTACCTTGAAAATTCAATGTATACAGCTGAGTCCCAGCCTGGAAGAATAAAACTCCTCTGTAGTCAGTTAGGAAAATAGCCTCCAACTCAGAGGATGAAATTGAGGCAGTACAGTGCCTAGAGTCCTGCAAAACAGAAAGAAAAAAAAATATGTTAGGAAAACAGAGACCGAAGGGAAAGAGGAGGAAATGAGTAAATTAACTTGGGTCATTGTGTTCGAACCCATTGGACAGCAAAATACAAAATAGGATGTTACATTACAGTAGTCCTTGTTTATTAACTCTCTCGGTTATGATGGTGATGAAAAAGTAATTTTATGACCAATACTCATATGTACAACTTTTCCAGGTCTATAAAGCAAAGAAAAGCTGAAGTAAGATCATAAGCATAGTTGTGGTTTCCCTTAGAGATCAATTCACTTAACAACTGAATTTCTGGTCCCAATTGTAATTACTAAACAAGAACTATTTATCTGTACAGGTTGTCCTTGATTTATGACCGCAATCGAGCCCAAAATTTCTGTTGCTAAGTGAGATAGTTGTTAAGTGAATTTTGCTTCTTTGACCACCTTTCTTGCCACAGTTGTTAAGTGAATCACTGCAGCTGTTAAGTTAGCAGCATGGTTGTTAAGTGAATCTGGCTCCCCTATTGACTTTGCTTGTCACAAGGTTGCAAAAGGTAATTAGGAGAGTACAGCCATGATAAATATGAGTCAGCTGTCAATTGTCTGAATTTTGATCCTGTGACCATCAAGATGCTGCAACGGTCATGAGTGTGAAAAATGATCACAAGTCACTTTTTTTGAATGCAGTTGTAAGTTTGATCGGCCACTAAATGAACTGTTGTAAGTTAAGGATGACCTGTATTGTTCTGCCCCACCTACAGACCCCAAAGAACGCAGCACACACAAAGTCTGTACAAACCTTTGTTTACCAAATTAAATCAGTCTTTTTCAAACAAAACAGCCTACAAGAATCCAAAGAATAAATAATTGTAATCTTACTATGGTTGGCAGTAAACCCAGAAGCAATTTGCAGGAAACTGATAAGAGAACTAAGATCAAGACACGAAGGAGAGTGAATGAAGTTGTTTCCTGCAAATTGCCTCAGTCGTCATCCTTCCTTAAATAAGCTAAAGGAGTGGCCAATTAGCCCCAAGCCTTACTCTCGAGGAGACCTCCTCCTGAGGAGCCACTCCTGCCTTTTGGCAGCTCTGTGCACCCATGAATCGAGAAGAGGCTCCTCCTCTTCTTCCTCTTCACTTAAGGGAGCTTCTGGAGGTTCTGAAGGCCCTGGCTGAATCCCTGCCTCTGGCACCACATCTTCTCCAGCCTCCTCATTGTCTGACTTGAGTGCCAGCTGCACAGGCTGCTGGCGCAGCACCACACCAGCCTCCTCACTGTCGGAATCAGCTACTAGTTGCACAGGCTGCTGATGCAGCATATATTTAGCTCTACCATCCATTCCCTAAAGCAGGGACAAGCAATATTCAAGACATGGGCCCAGATGCTGCTCTGTGGTGACGTCTAGAGCAGCAGAAAACGATCACGTTCAATTATCATATTCAGCAATCGTTTGGTTTATCGTGATTTAATAAGCTGAGCTTATAAATATTAATAGCTGAGCGCAGAGTGTCTCAAGTCACAAAGGCCACACTGTGCAGCACACTAAGCCAAAGGCAAACAAATTGCTTTGCATTGTAATTTACTGCAGTGTGTGAACCCAGCTAATAAATCTGTGTAGCAAAGCTCAAGCTGTTTGAAGCAGCAACGACAACATCCCAGGTCTGATTCAGCAGCAGATAAAAGTTTACCTGTTGGCCATACTCAATCCACTTGCCATTTTCATCCAGCCAATACCAGATGAACTCTACTCTGACAATGGAGTCAAACAACATGACCATTGGCATTCGCTCGGAGAGTCAGATATGAATTCTGGCACCAGGCATCTTCTGGGGAAAAAAAACAAAACAAATTAAGCACATAAAAACAAAGGAGGGAAATCAGTTAAGTCACATTTTACTCTGAGACAAAGAGGTAGACATTCAATGTCCTCCAGTTAGGTTCTCCTCTATAGGAACCTATGCAGTACATCTACTAGCAATGGCTCTTTTTGTAGGCATAACATTTCAATGAATCAGCTCAAAACTGGAATCTACAAACTGGATGCACGTGACTCGGGAGATACCACTACTCTTAAAACAGAATAACAAAGTTGGAAAGGACCTTGGAGGTCTTCTAGGCTAACCCTTTGGTCAAGCAGGGAATTCTATACCATTTCAGGCCAATCTCTTCTTAAAAACCTCAAGCATTGGCGCACCCGCAACTTCTGGAAGCAACTCTCTTGATGTTTTAAAAATCAATTGCTTAAAATAAATTGCATTTTAAATTTTGCTTAAAGCTGGCTAATATATTTTTTTTCAATCCCTGTCCTAAACTGTAAAGGAAATCCAGGGAAATTGGTCTGTCTTATCTTTTAACCTCTTATCAGGTTAAACTTTTATGTTCGATGTAAGAGATTCCAGACTTTGCCCCTTCCTTAAATAGCTTTGAATTTCCATCAACTCTGCTTACACAGAACCATCTCATACAGTAAATGAACAGAACATTCAGCATTAATAGCAATAGCTATTAACTTAGACTTACATACCGCTTCACAGTGCTTTACAGCCCCCTCTAAGCGGTTTACAAATGTCAGCATATTTCCCACAACAATCTGGGTCTTCATTTTACCAATCTCGGAAGGATGGAAAGCTGAGTCAACCTTGAGCTGGTCAGAACTGAACTCCTGGAATCAGCAGAGTTAGACCTGCAGTACTGCATTCTAACCACTATGCCACCATGGCTCTTTAATATAACTGTAGTGTTCATTCCTTCATTTTTTTTTATGCCATGGCTGCAAATTGATATGTGCCATCAAGTTGTGGTCTTAGCTCCCTCCAGGATGAGTTGCAAAATATTGAGGTCTATGTGGGCTGGAATAAACCAACCATGTAAAAAGAAAAAGTAATTGCAGATATGGACACCACCTTTAACAACAATATTGCAGACTAATATGATATTCAAAGCAAAGCCATGTCATCAGATTACAATTCAATGAGTTATGCAAACCCAGAAAATGAAGTTATCTTGAATAGCCTATGATTTAGGTAATCATGGGTTAGCACCAGGGGTGGGTTCTAAATTTTTTTACTACCAGTTCTTTGGGCGTGGCTTATTTTGTGGGCATGGCTTGATGATCATGTGTCAATTCTTTAGGATTTAGCAGTCTACCTGGCTTTTAACTGCTTGCAGAGCTGTACTGGTCTATACATTTGTTTTTGGAGGCACTGGTCTACCCATTTATTTTTGCAGGCACCGGTCTACTCATTTATTTTTACAGGCACCGGTCTACCACCATACTGTCTTTTAACACTGATCAGCTGTAGGGCGGACCTTTGAAGCCCCGCGGCAAGAGTTTAAACAGTTTTTTTCCTTTTAGCCAATCAGCTGGGACTCAGGAGGCAGCAATAGATTGGGGGTGGGGCCAAATAAAAGGTAAGAATAATGCAGGGGGGCGGGTGTGTGTGGGAGGGGTGGGGGGGCAGAACCAGTTCGGTGATGTCATATCGTCACCGCTACTGGCTCAGCGGAACCGGGCAGAACTGGGAGGAACCCACCACTGGTTAGCACATCCTATAATCAATGTCCTCACACAAAAAATCCCTACTCAAAAAGAAAAAAGAAATCTAGGTAGTGAGTGCAGTATATTTTTGCCGATTCACAATTTTAGAGCAAAGGTAGTTTTCTATGTTAAACTTTGTTGTAGACCCTGTTGACAGGCAATGAATGTTTCAATAGGATATGGTAGGGTGTGTCAAATTTTTCAACTTTCAATTTCCAAACGTTAGGGGCGCTCACAAGTTGTGACATCCCTTGGGGATTATAAAGATATTTTGGTTACTTTAATAGAATTTAGTTGTGCTTGGTAAGTAACTACATAAATATCATCCCTTGTTAACATTTGGTTTGTTTCATTTTATACAGGGAATGAAGGTGAATTTAAATAAGTCAAAGAAAATAGCATCCCATTCATTTCTAAGGCCTCTGATTTCAAGTTCAAGAAATAGTGACTACGCTCAGGCTACAACCTATGAAATGGCATACATACAACCAAGTTATCAAGTTACTCAACCAAGAGTCATGGTGGCGGAGTGGTTAGAATGCAGTACTGCAGGGAACTTCTGCTGACTGCCGGCTGCCTGCAATTTGGCAATTCGAATCTGACCAGGCTCAAGGTTGACTCAGCCTTCCATCCTTCCGAGGTGGGTAAAATGAGGACCCAGATTGTTGGGGGCAATTATGTTGACTCTGTAAATCATTTAGAGAGGGCTGCAAAGCACTGTAAAGCGATATATAAGTCTAAGTGCTATTGCTATTAGTCAGGCAGGCAGGGAGGATATGTTTTGGATACAATTAGTCAAAGAATTTGAACTGGTGGGATCCAGGTGAAAACCTTCTCTGTCATTGTCCCTGCCCTGCCCATATCTTACCCTCAGAGATGAGACAGAGCCCCACACTTCTGGCCTTCAGAAAGAGTGCTAAAACCTGGTTTTGCCAATTAGGATGTGGATCAAAAGTTATATGTAAACTTGGTTGGTGTCATGATGAGGTTCTCTCAACCTTTTTAACATTTTAATCCTTTAATTTTTAATACCTTAACACTGATTTTTTAAAATTAACTTGTTCTTATTTATGCTTTTATATTACATATTTCTACTGTAAACTGTGTCACTTATGTCAGGGGTGTCACTCAACTTCATTGAGGGCCGCATCAGGGTTGTGTTTGACCTCGGGGGGCTGAGATGGGCATGGCTAGGATGGGTGTGGCCAGATCAACATCATTCATGTCGGGGGCATCTGTGGCAGCCTGAGGTTGCAACGGCTTCCTGCAACCCTCTGCCAGCGAAAGCAGAGCTCAGGAGGGTGGCCCTCCCAAGCTCCATTTTCGCTGGCAGAGGCATTGTGGGCCTTTGCTGTTTCTAGGGCAGCCCCACAGGCCAGATCTGGACCCCGGACCTTGAGTTTGACACCCCTGACTTAGGTGAAATGAGCCTTGTAGAAATGTGATGAATAAATAATGGTAACCGTTTCTCTACCAGTTGTCTTGTTAACTCTATGATTTGCAGTGTTACCTGAGAAAGAACAGAGAAGCAAAGTCCGTGTTTGTCTGTCAACCTTCTTTCTCTAGGAATGGCTTCCCATCATGACTCACAAAAGAAAAATAGCAACATTGGGTTACCCAGAACCACTATCCATTGGTGACTTCATCAGTCATTGCATAATGTCCACTTAAATCCCAAATCTCATGGCAAATGTACCAACTAGCACTGCCAACACTATGTTTGTTCCAGGGGTGGGTTCTACTTACCTTTACTACTGGTTTGCAATGGGGCTGTGTGTGTGTGTGATGATGTTGGGGTTGGTGGGCGGAGCCTCCTGCCGGTTTTACTACCGGTTCTATAGAACCAGTCTGAACCGGGGGCAACCCACCACTGGTTTGTTCCTAGCTTAGCATATTTTTATTTCATTATTCATTGGATTTCCATCCTGCCTTCCCTCAGGAGCTTGAATTCTAGTCTTCCCCCCAGAACATCTCCTCTGTAAGGTAGGTTGGGCTCAGACAGTACAATTGATCCAAAGTCCCCGAGTCAGTTTCAATGGGTGAAATGAAAGTGCATTTGAACCTCCATCTTCCTGGTGCCAGTCCAAGTTTAACTGCAACATAGATTGTGAATCTAGCTAGTCTTACGTTAAAAATTGTTAAGTATCCTTCCCTTATGCAGGGCTGATCTCTTCCATCTTCTCCAGATCTCCTGAAAACAATCCTACTCAGGCTCAGATGAGTCATATGATCCTCTCAGAGTAACAAAAGGTTTGATCAATGCAATCAGGGAAATTATATATACCTGAGGTGGATCTGAGGAGAACAGTAAAGTTGTAAAGCAAAGCACTTGCTTTCAAAAGGGCTCCATTTCATTAGTATTTAGGGTAGCGTTGAAAATACTACTAAGCTGCCTGAAATTTCACAGTATTCAAATCAAACCTGCTTGGATAAGATTCGGCTAGAGTGAGCCATGGTTTATAGTAATGGACACTTTCCTAAATTCATATACAGAATCAAATCAGGAACTTGATGATGCATTATTTCCTTTCCAGTATAAGAACCAAAACCAATGACCGCATATCTACATCTACCTCTCTTTTGCAACACTCAATGGGCATCTCTCTGTTATGAACATTGTAACATGCTTGACTTGGTTATTGAGTCTGCTGAATATCATAAATCACAAGCTGAGCAAATGCCCTGGATTCACACAATATGTTAAAACTATCTCACACTAGCCAGCATGTTGCATGCATTCCTCCACTAGGTTTGTAACTGACCTAACTTAAACATGTTTGTGTACATACAGTTCCTTCTTCTTGTTCTCTAGCTTGCTCAAGGTGCATTACCAATTAAATGGATATGTTATTCTGTTATTATGCCCAATTCCTTGGAAATGTATATTTCAAATAAGAAATACTTTTGAAGGATTTCAACAAGCAGCACATTAAACTTTGCCCTGAGGCTCTCTTGTGAACATACAGTGTAATGTTCCCAGATTGATGGGTTTACCACTTCATCTTCTCCATAACAGCTGTCCTTCTCTAGGCCTGAGGACAGTTGCTGGTTTTTTTAAAAAACAAACAAACAAACAAACTTCAAGAGAATCAATTTATTCACTTACCTTTTCTTGGAGTTCCTTCTCTTCTCTTTGATTATTCTCTAGATAAACCCAACAACAATATTCACGTAGAAACAGCAAGAGAAAGAAAGTATATATCCATTCTTTTTCATGTGAACAAATTTTGCAGCAATCAAAACATATTCATAAGTTTACAACCAGCCCAGCAAAATGCAAGGCTGGATCAAATTCATGCCAGAAGGGAAGGTTTTAAAACGATCAGAAAAAGCTACAAAACGAAAAGAAGGAAACAAAACAAAACCTTACTACAAAGTTTCTAATTCCCAAAATTTTATGGCAGACGTCACTTCCACCCTAATTCTGAAGTAAAGCTTTCATATTGCAGGTAATCAAAATCCCGATGTCATTTTTTTTCTTCTTTTTCCTGGAGACTAAATTTTATCAAGATACAAAAATACAAAAAAAAAAAAAAATCTGCCAAGCCTTGATTTCTGTCTGGACTTTTTCCTGTGCTCCTGCTCCCTAACTCAACAGGGAGGACAAAGAACAGGCCTCTGGAATTATCTCTTGGGCGGGATAATTAACTGGAAAGTCAGCTGCTCCAAGGTAAAAGTCCACCTATTAACCCCTTCCCAAGTTTTTCTTAGACTAGCACCTACCTATGGAAAACTATGATTCATGCAGATATTGCTGTCAACTAGGATAGGCTTTTTTTAAAAAAAACATTTAAGGTCTTTATGTTACAAACTTCCATTATTATTTTATTCCCTCCTGAGCTGGGAAATTAATCCAGAACAGGAGGGGACAGTTTTATGGATACTGGCAGAAAACTCACGAAATTTTAATTATTTCCAGAATTAGTGGAGTAGGCTCTTGTGTTCTTTAATTCATTTAACATTTGCCTGTTTTTTTTCTGTACACACTGTACTTCAGAATAACAGAGAACTTGAATTTGAACAATCTGCTAGACTAAAAGGTGCTTAGTTGGTTTGTGGTGGAATGTAGCTAACAACCACAACCTAAAACCGGAGGATGTAAACCACTGCAGTTTCAATCAAAGCGATCCACATCTAACCATCTATTGATAGCAAATGCATTCTCAAATTGTGGGGCATTGTACTGACATAATTGTATCAGTTAAGGGGTGTGTGTGTGTGTGTGTGTGTGATTATACTGAATGTGAGGAGGAGGTAGAATGTTTTAAACTTTTTTTTAAAAAAGTAGCTGTAACTGAATCTAAAAACAGTGAGGTAGCCACAATAGTTGGGAAGGAAGGAAGGAAGGAAGGAAGGAAGGAAGGAAGGAAGGAAGGAAGGAAGGAAGGAAGGAAGGAAGGAAGGAAGGAAGGAAAGATAGATATCTGGAAGAGTCATGAATTAGCAGATAAGTTGAAACATACATACACAGGCTGAAACAGTCAACTCCGCACAATATTGATTGAGTTTCCACAATAGCAATCTAGTGAATCATAGATCTTTAAATAAACAATTGTTTGCATTTGTACGTTATATTGAATCCTAACCTGGCTGAGTGTGTAAAACACTTATGCCACAAACTAACCAATGAAATTATAGCTTAGCTTACTATGTGAATCCAGTCTTTATTCCTTCCTGTCATAAGTGACTTGGTGCATATTACCCAAAGTAGGAATGGAAGATCTAAGATTTTCTGCAAAATTGAACTACACCTCCAACTCCCAGCATTCTGAGCCAATATTCTGAGTCATGAAGAAAGCTGAACATGAAGCTGGAAATGAACATGAAGTTGGTATGATTCAAGCGGTGGGATTCAGCCCATTCACACCGGTTTGGGTGAACCAGTAGCTCCGATGTTCAGCTGAGAGCAAACTGGTTCGCTCCAATGATCAGCTGGGCCCGCCTGCCTGCCCCTGCCCTGTACTGCCCTATATTTCCTTTGTTTGAAGCCCAGCTAATCAGCACGGCAGAGCGGATTGCTGTGCCTCAGCTGTTTTACTCACCGGGGCTGCAGTAGAAGGTAGGTTTTAGAGCTGTTTTCAAACGCACCGCGCAAATCGGTTGTTACACCGGTTGAATCCCACCACTGTATGATTCCCTCATACCAACTTCATGTATATGTATGTAGTATACATACCAGTGGTGGGTTGCCCCCGGTTCGGACCGGTTCTATAGAACCGGTAGTAAAACCGGCAGAAGGCTCCGCCCACTGACCCAGACATCATCAGAAGTGATCTGCGCATGGGCAGAAGCTTCTGCTCATGTAAAGAAGAGCACGTGCATGCATGAACTAAGCAAGCATGCATGCACGGGCATGATGTAACCGGTAGTAAAGGTAAGTAGAACCCACCCCTGATACATACATATGATACGTAGCTGTTATGGCCTCAGTTCCTGTTTCCTGTCTATTATTATTTAAAATAAGGAGATGAACAGATATAAAATTCTGCACAACTCTTTTTGGTTTTTGTTTTTAAAATGTGAGACCAGCACAGAACCAAAATTTACACTGACTTTAATTAAACATTTAAATACACTTAATTTTTCCTGTGTTCCTCCTCCATCAAGTTCAGTTTACAGCAAGTTTTGGACCCTGAATCTGGAGGCTGAACCTAAGCTTCAGAGGGTCACACATTCAGGAAGAAGATTGTTCATTTAGAAGAAAGAAAAATAATTATAATTTTGTATTTTAGCATGATTAACACCAGCATTTCCTGATACGTTTCTGTTTCACTGATTTGAAAACCATTCTGGTGATGCCAATAGTTTTAACTATGGATAGAGAAGGACTGGATTTGTATCTATGATCAGGTGTAATTCTCTGTATAAAATCTCTTATCTTTAAATCAGTTATATAAGCATTAATAAATTATAGCAAGCAATTAAAATACAAAATGGTCAAAGTCCATATTACATAGACTGGGCCAGTTGCTTTTCTTTTCAGGAAATGGAACCTTGAGTTAAAATAAAGGCATGTCAATTTATACTCACTTTTTAAAATAAGATTTATTGAAATTGATAGAAAAGAAATCAATTTTTGTCCTGAAAGAAAAATATTTTTCACTTACATTCTATAGAAAGGCATGTGGAAGTTATCTTACTTTGTTGTCTGCAACAAAGCAACTACCATGTGGTAATCTTAGCCATGACAGATCTCTGAGGTTTGTGCTGAAAGCAAGTTTTTTTAATACACAATAGACTTTAGTATCTGGAGAATCAAGATTAATAATTTTGCCTGATGTGAAGATTAACAATATCAGAAAGAACCTATTTTTCAGAAATTGTTTTCCCAGAAATTATTCAAAACAGAACCATTGTGGAACTCAGAATGTCACCATCTATTTATTGGTTGTGTCAGTATTTTTGGTCATGTTTTTGTCATTTTTAAGTTATTGTGCTTATGGCAGTTTATTTTTCATTCATTTTGATTTGATTTTTTTGCACTGTGAATGTTTTGGTTTTTTTATTTTTTAAGATTGTAACCTGCTAAGAGTCTCTTGTCTGCCTGGAAGAAACCAAACTAAGCCAAATTAATCAAGTGGATATTTCTTAATTTAGAGAATGCTTGCAGATCTTGTGGGGTTGGATGAAGATAGTAATTCAATAATTGGCAATTTTGAAAGAGAGAAAACTTTGATTGGGTGTTATTCCCTGTATTCAGCTATTGATGGGCATTGATTGATCAATGATTGATTAAATGTGCCTTTGGTTAGTTCTAGAATTACAAGCAGATGGATCATGGCACCATGCTGAATATATTTTTGATCTGCAGATGGTGTCGACAAGTTTGGGGGAAATGCAGGTTTACTTTTAAATGTGTTGGGAATAATTTGAAGGGGAATGGTATTGCAGAACAATTGTTTTAATTCTAGGCACTGTGAAGAAATGGGTTCAATAGGCATTCCCACCATAATTCTCAGAGCCCCACAAATATAAAACGTAATTATAATTCAACACTTGCACTGTGCATAATTTGGCAATACACTTTTCAATAACATCTATGTATGACAATGTGTCTATTAGAACATATATTATAATAATGAAATATGCATTCTATTAAAATAGGTTTCTAAGTTATATCCATTAGGTAAAATAATATATAAAAATATTACATTTTAAAAAATGTGATGCCACGTTGGTGAACCTTTGATATATTATTCTATTGAAAATTAAACTCCTATAATTCTTAAACTTTAGTTTCAAAGTATAAAGCTAACCACATCACAACACTACATTTACGTCACTGGTGGGTTTCAAAATTTTTTACTACCGGTTCTGTGGGCGTGGCTTGGTAGGCATGGCATGGCATGGCTTGATTGGCGTGGCTTGGTGAGCATGGCAGAGGAAGGATACTGTAAAATCTCCATTCCCTCCCCAATCCAGGGGAAGGTTACTGCAAAATCCCCATTTCCTCCTGATCAGCTGGGACTTGGGAGGCAGAGAATAGATGGGGGCGGCACCAGTCAGAATTTTTACTACTGGTTCTCCGAACTACTTAAAATTTCTGCTACCAGTTCTCCAGATCTGGTCAGAACCTGCTGAAACCCACCTCTGCTCCTGTGTAGCTAAAGTACTCTTTTCTGCACAGTCCACAAAGCTTTATCAACAACAGCAGCCCTAGAGTAGCAGCTTACAATGCCTTGTATTTAAGTTAAATTGATAAGTGAATTAATTCTTAGTAGAGGTGAGTTATTTAACCCACCTCTGATTTACATGCTGTAGATTTGGCAATAAATTAAAATCTCATCCTCTTTCTTCCTCTAGTTTAGACATTGGAACATGGCAGTGGTGGAATTCAAATCTTTTTACTACCGGTTCTGTAAGCGTGGCTTGGTGGGCTTGGTGTGGCTTGGTGGGCATCGCAGGGGAAGGATACTGCAAAATCTCCATTCCCACCCCAAACCAGTGGGAAGGATTCCCACCCCACTCTGGGGCCAGCCAGAGGTGGTATTTGCCGGTTCTCCAAGCTACTCAAAATTTCCGCTACTGGTTCTTCAGAACCTGTTAGAACCTGCTGAATTTCACCCCTGGGACTATATTAAAGGGTGCTTAAATTGCAGTGAGCAGAAACACTTTAAAGAAGATCTCAATTTAGTGATCACATCAACGCATCAATAGGGTTCTCTTGGCAATGTTGGTTTGCTAGCACTGTCTACTGAGATATTTTTTTATTTCCATGTAAAGTGTACATGTATCCATGTACATAGATATGGAGTGCCCTAGAGTTCCTCCATCCAAGTTACTACCAAATCAGACCCCACTTTCTGCTTCTGAGACCAAACAAATTTAGCTAGATGCTGCCCCCATTGTAACAATACCATAACTATTTTAATTCTCCTAGAATAAGCATTTAAAGGCATACCCACACAAATGTAAGTAAGGTCCTTGAACATTTTAATTTCTCCACATGTGGAAGCCAACTGCTATGAGTTGAGCCCTGCATTAAAGAGAGATAACATCAAGATCACGTGAAGTGATAATACGGCTTTATACTGCACTAATGAGAAAAATACTTGAAATAATACGTCCAGTTCAGGTCACCATGATATAAAAATGATGCTGAGATCCTAGAGCAGTGATGGTTAACCTTTTTGCCATCGCGTGCCAAAAGCATGGGGAGCGTGGGGGGGGGTCACACACACATGTGCCCACATCCATAATTCTATGTGCCTCGCCTCCCCATGCTCCCCTTGCTTTTGGCACGTGATGGCCCAGTGCCTTTCTAGGAGCCTGGGGAGGGCAAACACGGCCTTCCCCACCCACCCCTAGAGGCCCTCCGGAGGCTGGAAACGCGGTATTTCCTGACTTCTGGTGGGCCCAGAAGGCCTGAATATCAACTGGCCAGTGCACGCATGTGTGCCGGAGCTGAGCTCGCGTGCCCACCAATATGGCTCCATGTGCCACCTGTGGCACCCGTGCCATAGATTCGCCATCATGGTCCTAGAGAGATGTTTGGGAGTCTGGAGGCTATATCCTACAATGAACAGTTAAGGGAACTACCGATAATAAGAACTGAAGAAGCTTCTTAGTTGAAAAGCAGAACATTTTCAAAGGAAAAAGCCATGAAAGCCTTTTGGAAAAGCACCTTTGGGTTAAGGGAACTAGGCAGGGGTGAAATGCTCCCGGTTCAGACCGGCTCGGGTAAGTAGGTAGCGATGGCAGTGGGCAGTTTGGAGAACCGGGAGCAAAAATCCCTGCCCCCGCCCCCCATGCCCAGCTGAGCCGCGCGATCATCAGAGCCTTTATTTTCTTTTAAATGGCTCTGACGATCCAAGCTCTGACGATCCCAGCTGAGTTGCCTGCCGATCAGGCAACTCAGCTGGGATCGTCAGAGCCTTTTGAAAGCATTTTTTTTACATGGTTTGACATGTAAAAAATGGTTTTAAAAGTAAAAAAAAAAATTGGCCACCCCCACCCAGTCACATTACCCACCCACCCACCAAGCCACGCCCACAGAACCAATAGTAACAAATTTTAGATTTCACCCCTGGAACTAGGTATGTGTAGTCTAATGAAGAGAAGGATTAAAAGTTATATGATACCAGCCTTCCCGTACTTGACTGGTTGTCACAAGGATGAGGGGGACAAGCTATTCTCCAAAGCACCTGAGGCCCAAACAAGAAGGAAAGGATGGAAGAGAAATCCTACGTGGAACTAAGAAGAAATTTCCTGATAGTGAGAACCCCCCAAATTAAATCCTTCCCAATTTCTTTTAGACTTTTTTAAATCCTACCTTTATTATTTTTTTAATAAATAACTCAAGGGGGCAAACCTACGTAAAGCTTCTCCTCCTGTTTTCCCCCCAACAACTTTGTGACGTGGGCTGGACAGAGAGAGGGAGAGAAAGTGACTCACTCAGCTATCATTCATGCCCAAAATGGGACTAGGATTCACCTCCTGGTTTCTAGACCAATACCTTAACTATTACACCAAAGAAGCAATTTAATGCTTCTTCAAATCTTTTCAGTCCAAATAAATAAACTTGGATAGTTTACAGCAAAATGTATACTTTATGACAAAATGCATATAAAATGAGTATATTTTTCTACTTTTTTTCAGAAACATACAGATTAAGGCAGAAATAGTATGTATTTATGAATGAACACATCTGAAACAGACATAGATTGAAAAGAATTAGCACTGCTGCCATTTAATATACAAAACATTTACAACATACTCTGCCCTCTGTCTTACAAAGCCATGCATTTCAGTCCGACACATCAGCTTTAAAACATGTTAGTAAAAGAATGGAATCTTGCTGTTTTAAGCAAAATACTATGCAAATGCTGCAGCATATAGGAGACCATGGCCCTGCTATTATATTATTATTATTATTATTATTATTATTATTATTATTATTATTATTATTATTTTATTCATTAAACATGAAAGTCAACTGAACATTTAAAAATGTATCTCATATATTATTGACTGGCACTGATGGCTGATACAGGTTGCTGCCAGCATCCTAGGTATCAACCAAGTATCTTCTAAATATGTACGATGTTCCGAGTAGCACAGTTTTTTGCAGTTCTGCTGGTGTTATTCCAGGAAGCTGCAATTTCTTGCTGTTTTTTATAAAATTCTTCGACATGGTAGCAAGTGCCCCAATGACAATGGGTATCACTGTTACATGTTTCATCCATAATCACGTTGTTGTTGTTATTATTATTATTAAACATGAAACTCAGTCAACTGGACATTTAAAAATGTGTCACAAATACCATTGACTGGTGCTAATGGCTGATATGGGTTGCTGTCAGCGTCCTAGGTATCAACCAAGTATCTTCTTAAAATATATAATTATTATTGTTGTTATTATTACTATTAATTATTATTATTATTATTAGACTAGATCCTAATCACTGTAACTGTGTCAAGATCATTATTCCTTTACATGGGTAGGGAACAATAGTTTTCTCCCAACTGATGTGATGGCACTGAAGTGTTTGAAATTAACACTTGAGTTACTAACACTTAGTTACTAACACTTGCTGAAGTGCCAGTAACAGTAACTGAAAGTGGGGTGTCACTGTGGTTGAAAAACCCTGTTAAAACTATATTCCAAATGTATACCATCAAAGTCAGAAGGAATATCAATGGTGATTCAGCATAGCATCCTGATGTTCAGGAAACCCACTGTAATGACGCCAGTCATGTTTAAAAATATATTGAATCTGACCAAATGCACTTAGATCTTTGAAAAATGTGTCTTCCGTAAAGCTTTTCCTAGGCTGAAAAGCATCCAAAGTTCTCTTTTACCCAGAAATGCTCATCAAAATATACCATAACTATAACAAATTTATGGTATTTCAAAAGCTACAAGGAATGTGTTTCTACCCAAGCTTTACATAGAAATAGAATATGTATGCAGATGCAACTGCATCAGATTTCTGAGTTGCACCTAAGTGCATCTGCATTGCAGATGAGGATAATACCAAGGGCAGCATAGACTACGTTTGTAAAAACAATAAAATAGTAAGCAAGAATCAGGGCAAGCTTCTTTGTGCCTTTGATCTCTGGTGAACTTTCCATATGGAGTTGGAACTCAAAACTGGAAGCAGCCATGCAAAGCTGTGATAGGAAATACAAGCTTGTACAGAAGGCTCTCCAAAGTCAACAGTTCAAAGCAAGGCCTGGTCAGTATGTCCTGATCTCCTGCTGTACTACCTTCAACAGGATCTGAAGCTTCAGTGTAAGAAAACCTGCAGAAAGAAAAGGATGAAGAATATGAATAAATTCATAAAAGAACTATAAATAAAACTAAAAAGGTAAGAATAGCCGCCCTATCCTGATTGAACAGTGGTGGCTGCTCTACTGGTTTTCTAGACCTTCTCCATCTTTTGGGGGAATATATGATCACATCAGGGGTGAAATCCAGCAGGTAATGACAGGTTCTGGAGAACCAGTAGCGGAAATTTTGAGTAGTTCAGAGAACCGGCAAATACCACCTCTGGCTGGCCCCAGAGTGGGGAGGGAATGGAGATTTTACAGTATCCTTCCCCTGCCATGCCCACCAAGCCTGGTCCACCAAGCCACACCATGCCCACCAAGCCACACCATGCCCACAGAACCGGTAGTAAAAAAAATGGATTTCACCACTGGATCACATGCCCACATGATCACATGATCATATGATAAACAGCTATGGTGTAAGGTTAGACTCTAAACTGTAACATTTCTCTAGTTAAGGCTCATATATATGTTCAAGTTTGAATTCAAGTTTACGGGGAAAAAACATTTTTTTTGTCTCGAACCTGAATTCTTTCAAAAGAATTTTGGAGTGGGCAACTATAAGTTTAACTGAACAAATAAAAGTGAAATTGTGGACAGAATGTTTGGAGGCAATTCCATTTGAACAATAAGAAGTCCAATAACATAATTTAGGAACCAGATCTGTCCAAGAACTACCTGTAATTATAGTATTTGTGTTGGTCTGGCTATTTTTTGTGTCTCAACCTTGACAACTCCAGATCTCAAGACTTCAAGCTCCAAAATGCTCAGAAATATAGTAGCCATGTTAGCTGGGAATCGCAGCTGAATTACCACAATTGAAGTTAGTTCTTGGACTGGGCTGGTCTTTAAATAATATAATTAATACAGGGGTGAAATGCTCCTGGTTCAGACTGGATCGCCCAATCCAGTAACGATGGCGACTGGTGGTTCAGAGAACCGGTAGCAAAAATCCCTGCGCCCCCCCCCCCCCACCATGCCCAGCTGAGCTGCACGATCATCAGAGGCTTTTTTTTTAACTTTTAAAAGCATTTTTTCTACAACCTCTTCCGACAAAAAAAATGTAAAAGTAAAAAAAAAGTACTTTTTTTAAAAGTAAAAAAAAAATAGCCTCTGATGATCGTGCGACTCAGCTAGGATCGTCAGAGGCTTTTCAAAGCATTTTTTTCTGCAACCTCTTGGCGGAAGAGGTGGTAAAAAAAAATGCTTTGAAAAGTCTCTGACGATCCTAGCTGAGTTGCCTGATCGGCAGAGGCTTTTCAAAGCACTAGAAAAAATGCTTTGAAAAGTTAAAAAAGAAAAGTTGGCCACGCCCACCCAGTCACATTAACCCACCACCACCAAGCCACGCCCACAGAACTGGTAGTAACAAATTTTACATTTCACCCCTGAATTAATATAATTGTTTTATAACTACAATACAATCATGATGTAAAAATGTGTATTATTGTTTAGACGGATTAGCCTAAAAAGCTGTATCCAAAGTTAATCATGCAAGATGGACTATTTAATGCTTGCTTATTGGCTTGAGCTGTATAAATGATCCCTATATTATATATCCTAGGGATCAAATACAGGGCACTACAGGTGAGGCAAATGCATGCAAAAACCTCCTAGTAGAAGATGATGCTCCTTTCTCCAGCATCCTGATTCCTGACCCATTTGGCCAAGCTTCCTAGAGATATCAGAAGATGGGGGATGTTGCTCCTGCCTCAGCTTACAGTATCATAGGCTATGATTTTAAGGATGTCATAATCCAAAATGATCCACTCACAGAAAGTTTTGCGGCAACAATTTGGCATTGATTGTTTGATGAGCAAATAGTAAACTGGAAGACCACTTAAAACGATGGCACATCCAATGCTGATATTAACCGGGTCTGAGTAGAAAGACATTCCCACTGTGAAAAGGCAGATGACAGTAAAGGAAATGGGAATGAAAAGAGGAACCTGGAGGATGAGAGAAAGGTACGTTATCAGGTAAAAATGTTTCATAGGCGGCCTTTGTCATATTGCAATTAAAGTCTCCATCATAGATGGAGCTCGTAATGATCTGTGGGAATGTCCTTGAGAAACAGCAGCAGCAACAGACTAGGCCACGGGTGTCAAACGCCTGGTGTCATGTTGCCGTCACATGATGTATCGCGATGTTTTTCCCCTTCGTGGAGCTGGAGTGGGCGTGGTCTATGCATGACGCATCTGAACCTGCCAGTTTGACACCCCTGCACTAGGCAATGGTCAGATAAAAGGCAACTGAGCCTCCATAATTTTCTTGAACTGTAAAGGTGAGAGGGAGATATATGTTTTTTCAGACTTGCACGATTCTATTGCATTAAAGCTATGGTGGCTGGAGAATGCTGGGAGTTGAAGTCCACAAGTCTTAAAGCTGCCACGTTTGAAGACCTCTGCTCTAGGGAATTATTGTCTTGACACAATAGCAGAGCTCAATAGCTTCTGTGAACTTGAGTGTGATTCCAGTGAGAGCAGAGGTGGTATTCAGCCGGTTCGGACTGGTCCACCCAAACTGGTAGCAGAAATCGAGGATGGGCCCGGCCACCTGCTCACCCACCCCAGCTCTATGCCATCCCATTTATGCACATTTTTAAGTCTGGGTGCATGCACAGAAGGCATGCGCACCAGCAAAGCATATGCATGGAAGGCCAGGCACATGCATGGACGGGGATGCTCACCTTTGCGAACCGGTAGGGAATGTAAGTGAATACCACCCCTGAGTGAGAGTGTAAATTTCTAGTAGGATCTCTCTGGTGGTAAAGTTCAAAGGGGAGGGAAGAAGCTAAGGAAAATCTACTGCAAGAATGAGGACAGTAGGACTCTTAGTCAAATTGCCTTGGAGAAATCAGAGACCGGATAGCACTTTATCCAACAGAAAAATTATATTTAAAAGGCATAAGATTTTGTGAACTACAGTTTATCAATGCTTATGCCCCTTCACAGAAACATGTGCTTTTTAATACATTTTTAATCAGAAACTATAAAATCCAAAACCAAATCAGTAAAAAAGGCAAAAGTCACTCCCTTCTGCCAAGAAAGCTGTATGGATGTGACTGAAGCAGGGGTGAAATGCTCCCGGTTCGGACTGGATCGCCTGATCCAGTAGCGATGGAGGCGGGTGATTCGGAGAACCGGTAGCAAAAATCCCAGCCTCCTCCCCAATGCCCAGCTGAGCCATGCAATCATCAGAGACTTTTTTTAATTTTTAAAAGCATTTTTTCTACAACCTCTTTGGCTGAAAAAATGCTTTTAAAAGTAAAAAAAAAAAGTCTCTGATGATCACGCGGCTCAGTTGGGATCATCAGAGGCTTTTAAAAGCATTTTTTCTACAACCTCTTCGGCCGAAGAGGTTATAGAAAAAATGTTTTTAAAGGGAAAAAAAGCCGCTGCCGATCAGGCAAGACAGCTGGGATCACCAGAGGCTTTAAAAGCATTTTTTTTACAACCTCGTCAGCCAAAGAGGTTGTAGAAAAAATGGTTTTAAAAGTAGGGGGGAAAAAACGTTGGCCACCCCCACTGAGTCATATTACCCCACCACCAAGCCACGCCCACAGAACCGGTAGTAACAAATTTTACATTTCATCACTGGACTGACGCATATGGCAATAGCAATAGCACTTAGACTTATATACCACTTCCCAGTGCTTTATAGCTCTCAGTGTCAGCCTATTGCCCCCAATAATCTGAGGCCTCATTTTGCCAAGTCTTTGGAAGGATGGAAGGTTGAGTCAACCTTGAGCTGGTGAGACTCGAACTGCCAGCAGCTGACAGTCAGCAGAAGTAGTCTGCAGTACTGCATTCTAACCACTGCGCCACCATGGCTTGTCAAGTCTAGATAATGAGATGCATCCTATCCACCCTCCTCCTAAAGGTATTTGTCTGGTCCATGGGGAAGACCATCACATTTTCAGAAGCACAACCGTGAAGCAAGACAGGGTTTTTGTGGCCCTTTGAGAGGATTAGGATTGTTTTCTCAACTACAGTTATAAGGGAGCAGCGATTTTAAATCTGTCCTAATCATATCTCTTTTTCCTAGCTCTGTACAAGTAACAGGCAAGTTGCAGAAGTGTCACTCCGTTTTCTTATTAGTTTTTTGAAATATTCTTAAGAGGAAGAAGAACATTTCACCATTTTCAGTGTGCTTTTGAGAGTCTTTGGTATGGGGAAAACTTTGAATTTCTGAATTCAAAAAGGAAGGTGGAACAAAGTAACTTCAGGACTTCTTGGAGGCAAATAAACACTCTAGTTGGGTTAGTGCTCATAAATAATATTTGTGTGCCACCCTTCTTTCAAAGACCCAGGACTTACATTCCATTAAGATAGGAATGTAAGTTATTGTTATTGATCTCCTTGCCAGTTTCATGGCTAAGCAGAAGTTTGAACCAGGGTACCTCCAGCTCTTGTCCAGCTCTTGTCCATTTGTATAATGGCTTCAAATTAACTTGCCAATTGGTTGATAATAAGTCTTGTTTTGTTTATACCCAGTTTGTAATTCTGCCATCTCTATCCTTATTTCTTCCTTGTTATTTTTATTATCTTGTTTTTTTCAAATAATTTATAAATTGCCCGAAGCAGCTGGGAGTTGGGTGGCATATATAATAGCAATAACAAAAGCACTTAGACTTATTCACCGCTTTACAGTGCTTTACAGCCCTCTCTAAGCGATTTACAGAGTCAGCATATTGCTCTCAACAATCTGGGTCCTCATTTTACCCACCTTGGAAGGATGGAAGGCTGAGTCAACCTTGAGTCTGGTGAGATTTGAACTGCCAAATTGCAGGCAGCCGGCAGTCAGCAGAAGTAGCCTGCAGTACTGCACTCTAACCACTGTGCCACCGCGGCTAATAATAACAATGCCATTTTTCTATTTGATTTATATTTGAGAGAAATTAGATCAAAGAACTCCTGATTCACCACTCCAGAGCTAATAAAATAAAGTACAGCATTATGTTCCTAAGAGACTTCAAACCATCAAACCTTACCTTGAATGGGCTTAATATATCAGGATGGCGACAGCGATGAACTATAAGCCCAAGGGTGGCTAATCCAATGAACAGCCACCGGGAAAAGCTGAAGAAGTTCAACAAGTGGTAAAGATCTCCTACACAAATCATGGCTGTCACCAAAGGGAACTGGAAGAAATAAAATGAAAAAAAAAATAATAAACTAAACCATTAGAGTTTTCATAGGAAGAAGGCAGAAATCCAAAGCTAACTTTGGCTCATTTGCTTTGGACAAAGCATGAAAAGTGTGTTTTTGTTGTTTTTCAAAATCATTTATAGGGTTTGCACTTGTATTGCCAACAGTTTCAAGAATGCAAGATTGTTGTTGCTTTGTGAAAGGAGATTACATTTCAGACATGCGTGTGAAATGACAATAGCTCACAGGTCAAATCCAAACCAGAAATAAATTTCAAAGCACAATATTTTTAAACTAAATAAGAACAAATCCACTGAAATATTTTATAAAACATCAATAGAAATCAATTGCCAGTGTCAGCTGCCAAACAGTTAATGAGTTTTAGCTGATTTGAATTTTAACATATGATCAATACCCCAGCAATATTAATTGGTTCCATCAGTCTTAGAAGGTAAAATCTTGCAGATGGATTGTTTCATTTAGGAATAGCACCTGGCATTTCATGGGGAAAAAAGCATTGTAGAAAATTCACCCAGAGATAAATCTACACATAGATAAATCTTGCAAAATCAGATGCCATCTGGATGTGTTGAATTACAAGTCATAAAATCCTCTCAAGAAGATACAGCTGACTGGTGAATGGGATTTGTAGTCCAACACATCTAAGTGTTATCAGATACAAGTAGAAAACTACCATAGTAATTGAAAATGCTTTTTGTAAACCACATATACATGCATGAAGATACGTATGCAGACATGCCACAATTCACCACACAATCTGGGCGATTTAACCTATTTTTTGTTGTTGTTGTTGTTTAAGAGACTTTAATAATAATAGTATTGGGAAAGGTAGAAGAAAAGAGAAGAGGATGACTGACTCAGCTACAGCAGTGATGGATTGATTAATTGATTTCAACTTTAGAAAGGCTGATGGCCCAGTGGTGGACAAATCACCTTGGAGAAGATCTATCTACAGTATGTAGTTGCTAAGAGTCAGCACTGACTTGAGGGCACAAAATCATAAGCAATAATCAATATAGGTAATCATGATGATTTTAAAAGCAAAACAACACACTTTCACAATTATTGGTATTACTATGATCAGGTTATCAATAACACAGGCTGTTTGTATTATTGTCAGCTAAAGATGCTTGTCACGGAATTTCCACATCAGAGCCATTGAAGTAAGAAATGAATCTGACACTATAGACAAAGAAGCATACCATTAGCAAGACGGCTGGCAGTGGGGTATGGCGTTGGATGTGGATCATAGAGAAGAGGGTAGGCCACTGCCCCTCCCTGGAAGCCACAAACAATGTCCTAGAAGTAGAAAAATGGCTGTAAAAGAGCTCAAGAATGTAGGAAACTTCACCAGCAGAAGCCTGATAGATTGGAAACACATTTCATAGAGGTAATTTTATGCTATTCTTCAAATGATAGCTCTGAATGAAATCAGGCAATAATATTTTTAAAATCTAAATGCAAAAAACAGTCAGCAGAGTACCTCAAACTTCTCATTTCTCTTGTTTCAAAATAGTGGAGTGGAGTGGAGTGGAGTGGAGTGGAGTGGAATGGAATGGAATGGAATGGATTAGAATTAGAATAGAATAGAATAGTATAGAATAGAATAGAATAGAATAGAATAGAATAGAATAGAATAGAAT
>WNWU01000037.1:15398640-15417875 GCA_012654045.1 Ptyas mucosa | reverse complement strand
ATAGAATAGAATAGAATAGAATAGAATAGAATAGAATAGAATAGAATAGAATAGAATAGAATAGAATAGAATAGAATAGAATTCTTTATTGACCAAGTGTGATTGGACACACAAGGAATTTGTCTTCGGTGCATAAGTTCTCATTGTACATAAAAGCTATAAATGATAAATCATGGTCATAGTTATCATAAAAATACATTCATCATAAATCATAAGATACGACACTTAGTGAGTGTCATAGGATACTAAAATAAAATATGCTTTATTTTATTGGTATTAATTTAATTAACTATTTATAGAATGACAGATTCCTCTTTTATCTAAATGGTTACTATTTTCCAAGACATTCAGTAATTTCAGAGGAGACCAAAAAGGCCATCATTCAGGGTATTATATGCACAATCAAAACAGCAGGAAAAATCTGCCCCTCCTTCTGGAAAGTTGGTTGATTTTGGCTTATCAGCTGCGTCAGCCCAGCCATTGCTGTTTGCAAATCTAAGTTTGTATGAACTTGACCAACAGTGATTTATTTAACAGTCTATGTTAAGCAAGGCAAGGCTCAGCATAATGTTCAACACCTAAAAAAGGGAGTATCTGTGAGAAAAACACAATTTTCTCCTCCTTTGCTCCAAGATATTAGAATGGATCATCTGAAAGAGACAATGACTCCATTCCTCCTCCTCTCGTCTTTCCCCCCTGAAATTCCCACTTTTCTTTTTTCTCCACAACTGACTTCCACATGCATTCACATCTGTGTAGTGAAAATGAGGACCTGGAAATTAATTAAGGAGAGGAAACCGCTAACAGCAAGGGCCCAAGAGGGAAATGTAGGGATACAAAATTCATTATAATCCATCATTTCTGCGTTCTAGATCATTTCCCTCCAATGTGCCTCTGAAACAAACAACTGTCTTTGTTGTATTTTGTTACTCAGTTTCAGATGCTTAGAGTCTGAATTGAATTTGGCATCATCCTTCAGTTGGGAGAAACTATATCAGTATCAAATGTGATATCCTGATTGCCAGTTCCTATCCTGCCTCTATGACTTTCGGGTCCTAATCCATGCCTGCCACAAGACATAATAACATCATTGTGACATGTGTCATGGTATTGTAGAAAGTTAGCACCCACCCCTCTCCTAGAAGAATGAAATATTCTAGGAAACATTAAAAAGGCAGAATGTTTGCCCTAAAAGAAAAATAGAAATCTTAAGGGACACAGAAACTCAGTCCCAGCAGATATTTTGGTGCCAGCTTATCTACAAGACAAAAGACTGGGCCATCTTATCTACAAGACAAAAGACCTTCAGCTCCAGTGGGATAGGATTAGCCCTCACTCAAGATCCAAACCAGGACAAAGCCATTAAGTCATAATAGGAATTGCCCAAAGCCGCTTCATTACATCCCCCAGCAACATTCAACCAAGCCTAGGACTCAAGACAACCTACAAAGTTACCCCTGCATGGCCCCATGGGAGTCTGACAACCAATCAGAATACATTTCTTTCACAGGAACAGGAAGCAAGTTCAAAGCCCAAGAGAGGGTATAAATGTCTCTCTCTCTCTCTCTCTCTCACACACACACACACACACACATGTGCTCAATTGCCCAGGACCTCAAACCATGTGGTCCTGTCCACCATTAAACCATCTTTCCAAACAGCTTCCATGTTTCCAGTGTCTTTCTCCCACTTGGAACTGAACCCAGATGGATATTTCTTCCAACAGTATCATGAGATATAAAGGTAAACGTTAGAGGTTAGCCAGCTACCAACCTTGAAAATGTAAAAATTCCCCCATTCATAGTTCCAAAACAAGACAGGGAAACCAAGATTGGAATCACAGAGATAAGGCTCTGGAAAGCTTTCCGTGCAAAACTCTGATGGGAGAAGAAAGGCATGGTTGTAATTCACATATGTGAAACACTGCATGAATCAACTCAGCCGCGAACAAAAACCACCAGGAGGCCTTCAGAGATGTTAGGGCATCAGCTCAACAGTATTTCATTTTTAGTTTTACACCTGCTTCTTCCTTATGTCTCTAATATTATTACTGCTTGCTTCATCAGTCTTTAAGAAAGCTTTGGAAATACTGTAATCTTGAAGTATTATGCGTTTGTACCAGGGGTGAAATTCAGCAGGTTCTGACAGGTTCTGGAGAACCGGTAGCGGAAATTTTGAGTAGTTCGGCGAACTGGCAAATACCACCTCTGGCTGGCCCCAGAGTGGCGTGGGAATGGAGATTTTGCAGTATCCTTCCCCCAGAATTGGGGTGGGAATGGAGATTTTGCAGTATTCCTTCCACTGGAGTGGGGTGGAAATGGAGATTTTGCAGTATCCTTCCCCCAGGAGTGGGGTGGGAATGGAGATTTTGCGGTATCCTTCCACTGAAGTGGGGTAGGAATGGAGATTTTGCAATATCCTTCCCCCAGGAGTGGAGAGGGAATGGGAATTTTGCAGTATCCTTTTCCCAGGAGTGGGGAGGGAATGGGGATTTTGCAGTATCCTTCCCCTGCCACGCCCACCAAGCCATTCCCACCGAGCCACACCACGCCCATCAAGCCACACCCACAGAACCGGTAGTAAAAAAAATTGAATTTCACCACTGGTTTGTACGTATGTGTGCATGTATTGATCTATCTCTATATCTCTCTATTTTTATCTCTTATCTCTCAGTAGTTGTTCAAATCTGGCAATTTTAAGATTGTGGACTTCATCTTGCAGAATTCCTCAGGCTGCATGCCAAAGCCCATTTCAGAACTTTCAGTTCTACAAAAATAATAATATATAACGGAAAATTTAAAAACGTCTTGAGATCTTTTTAAAGAAGAGATAACAGTGCTGTCTCCACCTGAGCCTCCCCCCCTGTGTGAATATTCATGCTATTTGCTATTCCAAGGCTTTACAGAGACAAAACAGACTCTTGGGAGCCTTATTCGGTGAAACTGTGCTTAATGGCCACTTAATTGCCAAACCTCTCTTTCATCCATTGCAAATTGAACCCTCTGTGTCTGTGTTGAAAGGGGTGCAGTGAGGGGCTCATGTGTGTTTGTACGTGTTAGTTTAATCTGATTGTAAAAACAGCCTTGACTTTCAACTCACCACAGCCACTGCCTGGGAGACAAGTACATCTGTTGCTGTCAGTACTGTGTAATAGGAAACATTGGTGAGCATGTACCCCACGATCACTGTGATCACAGACACAATCACAGCCAGAGGGATATTTCTACAAAAAGGAAAAGGAAATAGAGACATCTATGAGTACTTCCGTAGCCCACATCCCAATTAAGATTTAATTCAACTGTCCTGGACCTTATGCCCTCCAGAGAGGTTGGAAGTGCAATTTTCAAATGGTGAAAAAGCATGACCAAAATTGTTTAGTCATCTTATGCCAGGCACTGGTTCCTCCATGAGAGGGCAGTTTTGTTTTGTTTTTTTGTTCTTTTTAATATGATTTATATGCCGCCCTTCTCCGGAGACTCAGGGCGGCTTACAATGCGCTAAGCAATAGCCTTCATACTTTTGTATATTTTTACAAAGTCAGCTTATTGCCCCCACAAACTGGGTCCTCAATTTACCTACCTTAGAAAGGATGGAAGGCTGAGTCAACCTTGAGCCTGGTGAGATTCGAACCTGCAATAATTGCAGGCAGCTGGTGTTAATAACAGGGTGCTTTAGACCACTGTACTACCAAGGCTCCTAGGCAGTTAGCAGATGAAAATCAAAGAGTGGCAGAAATCAAATTAAGAAATAAGAATATAAAGTGAAATTAGATATTAACATACTGGATATAAATGTAAATAAGGATCCTGCTAACAAAACAGTTAATTATGAATATTTAAAAATAAAGAGAAGGAGCAGGAGGATAAAAGCTAAGAGTAAAGACAAAAGTCGCTGCAGAAAGTTGTAAAATTGTATATATCTGTTGTTAGTATTGTATTTTAACGTCTGGTGTACGTGTGTTTTTGTTTTTTGTTTTTGTCTCTTGATTTCTTTTGCTATTGTGTGTTTGGTTTTAAAATGTAAAATACTCAATAAAAATTATTTTATATATTAAAAAAAAAAAGAATATCATAGAGTGGCAATCCCAAAGGTGCTTTTTCAAGAGGCAACTGGACTTTCTGGTTTTTCTTTGAAGACATTTCGCTTCTCATCCAAGAAGCATCTTCAGCTCTGAGTGGCAATTGAAGCCAAGTAAACTATCTTCTACTCCTGGGAGCAAAGAATGAAGTAAAACAGAACTTCAGAACAAAATTTAGCTCAAGAGGCATTTAAACAATAGAAGCTCCAGGTAACAGTCTCAAAGGGAGGTAGAATCAGGATAACAAGTAGAAGATCAATTGGCTGAAATGAAGAAGTAGGTAACATTTATATCCAATACAGGACAGAATTATTTTTTTTCCCTTGTCATTGTTCTTTTGGAAATGTGTCACCTATATATATTCTGGACTTCTTGGCCATATGACTGATAATTTGAGGCCAAATTGTCCTCCACTTGGCATCCTAGGATAATTTTCAACAATCATGCTGTACAACATAATTCTGCCTAAATTTAAATAGCAGGTGAACATGAATAGGATCGCTTTTAAAATAATCAATTAATTAATCAATCATAATAGAGCCGGAAGAGATCTTGGAGGTCTTCTAGTCCAATCCCCTGCTCAAGCATGAGACCCTATACCAGTGATGGTGCCCAAATCAGAATGTGTGTGCATGTGTGTGCATGCACACGTGCCAGAGTGTCAAAAACCTAAAGACCAGCTGGCTGGTGCACACATGCTAGTTTTTCAGGCAGTTTTCTGGGCCGTTTTCTGGGCCGTTTTCCAGCAAAGACCAGCTGGCTGGCGCACCAGGGGTAAAATGCTCCCGGTTCAGACCGGATCGCCCAATCCGGTAATGATGGAGGTGAGTAGTTTGGAGAACCGGTAACAAAAATCCCTGCCACCCCCCAACATTGCCCAGCTTAGCTGCACAATCATCAGAGGCTTTTTTTTTATTTTTAAAAGCATTTTTTCTACAACCTCTTCGGCCAAAGAGGTTATAGAGAAAATGTTTTTAAAAGGAAAAAAAGCCTCTGCCAATCAGGCAAGTCAGCTGGGATCATCAGCGGCTTTAAAAAAAAAGAAAAAGAATCTGACTATCAGGCAAGTCAGCTGAGATCGTCAGAGGCTTTAAAAGCATTTTTTTTACAACCTCTTCAGCCACTTCAGCCATGCCCACTCAGTCATATTACCACCACCAAGCCACGCCCACAGAACCGGTAGTAACAAAATTTACATTTTACCACTGCGGTGCACATATGTGCATGGAAACCAGAAGAGCAGCTAGCGACAGCGCATGTGCCCACAGAGAGGGCTCTGCGTGGCACCTCTGGCACATATGCCATAGGTTCGCCATCACAGCCCTATACCATTTCAGAAATGAAATGAAATTACATTTATTATTATTATTTATCATCGTTATTGATAATGATGTTATCAATAAAATCGATAAAATCAATTGATAAAAAGGAAATTCATTAAATTTTCCTTTTTTGAATGTATACCACTGCTGTCATTCGCTGCTATTAACTTTCTTTGTAGGATACACAATTTTATAATGGAGATTTGTCGGAACAATTTCTCTTCGTATCCATGCATTGGCTAAAGAGGTTGCAGAAATCAGTGTTTTAAATATAACATAAAGCCTCTAGAGGGAGCCAAAGTTAATATCTGGATGAGAATTAAAATTAATGACAATCACACAGAGCTCAGGTATATGGACTTGTCCAGAAAAGAAGCATGACTCGAAGGAGATTGTACCTTTTCACAAGTTTTGAGAGTAAAGATCTATATTTCGCAGTGTTCGCTCGCTGATTTACCTATTCTCCTCTTCACAAAAATACTGCAGTTGTAGCACAGCAAAGTTTTATAGAGCTTTGCTTGAGCAAAAGTTCGGGCAAAGCACCTTGGCAAAGCTGCTTCATTCAGTTCCAACCCTAGCAGTTCCAATAGCCAGAAGAAGTGTTCTAATGCAGTGGCGGCAAACCTTTTCGGCACCGAGTGCCGAAATGCAAGCGCGCGCATGCGCACATACCCCAGAAACCAGAAAAGCATCCGAGCTGGAAGGGACTTTGGAGGTCTTCTAGTCCAACCCCCTGTTCAAGCAGGAGACCTTATACTTGTCCAGGCTCTTCTTAAAAAACTCCAGTGATGAAGCACCCACAACTAACGGCAAGCTGTTCCCCTGGTTAATTGTCCTGACTGTTAGGAAGTTTCTCCTTAACTTCAGGTTGCTTCTCTCCTTGATTAGTTTCTATCTGTTGCTTCTTGTCTTGTCTTACATGTGCGGAATCTTTTTCTAGCTCCTAGAATTCATTCAGGCATTTGCATCATACCCATGGTGTGGAGTGCTTGGCAACGTGCAGCTGCCTTATATATCTTTAATTACTCTCTTCTTTTCGTTATTTTTCATGCATGAACTCAGACAGGCCTTGCAATTCGGTGCGCATGGCATGCCCACAGAAGGAAGCCTCCCCTTTCAGCTTAATAGCGTTTATCTCTGAGCGGACATACATAATTTGCAAAGGACTCTTAGGAAATCAATTTTAATCACAGGATATTGCAGGTGTGTTTGAAACAATGACTTGTCTATTATGCCACAGCGCTGCGTTGTCTATATGACTGCCTTTCCCTAAGGACATCTACCCACCCAACCAAGTCAGATAGGGTAGGCATGCTTCTAGTCCCTTCTCCCAAATATTGCTATTTGACAGGCTTTGACAAGAACGCTGCCTTTTCCATGGCAGCCCCTGCCCTACAGAACAGTCTTCCCTCTTAAGTTCAACAGACTTCTACTCTCTACTTCTTCTCTCTACTCTCTACTCTCTCTACTCTCTACTCTTCTACTTCTTTCCCTCTTAAGTTCAACAGACTTCTACTCTCCTAGCCTTCCATAAAGCTTTGAAGGCCTGGCTTTTCCACCAAGCACTGGGATAAGTTGAGGCAGGGGTGAAATGCTCCCGGTTCAGACCGGTTTAGCCGAACCGGTAGTGATGGCGGCCAGTGGTTCGGAGAACCGGCAGCGATGGAGGCACCCACCCAGTCGTCATTACTTCCTGATTTTAACCAGGAAGTAACTTGTTTTTTACCCTCTGCGCATGCACAGAAAGGTTTACACATGTGCTGAGGGTCCATGTGCATGTGCACTTCCAAACCGGTTGGGAAGGTAAATAGATTTCATCCCTGAGTTGAGGTAACTGCACTTCAAAATCTGACTTGACTCCAGGTTTTTGTTTTTAATGGGTTTAGTTTTTAGTTTAATGGTGTTTTAACCTTTGATTGGAAGCTGCCCAGAGTTGGTTATAAAATAGATGGCTATATAAATGTTTTAAATAAATAAATAAATAGTCCAGAATCTTAGGGTGGACTCAGAAGGACATATGAAGAACTTCTTCATCCCCCCTGAGATATCCTTAAATCCACTTTGTTAAAGTTTTAGCATTCATCTTGTAAATATATATATATGTGCCAGTGGTCCCTTGGTCCAGTGGTGTTTATAAAGCTGGAAGGAAAAATGGGCATTTTGTTCTTTATCTAAAGGGGTGTCAAACTCAAGGCCCGCATGCTGAGAACTGGTCCTTGGGGCCGTCCAGGAAACAGCAAAGGACTGGCCTGTGGTTCCTCTGCCAGTGAAAATGGAGCTCAGGAGGACCGCACAAGCCCCCCGAGCTCCGTTTTCACTGGCAGAGGGCTAGCAAAACAAACTAAAAGCAAAATAAAGCAAAAGGATAAATGTTTCCCCTTTTGCAATTGAGCATCCAAGAAGGGACAGGAAAGGAGAAAGGAAAGAGGAAAGACAAAGAAAAAGAAGGAAAGATGCAAAGAGAGCAAGGAGGGAAAAATAAGGAAAGAGGGGAAGGAAGACGAAAGGAGAATGAGGAGGGAAGGAAGGAAGGAAGGAAGGAAGGAAGGAAGGAAGGAAGGAAGGAAGGAAGGAAGGAAGGAAGATTATAATGAGAGTGAGGGAGGTTCTCAGGGAAGTCCTGCCTTAGCACTTGGCCACCATAGATACCCCCAACACAAATGATGTCAAGCTGGACCACGGCCATGGCCATCACACACACACCCTGACATCAAGCACAATCCTGATGCTGCCCTCAATGAAATCAAGTTTGACACCCCTATCTACACAATAGGGAACTCATGTGGCTTGTCAGTTTTCTAGACAGTGAGGGCAAAAGCATTAGCTATGATATTTGACTGCAAAATTAAAACATTTCATTTTAGTTCAGGCAGTGAACTGCATCATTTCTGCCTCCCCACTGTTTTCTTCTGAAAGTACTATACCACAAAAATGTATCTTGTTAGGCCTGTTACTCTAGCCCAGGCTTCTCCACCAACCTGGTGCCTTCCAGATGCAACTCCAGCATTTCCTACGAACGGAGGAGTTCAGTCATCTGGAGAGGGCCAGATTGGAAAAGACTGGTCTAAGTCAGAATGAAGTTTCATTTTTCCAACTCACCGTTCTGGCTTCACCAGTTCTTCTCGTACAAAACTAGTTTGAAACCTGCATTAAGGGCAGAGCAAGAGACAGAAAGGACTGTTTCAGTAACAGTGACAAATCACCAGAAGGTTTCAGAAATATACATTAAGAATGCATACCATCCAGAGTAGGCGAACATCCCTGCATAAAAGGCTAAAGGTAGTTTGTCCAAAACGAGTGCTTGGGTATTGAAGGCATCCTGGAAATTTTCTGTACAGCCTAAAGAAAAGAGTAAAATTACAAAGCAAAGGCATCAGAGCAGAAATAGGCATCCTGATGATGGATAGTGTTAGATCAGGCGCAGGAAAGAAGACAAGACCAGCGGGGTCTGTTCAACAAGTTTTATTCAGCTCTTAACTAAGTCAGAACAGACGAACGGCTGTGCTGCCGGAGCCCTTTTTATAGCGCTCCGGCAGACCAGCCGTCCAATGACAGCGGTTTAACTTTCCCGCCCGGAGGATTAACCAATCCCCGGCCGGATGTCCTTATAAGGACATAACACTCCTCCCCCCCTAGATGAAACATGGTTCAGCTCGTGTCAATCAACAGACGTAGTCACGCAGGTAGGCGGGACGTCTGGAAGCCCTGCTCGACCTGCGCAGTTCATTCTGTTCTCCGTCGTCCGTCTGGAAGGTGGCTGCTCCGGTGTCCTCCGACCCTCGCCCCTGGGATGCCTGCCGCTGGGTCGTTGAAGGTGCCGGCCCTGTCCGTGCGCCTCCGGCCTTGCTGCTGGGCTGCGAAGTGGTCGTTGCAGGTACCGGCTCCGGTGTGCCGCCTCCCGACCCGCTGTTGGAATATATCTGCTGGTCCGGTTGGTCTCTTCCCTGTCCTGGGTGCCGATCGTCGTGGACCGGTAAGTCCCTTGGGTTTTTTATATTTTTTGCAAATTGTCCGTATCTTTTAGACTTGTGTTGGTCGACCCTGTCTGGGTGGTGCAGGTCGACCTGGTCGGGTCGTTGTTGCTTGGGACCGGGGTCAGCTGGGCGGAGGATTTCAGACGGGTGGTGTAGTTCTTGCATGCAGGGGTGTCGTAGGCCTCCCTCACCGGGTTGTTGTTGGCCCCCTCGGTTGGGCATGTCCCGGTCTACTGGCGTTCCCTGGAGTTCCCTGCCGTCGGGGTGGCGTTGGGTCGCCTTGCCGGGGAGGCGTGAGTTTTCGTTGCCGTGGAGTCCCCTGTCTACTCGGCAGTTGCAGTACGGTAGCTGGTCTGCTGGCTGGCCGGTCATGTTGGGGTGGTACGGCCCTTCCTCGACTGGGTGTTGCAGGGCTACCTCACAAGGGTGGTGTTGTCCTGCCCTGCCCGGGTGGCGTTGCCCTACCTCGACGGGGTGGTTTTGGCCTGCCCTGTAGGGGTGTTGTTGTCCTACCTCGTCGGGGTGGTTTCGGCCTGCCTTGTAGGGGTGTTGTTGTCCTACCTCGTCGGGGTGGTTTTGGCCTGCCTTGTAGGGATGTTGTTGTCCTACCTCGTCAGGGTGGTTTTCGCCATCCCCTTCCCACCGCTTCCGGAGTTGGTCGATGTGACGTCTACAGACCACTCCATCTTGCAGTTCGACAGTGTAGGACTTCGGGCCGGTTGAGCTCTCGATTCTCCCTTTAAGCCATTTCGGCAGGCCGTGGAAATTAAGCGCGAAAACCGGATCTCCTGCGGAGAAGGCTCGGAGGGGGCGGCTCGCGGTTGCGGTGACCTCGGAGTGGTACAGGGGGTGAAGTCGGTCCAGGGGTGACCTCAGCCTCCTGCCCATCAGCATTTCGGCCGGGCTCTTTCTAGTGGTGGCATGCGGCGTAATATGCTGAATCAAGAGGAAGTTGTCGATCTTCTCTTGCCAATCGCCCGGCCCCATCCTGGCAAGGGCCTCTTTAGTGAACCTCACCATCCTCTCAGCTTGTCCGTTGCCAGCCGGTCTGTAGGGGGCAGAGAGGGCATGGCGAATGCCCAAACTGGCCAGGAACTCCTCCATTGGTTTCGAGGTCAGCTGCGGGCCGTTGTCGGAAACAAGGATGTCCGGCAGCCCGTGGGTAGCGAATAGTCGCCGGAGGGCTCTAATAGTGACTTCAGTAGTGATGGATGCCAGGGGAATGACCTCAAGCCACTTGGAAAAGGCATCCACCACTATTAGCAGGAACTTCCCTTGCATCGGGCCCGCAAAGTCTATATGTATTCGCGCCCACGGGTTGCTTGGCGTTTCCCATTCCGCAACAGGCGTTTGCGGAGGGGCGGGGCGGACTTCTTGGCACGGATCACATCTGGAGACCCAGTTCTCAATGTCTTTGTCCAGTGATGGCCACCAGACGTAGCTCCGTGCCAGTCCCTTCATGCGCACGATGCCAGGGTGCCCCTTGTGCAAAGTCTCCAATGTCTTTAGGCGCAAAGCCTGGGGAACCACAACCCTGTCACCCCACAGTAGGCAGCCCTTCATGGTTGACAGTTCCTGCTGCCTCTTTGCAAACGGCTTGAAGTCGTCGGTCAACGGTCCCGCAGGCCAGCCGCGCAGCACCCAAGACATCACTTGCTTCAAAGTCCGGTCTTTCTGGGTTACTGCCGCGACGTCTGCGGATGTGACTGGGCAAGCCAGGTCGCCATCGATGTGATGCAGTCCCAGGGTGGGGGCTGGGTCCTCCACTAAGTCCTTTGACGGGCATCTGCTCAAGGCGTCAGCGTTGCAGATGTTACTGCCCGGCCTGTGGCAAAGTTCGTAAGAGTACCCGGCCAAAAAAATTGCCCAGCGTGTCATCCTGGGCGATGAATAGTTAGGTGTGGGCTTGCTTCCCGACAGAAGGCCTAACAGGGGCTTGTGGTCTGTGATGACCGTGAACCTCCGTCCGTATAGGTACTCGTGGAAGCGCTTGATGCCCGCAACGATGGCCAGGGCCTCTTTGTCCAATTGGCTGTAATTTCTCTCGGCGCTGGACAGCGTCTTCGAGAAGTAGGCGATGGGGGCTTCCTTCCCGTCCGGGAACTGATGGCTGAGGACTGCTCCGACGCCGTAGGGGGATGCGTCGCAAGTCAATAGCAGGGGGAGCGTCTCGTGGTATTGAATGAGGACACTCTCAGAAGAAAGTAGGTTCTTGACAGCTCTGAATGCTGCGTCCTCTTCCTTCCCCCACCTCCAGGAAACCGCCTTCCCCAGCAAGCGATGGAGCGGTTCAGCCACGGAGGCTTTCTGTTTCAGGAAAACACTGTAAAAATTCAGTAGTCCCAGAAACGCCTGAAGCTCCGTCTTGTTTTGGGGGGCTGGAGCTTCATGGATAGCCCTAACCTTAGATTTGGTGGGGTGAATGCCGTTCTTATCAATGAGATAACCCAGGAACTCGACTTCCTGGACCCCGATGATGCACTTGTCTCTCCTGACTCTCAAACCCTTCTCCTTGAACCGCTGTAAAACCATGCGCAGTCGCTCAAGTAGTTGGGTTTTGGAGTGGCCGGAGATCAAGACATCATCGAAGTAAGGGACCGCCCCTGGAATGCCTTGAAGAAGGCGTTCCATAAATGATTGAAAAATACCTGGGGCTGCGCTGACCCCAAATTGGAGGCGCGTGCATTTAAATGCCCCTCTATGCGTGACAATGGTTTGTGCCTCCGCAGTTTTTTCATCCACTGGCAATTGCTGGTAAGCTTGGGCCAGGTCCAATTTTGCGAATATTGATCCGCTCCCAAGTGAGTGCAGCAGATGTTGCACCACTGGAACCGGATATGCGCTCTGCTGGAGGGCCTTATTTATGGAACACTTATAGTCGGCGCAGATGCGCACAGACCCATCATGCTTCATCGGGGTCACAATGGGGGTCTCCCATGCAGCATGATCGATCGGTTCCAGGACCCCCTGGGCGACAAGCTTATCTATCTGGGCGTCGACCTTGGGCCTCAGGGCGAACGGAACCCTGCGGGGCTTAAGCCTAATTGGGGTGACATTTTTGTCCAAATTGAAGGAAATGGGTCTCCCCACAAATTTCCCCAGCTTACCATCGAAGACTTCCTTGAACTCTTCGATGATGGCGTCGAGTTCGTCCCTACGAATTTGATGGATCCCGCTGATAGACAGCCCCAATGGCTCGAACCACTCCATCCCCAGCAGGCTCGGGCGGTTTCGCCCCACGACAGTGATGGGTAGGACGCCCTGGAAGTCGTGGTAGGTGACCCGGAGCGAAGTCCTCCCCAGGATCTCAACAGGGTTGCCGCCGAAATCGACAAGACGGGCCCGTAGGGGCTTGAGGTCTTTCCTCGAGATGCCCGGTTTCAGGCGCTTTAACTGGTGCCAGTCCATGATGGAGTAGTTCGATCCCGAATCAACCTCCATAGAGCAGGGTGTTCCCTCCACGATCACGGTGGCATGGAACTTTGCGGCCGCATCGTCAATGGTGTGGATGCCGGAGGACAGCTGCTCAGTTCTGACCGCCGCGTAGCCGCCGCCTCGTTGCTGAGACCTGGTAGAGGACCGTTTGGATGGTCTCTGGTTGTCTTGCCGTTTCTCGCCCCAGCCGGGGGGAAACGGACCCGGGGTAGGTGCTTCGGCCCTGCAGGCTTCAGCGATGTGCCCCCGCTTGTTGCAGCGTCGGCAGATGGCGTCTCTCCAACGGCACTTAGCTCTGGCATGGCTTCCTTTGCAGCTGCCGCAGGGCTCGATCCGGGCGCCATCTTGTGTGCGCTCGCGACGGTTTTGGCGGGAGACCTTGTGAACGGCCATTTCGTCGTCGGAGCAGGAGCTGGCAGACGACTCCTCAGACGAGCTCTTAGGTTGGCGGTGCAATTTGTGCACCCCTTTAGCCCTACTCATGGCGGCAGCCGCCTTTTCTGAGATTTCGGCTGCGATTGCCTCCTCAACGACGTCTTTCAACGCGATCTTCTTTCGGCTGAGGAACTTACGTTGCAGTCCCATGTCCCTCATGCCGAAGACAATGCGGTCTCTGATGGCGTTCTCAACGTTGTCAAACTCGCAGTTTGACGCGAGTTGCCGCAGAGCTGCCACAAAGTCCTTGATGGGCTCCCCTTCCAACTGATTCCTTTGCTGAAAGGTGAATCTGTTGGCAATGGGAGTTCCAGTGGGAGCGTAGTGCTCCTTCAGCACGTCTTGCAGATCGGTCCAAGACATCTCCTCGATGTTCCTTGGGGACACGAGGTCGATGGCCATCTCAAGCACCTCGGAGCCGCAATGCGCTAGGAACAGGGCTCGTTTCCGTTCATCGGAGAGGTCTTGATAGTTGTTTCCCCGCAGAAACTGGCGGAAACGAACCAGATAGGAGGTCCATTTCTCCACTCTGGGGTCGAATTTAGAGATCGGAGCCATCGCGGCTTGTGACGCCTCCATCTTCAGTGACTTCAGCTCAGTGAGAAAAACTCTCGATGAGTGACTTAGCTCCGCGTGGCGGTTCTTTTCAAATCCTTCGTCGCCAGTGTTAGATCAGGCGCAGGAAAGAAGACAAGACCAGCGGGGTCTGTTCAACAAGTTTTATTCAGCTCTTAACTAAGTCAGAACAGACGAACGGCTGTGCTGCCGGAGCCCTTTTTATAGCGCTCCGGCAGACCAGCCGTCCAATGACAGCGGTTTAACTTTCCCGCCCGGAGGATTAACCAATCCCCGGCCGGATGTCCTTATAAGGACATAACAGATAGATTAGTGCCAAAGTCAGGTTTTATTGTATATATATATGTATGTATGTATGTAACTTGGTGGTATAACATATGATTTGCATAAGACAGGTAGGCCCAGATTCAAAACAACCATCTTGTCTAAAAAGGATTTTGTTGCAGGACATAAAAAGACACTCCCTCTGCATGAGATCTCACAAGCCATTACCAAACATTGAATGATTTATAACAACAACTAGATTGGGTTAACATCACAATAAGCCATGTTTTAACCACCACTTGTCGAGTAAGTCATATTATAAACTATAATGATTGGCTTTCTTATGGAGAACTTTTTAGTCTGTTCCTGAAAATACTCCTCCTCCTCCTCCTCCTCCTCCTCCTCCTCCTTCTTCTTTTCTGTCAAATTTTATATGTTGTGTTCAAAGCAGGGGTGAAATCCAGCAGGTTCTGATAGGTTCTGGAAAACTGGTAGCAGAAATTTTGAGTAGTTTGGAGAACCGGCAAATACCACCTCTGACTGGGCTGAGAGAGTGGGCTGGGAATGGGGATTTTGCAATATCCTTTCCCCTGGAGTGGGGAGGGAATGGAGATTTTGCAGTATCCTTCCCCCAGGAGTGGGGAGGGAATGGAGATTTTGCAGTATCCTTCCCCTGCCATGCCCACCAAGCCACGCCCACAGAACCGGTAGTAAAAAAAAATTGGATTTCACCACTGGTTCAAAGCCTTCAATCCTCTGAAGTATTCCATGTGTTTTTAATCATTGTGTTGATTAATAGAGAACCATAACAACAATGTGAAATACCTTGAGCTAAAAGCATCATGCCTGGGACAATAATGAGAGAGAGTGCTGCCAACTTGATGATAGATAAGATGGTCTGAAGCCGGGCACTCCAGCTGACACTCCAAGAATTTAAGATGAGGACAATGTCTAGAGTGGCAAAAAAGGGAAAGTACTTGATCTGCATGAGTTAAGTACACAAAATCAGCGTGACTCACTACTGCTAGGGAAATAAAATGGCCAAGATTTCCATTGGGACTTACAGTAACCCAGGAGAGCGACAAGCTTCACAGCCAGGAGTGGAGCCGAACAAGGTGCAAAAAATGGTTCCAATATGTAGCGTCCAAATGCTAAGGCGACAACGGCGCTGTTGGCTGGTCTAAAGAAAAATTATATTCTGTGAGGAGACTTGAAGATGTTACAGCACGTAGTGCAACGTCCTAGTGCAGCTGACAGAGATGATGATAAAGCCGAAAAGGAAGGTGATAAAAAGGAGAAAGTGGAAGAAACAGCAGCAACAACTGAGAATGAATCTGCAAAATTCAGCTTCCCTCAATTATTTACTCTCAATCATTGTTGTTGTTTTTTGAAGCAATCAGATTTAATTGTATACCATCTATCAAGTAATTTCAAAACCAAATATCCTCTCATAAATAAAACATTTATTTTTGTATTGATCGGCTGTCCAGAAATCATATCTGAGTTAATCATTTTTAATGTTAATAATTGTTTAGGGCAGGGATGTGAAACCAGGGGTGGGTTCTACTCACCTTTACGACCGGTTCGCAACAGGGCCATGCACTCTTCTGTGCATGCGCAGAAGCGTTCTGATGACGTCAGGGTCAGTGGGCGGAGCCTCCCCCTGGTTTTACTACCGGTTCTATAGAACCAGTCTGCACTGGGGGCAACCCACCACTGTGTCAAACTCAAGGCCCAGGGGCCGGATCTGAGGGGTGCTTAGATCTGGTCCACAGGATTGCCCTGGAAACAGCAAAGGACTGGCCCATGGTGCCTCTGCCACAGAAAACTTTTCTCTGGCAGAGGGTTGCAGGAGATTGTTGCAGGCTAAAACAGAGTTCAGGAGCCTGTTTTTGCTGGCAGAGCGCTCAGGCCACCACAGGCACCCCCAACACAAGTGACATCGAGCTGAGCACACCCACCCCAGCCACGCTCCCCCCCCCAGCCCCTCAAGGTCAAACACAACACTGATGTGGCCCTCAATGAAATCGAGTTTGATACCCCTGGTTTAGGACATAGTACAAATATTCTGCACCTAGTATTAGGGATGCCGATGGATGGGGTGAGTGGGTAAAAAAAAGACAAGAGGGTGCAAGCAACTGCACATTTGAAGCCCCAAGCCTTTGCTTACATGGCCATGTGAGCACTTTTGTGGCTATCCTTTGTGGATGCTCCTGCCCAGTATTTTCCCAATTGGGACAACTGACTATTTGCTTTTGTATTTTCTTTGTATGTTATAACATAACCTTAGTACCACATACTTTTTGGGAGACATTTAATCTGAAAGAATAAGTTGTGTAGTCTTCAGGAGTACACAGAACTATTATTTGAGAGTATGATAACATTAAAGGGGAACACGTGTGTGTGTGTGTGTGTGTGTGTGTGTGTGTATTAATGGGTCTGAAGCAGAGGTGGGTTTCAGCAGGTTCTGACCAGTTCTGGAGAACCGGTAGTGGAAATTTTGAGTAGTTCGGAGAACCAGTAGTAAAAATTCTGACTAGCCCCACCCCCATCTATTCTCTGTCTCCTGAATCCCAGCTGATCAGGAGGGAATGGAGATTTTACAGTATTCTTCCCCTGGAGTGGGATGGGAATGGAGATTTTACAGTATCTTTCCCATGCCACTCACTCCCACCAAGCCATGCCCACCAAGCCATGCCATGCCCACCAAGCCACACCCACAGAACCGGTAGTAAAAAAATTTGAAACCCACCACTGGTTATAACGTAAACTAATTAAAAGACTTTTTTAAAAAGTTGATTCAGGACAAAATAAAGGCAAGACATTCTATCCTTTTGCTAATTATAAAAGGTTGTTCTTGCCTCATCTAGACAATTTGCCCAGATCATCTTTTATTTCTGTATCCGAGTCTACAGATTATTCCGTTTGTGTTTGTGCATTAGTTATACTCGATAATCAATGATTCAGAGTATTTCTTGTTCACTATCATGTTTACTGAGTGTTGTAATGCAGGGGTCCCTCAACCCCCAGTCCGTGGCCCAGTACCAAGCTGCAGCCTGTTGGGAACCAAGCCATGCAAGCAGTGGGCAGGTGCAAAGCTGCATTTGTGCAATTGGTGCGTGCACACGCAAAACCATCCCCTCTGCCCTCCCACAGAGCCAGAATGGTTGGGGAACCACTGTTATGATAGAAAAGTTTACCTTATAGCAAAGTATTCAGCCCATAGAAACAGGAATCCAGGCAGAGGACCTAGAGTTTCCAAGATATAAATGTAATGGCCTCCGGACTTGGTAATTCGCGTGCCCAGTTCTGCATAACTCAATGCACCTGGAATGATTCAATTACAATTTTAACAATTCCTGATGAAGACTTTATATCGGAAATGTTTGGTCATTCTAAAGTGCTGTCCCAGGAAAAGAGAAAATTAGGGCTTTCCTAGCCTAAATTATAGGAGTCCCCTGTATATTATTTACTCTGGCCTAAACTCCTATGAAGGCAGAGACAGAATACATTCAAAACAATCATTTCATGGTTAAATACATTCTGTGGTCCTACCAGGTATAGAGAGGAGTTTCAGAGAAAGAAAGGACATTCCCCTATGCTTGAACTCTACTGGTTTAAGCTTTACCCCACATGCAGCTCTAGGGGAATGCACCCCTTTACTGAAGAAGGATCATCATTCCCAGTCTGTAGTACTTATGCTTTCCTTCCCCTACAAGGCATGGGTAACCCCATAGCAAATTAGGTGGGAATGAGAGCTAAAATAAATGAAGTGATGGTACCAGTTCCATAGAACCAGTGGTGGGTTTCTATCGGTTCACCCCGGTTTGGGCAAACCAATAGCACTGGCGGGACTTCGCCCACCTGCCCAGACGCCATTATGGATGTTCTGCGTATGCGCAGAAGGTTCTACGCATGCTCAGAAGTGCCGCGCGCAAGCATGCGCTCACAGTTCCAAACCGGTAGCGAAGGTAAGTGAAAACCACTACTCCATAGAACCATGTCACATGTAGGGTGGGCCCAAATATTTCTATTTGCGGTGGGAAGGAAGAGCTATCTTGGTGCTCTCTGAACTTGGTTGCTCGCTTGCAGACATTTCATTATCATGAACTTATCATGAATGATTGATTATGTGCCATCAAATCATTTTCAGTTCCCAGCGACCTCATAGATATTCTCCATGAAGCATTGGAAGAGCCACATATATAAGTTCCTAGTGCTTCAAATTTTAAAATATCAAGTGATGAAAAAGTTATCTCACAAAAGAAGGCAAATATATGTGTTTCAGGATAATGTTGCAGGATCCAATCTGGGTCGGTCACCAGGACCAAAGATTTAGTCTTCCAAGCTTTCAGATTTTTGGGATCCTCAAGGAACTTCTCTCTACCAGAATGTGTCATATGTACATTCTGGTAGAGAGAAGTTCCCTGAGGATGGGCTCCAGCATGAATCCGAAAGCTTGGAAGACTAAACCTCTGGTCCCAGTGACCGACCCAGATTGGATGCTGCCAAAAGGTCTCTGCTTGATAATGTCAATCAAGACCAAACACCATCGGACAAAACAATGAGCTGGAGGTTTTTTAAATCAATTTAGTTTTGTGTGAGCGAAATTGATTCTTACATTCAAGCCTACTCATTCCCAGCTAAGCTTCTAGCCCTATGTTCATGCCATGGAAACTCATCAGAAATAAAACACGGATATGACATTTAGAGAAGCTGGGTAAATGCTAGAACCCTACTGAATTGGAGTACATCATGTTTGTTTTCAAAATGGTGCCAGGCTTTCTGTACAAAGAGTCCTCACCTCTCACTACCGTACCCCATCCCCCCACATACACATTTTTCATCCTAATAATGTTGGACATATTAGGGGGGGGGAGATATGGTGACTTGTTCTTCCCCCAACTTGTTTTTTTAATTTCTGCAAATCTTGGAATTTCCTTGAACCTACAGATTTCTCCTCGTTGTTTTCAACAGCAAAACTTGGGCATCTAGCCAGTGGTGGGATTCAAGTAATTTTTTAAAATTTTTTATTTATATGCCCCCCTTCTCCGGAGACTCAGGGCGGCTTACAATGCATTAAGCCAGGGGTTCCCAAACTTGGCAGCTTTAAGACTTGTGGACTTCGACTCCCAGAATTCTCCAGCCAGC
>WNWU01000037.1:15380710-15392807 GCA_012654045.1 Ptyas mucosa | reverse complement strand
GAAGGAAGGAAGGAAGGAAGGAAGGAAGGAAGGAAGGAAGGAAGGAATAAGGATGTGATGGCCCTCCAGAGGCTACTGCACTACACTACCATCATTCCTGAGTTGTACTGTTAAAGAAATCCAGTGCCACCAGGGAGAAGTCAAGTTGTGAAAGAGGGATTTAAATTCCTCACAAAACCTCATTATTCCGGTTAAATTGCCATGTTGACACTTTGTGATAAATAAATGGGTTTTGAGTTACAGTTTGGGCACTCGGTCCCTAAAAGGTTCGCCATCACTGCTCTAAACTGATGGCACATATAACTCCACCCTCAGCTCTCCTTGCTCTTCTCCTAGAGGAGCCAGGTGACTTACAGGGATGGGATCATAAGGAATGGGATCCTACTTGTGATCACTCTGGGCCTTGGGCATTGTGTCCCTGGCCAACCTAATTTGAGTAGTGAGACAGTCTGAATCTTTCAAACCAGCTGTTGCCCCAAAGTCCAGGTCTTCAAGCCAATCCTCAACTTAGAGTTATACATTAGAAAGAGGACTGATCCCCCTATAGAAAGAGGACTTATCCCCCTACTAACTGATAATTGGTTCCAGGGGCTATGTGGTGTAGTAGAAGAGCACCCATTTGCCCATGCTTATTCTTTGTTAGACATCTTTAAATAAATTAAAGATATGGAGAAGAAGTTGCTGGTATAGCTAGGGTTCCTGTGCCATGCAACCCACCTTCCTGCAGCTATTAGTTGTTAGCCAGGTTATTTATACATAGACAACAGGTAAAAATAGGGAACTGGGCTTCTTCAAAGCTATTAATTCTCCAATCCCACAGATGAAATCTATGGTACTTCCTTTCCCAGCCTGGGAATGGAGGCAGGAAAAGGAAATGACCCAATTAAAAGAGCAAAGCGGAGGAAGCAATCCTCTCATTTTGATCTGCAATCCCCCATAACACCTGGCAGCTGTTTGCGGACTACTTTTTGATCCCTATGTGGAAAACCTGGAATGAGTTTTGATTGATGACTAAATTGATTAATCTGCCCATCTGTCAGAGCTCACTTGTTCTCAAGCTCTACCCCCATCTCATATTTATTCTTTCCTGCTAGCTGGTGACATTTGGTGGTAGGGGAGAGAAATAGCACCAGGAGATACACCAATACAATGACATCAACGAAAAGGAGTAAAGAGGCAGGAAGATGAAAGCAGCACCTTCACAATGCAAGTTCTAACATTTGAAAATGTGTGTTCTGATGTCTTACACACACACCCCCCAAAGGAGAAAGCTCATGTTGTGAGACTACTTTCATCATTCTGATACTTCAAACATTATACTTTTGAACTAGATCTGGATTTAGAAATTTCACAACGGAGTCACTTCAATTCTCTTCAAAAGAGAAGTAACACATGGCCACAAACATAGTTGATAACAACAATGGAGCTCTTTCCATCTTAAGTCTCCTCCTGTGTCTCAGAACTATGCAACTTTAGTGCCTCTTAGAGAAATTATAACATAGAGACCTGTGACTGGTGATATGTGAACCTTCCTTCCCCGCATGCTGAAAAAGTACAAAAACCCAGAATCTTTCTACCTTAAATTACCTACACGTATATGTCTCACAAGGGACGCGGTGCCTCAGTGGCTACGATGCTGAGCTTGTCAATCGAAAGGTTGGCAGTTCAGCGGTTCAAATCCCTAGTGCCGCATAACGGGGTGAGCTCCCGTTACTTGTCCCAGCTTCTGCCAACCTAGCAATGCGAAAGCACGTAAAAAATGCAAGTAGAAAAATAGGGACCACCTTTGGTGGGAAGGTAACAGTGTTCCATGCGCCTTTGCCGTTTAGTCATGCTGGCCACATGACCATGGAGACGTCTTTGGACAGCGCTGGCTCTTTGGCTTTGAAACGGAGATGAGTACCGCCCCCTAGAGTTGAAAACAACTAGCACATATGTGCGATGGGAACCTTTACCTTTACCTTTTATGTCTCACAAGAAAATAGAGAACCAGATGGAATTATTCTCTTATACACTTAACCTTCTTTCTAACAAATAGTATTTATCGCTTTCTGAGTTACTTGCTCTTTGGGTTAACTTTTTCTATTCCAGGTTAACACAAGAGACTTACGACGTTTTACTTGTTTATCTTTCTTCTTTACAGCAAGTGAAACTTATTGTAATGCTCTCCTTTCCCCACAACAATCTCTTACTGAAAACGATAGGAAAATTCTAGAAGATTTGAACGTTTTAAAAGGCTTGTTTCACACATTTACAAAACAACCTAAAGATACTGTAGATAGTCTGCTACATAATGCTGCGACTCCATGTTTTCTTTAATGTGAGGTGAATTTCTGATTTTGAAAACACAGTCAAAACAATTGAAAGCATCAGTCAGCAGAGGCTCAATTTAGCAGACTTAAAGGGGACAAAGGTTGTTAAGAATGGTGGTTGAGGTCCTCCCCTAACAGTTATAGACACAGGTATTGAAGTCTGGACTTTCCTCATACAGACCACGGGCTTGGCTTCCAGTCTAAGAGTCAATCTTAGGAAAGCCTTAACCACATTAAGATGGCAACCATTCATTTTTCATTTAAACTCCACACCATTCCCATTATTTCCTAGGTTAGCTACACTATTCTTAGCATACATTCATCAACTGTTAATAACAGCTCATACATAAGAAAAGGCACTTACCCAGCAATTAAAGGAACCCTATAGAAATGGACTGATGCAGGATTATTTAATCCACGGAACAATGCTGAAAATGAATCCTCTCGTTTAAGTAATCTCTAACGGCAAGAATGGGCAAAAACATCAAACTTCAGACGTCCCTAATTTAGCAAAGAGTTAAAAAGAATCTTAACTTCTTTAGAAAAATAAGCAAGGAATGTGAAAGCATTAAGCAGTGTAGATAAGTAGGATCACGGAGCTGTTGAATAATAAGAACTGGTAAACTAAGAGCCAGACACAAGTCCCTTAGCAAAAAAACAAAACGAAACAAAACAAAACCACACACTTTTTAGGTGCACATTCAACTTTGGAACCAGTCGGAGTCCTTCAGGAATTTATCAGAAGCTTAACATAATTATCAGTTTGGATTTTAATTATTAGAATGACTGTGTGTTCAGCTTTAAAAGGTAGTTTTCTTTGTAAAGAGTCATCAAAGGAAAATCCTCTCATTGAAGTCTATTCTAACTGAACGTTACTCTGTCAAAGTTCAATATAAAGAATCACAACAAAAAAAAAGGATAAAGGTTGCTATCAAATGCTAGCACATTTTGATCTCAGCTGGCAAACTAAAAAAGACTTCTGTTTCTACTAAATTCATACTGGTGTTTTCTAAAAATATATCAACCTGTATACAGAATCGTAGGGAAATGTTATGGAAATCACTATATCTTTTTAAGTTCTGCGTATCACTTTTTTTCCAATGATGGAAAACTGCCAAGCTATCGTTAACAGTAGATAAGTACTTAAAAGCAAATAACGAAGAAGCTTTTCAGGAAAATAACTGGACTTTCCATGAAGAGAAAGTAACAGTGGAGCATCCTAGTACAAATAAGGAAGCCCACTCTTCCATAAATACCCACTAAACTCTGTACACTCAGAGCACTTTGGTCATAATGAATGTAGACAATAATCTGTTGAGATATTTCTGATTTAGCCCAGTGCAACCCTCAAAGCCAACCTTCCCAAACACTGTCCTAGATAAATAGTGAATGCAAGGCTATGCTGGTTCATAATTCTGGAAACAATATCTGAAATGGATCTCATTGGGGAAAGTTTGTTGAAGCTGTTACATTAAATCCTAGAGCAGAGGAGGTCTTCAAACTTGGCCACTTTAAGATTTGTGGACTTCAACTCCCAGCATTCTCCAGCCAGCATAGCTCTGTCCTAGAGTCTTTCTATCAAACAGGTGAAATAAATCCAGTTGCATGTAGAAGCTAATAGCCCAATCCCCATCTTGGCTGGCAGAACTTTAACCAAGAAAGCCATCATTCTATAATGGCGCACATCTCTATCCTACTGATGAACATATATGAGGGATTCTCATCTTGTAGAGAAAATAGGTTTCCAGGAGCAGATGCAGTTTCCCAAAGACCTGAATGTAATTTTCATAGCTCCTCCATAATTTGATTTTTAATGCCAAGAGAAAATGATTCAATATTCATAAATGCATTACTATATATTAGTAGTAAATACATAATAACTCATGCAATTAGTTGGTCCAAATTTTAGTTCAATTAAAATTAATCATAACCTTTTCTCTGTCCCCATCTACTTTCAAATCTTGGACCTACCAACTTATGGGGGTATAATTCATGACACATCATTCAGAGGAGCATCCAGAAGCTCCAACTGGTCCAGAATGCAGCCGCGCAGGTGATTATGGGGGCGACATGGTGCTCCCATATAAACCTCTCCTGCACAAGCTGCACTGGCTTCCGGTGGTCTTCCGGGTGCGCTTCAAGGTATTGGTTCTCATCTTTAAAGCGCTCCATGGCTTAGGGCCCGGGTACTTACGAGACCACCTTCTGCCACCTATACCCTCCCACCAACCAATACACTCCCACAGAGAGGGTCTCCTCAGGGTGCCGTCGGTCAGGCAGTGTCGACTGGAGACCCCCAGGAGGAGAGCCTTCTCTGTGGGGGCACCCGCCCTCTGGAACGAGCTGCCCCCAGGGATACGATTGATCCCGGACCTCCGTACTTTCTGCCGGGCTCTGAAGACTTTCTTCTTCCAGCAAGCCGGGTTGGCTTAAAACATTTTTATCTGTTTTATGGGGAAGGGGTTTTAAATTGGGGTAGCCAATATGAATTTAATTATGTTTTAAATTATTTTAATTTTCATACTGTATGTATTTTAATTCTGGCTGTTCACTGCCCTGAGTCCCCTTGGGAGAAGGGCGGTATACAAATTTAATAAATTGAATTGAATTGAATTGAGTGGCAGAAAATAACCATACTCCTTGTCTTTCCCAAGGCCCCTGAATTGAAGAAAAGAAGAACACACCAAAAGAACTTATAATATCTCTCCCAATATCCTGAATAACAACCCTTCATTCTTAGCATAATTGGTTCTAAAAGGTAAAAGGTAAAGGTTCCTCTCGCACATATGTGCTAGTCGTTCCCAACTCTAGGGGGTGATTCTCATCTCTGTTTCAAAGCCGAAGAACCAGCGCCGTCCGAAGACGTCTCCATGGTCATGTGGCCAGCATGACTAAATGCCAAAGGTACATGGAACACTGTTACCTTCCCACCAAGGTGGTCCCTATTTTTCTACTTGCATTTTTTACGTGCTTTCAAACTGCTAGGTTGGCAGAAGCTGGGACAAGTAACGGGAGCTCACCCCATTATACAGCACTAGGGATTCGAACCGTTGAACTGCCGACCTTTCAATCGACAAGGTCAGCATCTTAGCCACTGAATCACCACATCCCTCTTTGGTTCTACTGTTGAATTATTCTTATTATTGAGTTTTTTTTAAAAAAAATCATGGAAATAAAAACTGCCTTCCTACAAAACAAGAAAGATAGGAATGAAAATTATTAAAATTTAAATAAGAAACTGCTCTGTCTCTTTCAGAAGAAAGATTTGATGATTCAAAAGATTTTAGAACCCCAACATTTTGCTTGTTTTGTTTATTTCAACATTCAGCCAACCAATTCTGTTATTTTGAGGAATTCAGGGGGACAGGTCGGGATGGGAGCCAGAATGCTGATGCCTCTTGGCCAGTTCCTTCTGTGAACAGCAGGATCTGTTTCAGATATTCCCAAAAAGATCTCCCTTTTTCCCATACGAATCTCATGACCCTCGATTTTGATGGTAACGAATGAAAAATAAGCAAGCCCTTTTCCACGCAAGGACAAGGAACGGTTTTTGTCTCATCCTGCCACTGTTTTTTTAGCTGTGTTGACAAAAACAAAAATAAAAGCCAGCATTCTGTAGGGGTCCAATATTGTAGCAAACAACAATTTCCCAGCAATTTTTATTCCGTTAACTATTTCAGCTCCAGTAATTAGCACTAGTATTTCTCATCTGAGCAAGACACCAGGAGTGCTCCCGCAAGCTTTCCTAAGTCCTAAGATGCCCGTGGCTCTGTTTAGAAACAAAACACCAACCTCTTCATTGGCTTACACAACTTTCAAAGTAGGTAAGACTCTAACTGTAAAGAATGTGTCTATCGATAGCAAACAACAAGAGGATTGCAACAGAGCTTTCGTACTCGAAGGCACATTACCAAATGCTAAAAATAGAGTGGAAGGAAAGCAGCTGCCGTATAGCTCTGTTCAGTTTGCTTGGAGAAGCCAAGAGCAGGTCTCAGAGATTGCGGTGAAGATTTTCTTAATTAGTATTTTTATCAAAGAAAAAAAAAACAGACTGTTCAGAGGCTCACAAATTCTAATTCAAACCTTTATTGACAGAGTACAACATGTGTACTATGAGATTGGCTGAACCTCCCCTAGCTCACAATAATGAAAAAGTTAGACAATATAATGTGACCTCCCGATTAAGCACCCATCCCCCAAATGTCACACACCCCCAAATCAAATATAGTTTAAGCACCACCAAAAAAAAAAAAAATCATCAAATCCTTTGACGCCTTAGTGGTTATCCTGTTATTCACAGCCCATATTTGCTAGCCCTGTTTGGGTTTCCTTGCATGTGGGCTTTGTAAAGTGACACTGCAAGAGCTCTTACGTTCCTCAGGCAAATAAAACAAAAATCTACACAGCCATAAAGAAAAAAAAGAAAAAGTTTATTTTTTAAAAAAACCTCCTTGCAGCTTCCCGTATTACTGTATCAGCTTTGCAGATGACATTCAAACACAATTCCAATCGCAAGGATGTTTATGAAATTGGAGTACCCGGGAATTGACAAAGTTTCAACCCATCCACCCCGCAAAATATATTTTCATATGGACTGTGATTTTCTAGCTAAGGATGCCTGCCTATTGCCCATAAAAGTAGCTTTTTCCTGAGCCATTATATCAGCTTCATCTGCAGAATTTCATCACAGGTTTTCCCAGCACCAGGACATGCATTATTAAGTGACAATTAAAGGAACATTTTAAAACAAAAAAAAAATGGCAGCCCTATCCCTGGCTTTTCTCTAACCTTCTGACAATTTCTGCTTCTATGCTATCTATTCAAGAGGCTTCTCTAGCTTTCCCAATCTATAATCTGATTATTATAACCCCCAGTCAACATGACCAGCTGAACATCCTGGGAATTGTAACCCAACACTTCTGGAGGGCGAATCTGATGTCTTTATGCCTAAAAGTTATTTTTTTCAGAATGTCCAAGTTACTCACTTGTCTTTGCAGATGTCCAGCCACTAATTTGTGAGAGCACCTTAATTCTCCTCCAGGACCAAGAACAGAGCTCTACTGGATGCTTTCTCTGCTGTTGGGCTTTTAGCTCAGCTGTTATCTATTTATTAAAAAAAAATAAGCCAAAAGGACAAGTAGCAGTTGAACAAACATATTTTCTTTTTAACTCTGAAGTTGCTATCATCATCATCATCATCATCATCTCTGAATTATTAGTCAATTAACGTTCAAATATATATAGTTATATAGTAAAATTATAGAGAGAGAGGGGGGAGGAAGAGAGAGGGAGGGAGAAAGAGAGGGAGAGAGAAAGAGAGAGAGGGAGAGAGAGGGAGGGAGGGAGGGAGAGAGAGAGGGAGAGAGAAAGAGAGAAAGAGAGAGGGAGGGAGGGAGGGAGGGAGGGAGGGAGGAAGAGAGAGAACTTTTATTTCCGATATGCCAGAAAATTTAAAACAAATGAGTATATTTCTCCTTATGATTATATAATTTAGACTGGAATAATCTTTGCTTACCCCTGTTAGTGCGCCAGAATACTGTTGGGCTTTCTTATTATCCTACTCTTTCGGCATTAAAGAAAGATACCCAAATAGGATGTCTATTTCTGTGCACAATGCTGTATATTATTCATTTACACCAGTTTTCAAAGGCAAGACAAATTGTTCTCTGTTACGACTTTTTAAAATTTAAAAAGAAAACCCTCTCAGAATAACTAGAAAAAGAAAGTAAGACTTTCCCGCCAGACAAAGTGGCAACAGTTAGTAGCTAAATAAATAGGAACACTGATCAAAGAGGGTTTGGTGCCTGTGAGTAAATATAATGTCTATCGCCATCTAAACTTTGGCATATTTGGGGAACAGGCATCAAGCCAGATTTGTCCTCCTTGTGCTTGACATATGATCCTTCCAAAGCTAATGGGATCAACACTTTTAGAAACAAAATTCTGCTGTCCAGAACATAGAAATAAGCCTTACACTCTATTATATCATAAGACCATCTAGCTGGGTTTTGTTTTAGACTGATTCATCGCCAGTTATCAGGTGTGATTTTTCTGCTATACCTGGAAATTCCAGGCATTCCACCTAGGATCTCCTTCATACAAGGCATATGAGCTACAGACTCCTCAAAGAATCTTGTGGATTCTTGATTGAATTCATTAGTACAGGCTGCTAGTAAGAATTAACTTTCCACACCACAGTGGTGCCTTTGAGAAACTCTTAGTAAGAACAGTACGGGGAGGCTGTTGTTCATTACTCTTTATTTCCCCCTCCCCCATTTTCATTATAAATCTATCTTTTCAAGCATAATCACATTATGCTTTCAGAACATTTTATGACTATCCATGAATATGACTATCCCATCGCCCATAGAATTTATGACTATCCCATCGCCCGGTTCGCGCCCATAGAGAGGGCCTACTGAGGGTGCCGTCAGCTAGACAGTGGCGGCTGGCGACCTCCAGGGGTAGAGCCTTCTCGGTGGGTGCCCCCACCCTCTGGAATCAACTCCCCTTGGAACTCCGATTAGCGCCTGACCTTCGCACTTTCCGCCGTGAATTAAAAACTTGGCTGTTTAAATCCCTTGACCTGGACTGACAATGGGGTTTTAAGGGTTAATTTTAAATTTTTAAATTTTTAGACTTCATTTTATATTGTGGCTTTGTTTTATTGTTGTGAGCCACCCTGAGTCCATTGTGAGATAGGGCGGCATATAAGCCAAATAAATAAATAAATAGATAAATAAATAACCTTTTGTGATCAATTAGAATTGATCAGTAATGGTTTGATAGGTGATGGAAGTAGAACAAAGAGTCATAATATTAGCAAAACACAGCCAGATTAACACCAAAGACATAGGATAGATCAGGGGTGTCAAACTCAATTTCATTGAGGGCCGCATCAGGGTTGTATTTGATGTCAGGGCTGGATGGGCATGCTCAGGTGTACATAGCCAGCTCAACATCACTCATGTTGGAGGCACCTGTGGTGGCCTGGGAGGGGCTGGAGGGATCCACTTTTGCTAGTAGTTTGTTTTGCTAGCACTCTGCCAGCGAAAATTGAACTCAGAACCTACACACACACACACACACACACACACACACACACACACAGGGCTCCATTTCTGGCTGTGATGGCCTCCTGCAGCCCTCTGTCAGTGAAAACGGCCACCATGTGTGGCCCTCCTGAGCTCCATTTCCACTGGCAGAGGCACCATGGGCTGGTCCTTCACTGTTTCCAGGGCAGCCCCACAGGCCAGATCTAAGCCCCCCCCGGGCTAGATCCTGCCCGTGGGGCTTGAGTTTGACACCCCTGGGATAGATGAATGTTTCTCAACCTTGTGTGGACTTCAACTGGCAGGGGAATTCTGGGAGTTGAAGTCCACACAACTTTAAGTTACCAAAGCTGAGAAACATTGGGATAGACTATTACTCTTCCCTAACCTACAGTACCTTGATTTTGTTCCTTTGTTTTACTATGAAAGAAAGGCCGGGGGGGGGGGGACACTCTTAATAATTTTCTAGATTAACACAAAATGGAGATAAGACTTAGAAGCAGGCTGTGTTCATTAATCACCAACATGGAAGAAGTATATGGACTAGAGTTTGTGGGAGTTGAAATCCAACATTTTGAGAAGGCACCTTGACAACAAGAACAGACTTCAATTAGCCAGTTAAAGTTCGGATGTGAATCTCCTATTGTTCCCAGATAGCTTGCCAGCTTCTAAAGGTGAATGTCCAGAATATAGACACTGTCTGGAGTGGACACAGTAGGTCAGAGTTCATTTCAGCCTCAGGCATCTATTTGCCCTGGCAGACTTGAATAAGCAATTTTTGGAGTTAATCACTATGCTCAAACTACAGGTAGTCCTCGATTTACAGCAGCTCACTTCAAAGTTCCAAGTTACAATGGCACTGAAAAAAGTGGCTTATGACCATTTTTCACACTTATAACCGTTCCAGCTGCTCCGTCATCCCGTGATCAAAATTCAGACACTTGGCAACTGATTTGTATTTATGATGGTTGCAGTGTTCCAGCAGGGTCATATGATCCCCTTTTGCGACCTCCTGACAAGTAAAGTCAATGGGGAAAACAGATTCACTTAACAACCATGTTACTGTTGTGACCCAGGCCCAAGTAGGTATTATCAGACGCAATCAGTTCAAAAACAAACAGATTTTATTAGAACAGCTGAGAATTAACTCCTTCTCAGTGTAGTTCAAATTAATTCAAAACAAATTCTTCATAACACAATTCTTCAGCCTTATCACCAACCTTGGTCTAATTAGGCAACCTGCCAAAGGCTTCTCTTGACAAAAGTTCAGGAGCAGAAGACACCGACAAGAAATAAATGCAGCAAGACAAGAAACAAATTTATCCACGTTGTTTTCTGAAAAAGAGCCCAAGAACCGTTGCTGGTCTTTTAAGCCTTCTGGGAGGGGCCAATCATCTCTTGGCCTTACTCCCAAGTCATCCTTTTTGCTTTAGCTGCTCTTGCCTTCTGGCAGCTCTTCTCATGTGTGCACTAGGAACAGGCTCCTCCTGTTCCTCTGCCTCTCTGATGTCAGCCTTTGGAGGCTCCAGAGTCTGCACATCACTCCCTGATGGCCTTGGCCCCATCTCTGCCTCCGATGCAGAGCCCTCATCCGGGCCTTCCCCAGCCTCCAGGACTGGCCCATGTCCTTCCTCAGCCTCCTCACTGTCTAACTCCACTGCCAGCTCCACAGGCTGCTGCCGGACCACAACAGTTACTCATTTAACAACTGCAATGATTCACTTAACAAATGTGGCAAGCAAAGTCACTGAACAAATTTCTCATTTAGCAACATAAATTTTGGGCTCAATTGTGGTTGTATGTCGAGGACTACCTGTAAAAGCCTCCTAGCAACAAAAACTAGAAAACCTTCAAGAAAATTAGATGTCTCTTAGGCAGAGTCCTCCTAGCTCCTAATTAGAAGGAAGCAGCCTTCCATGAAACCTCTACCACACTCACACACACTAAGTAGACTTGAAATTCATTCATCCCCTAAAGAAGTCACCTGGTGGCATATGCTGGCAGAGAGCAACATTAATAATATTGTAATGATTACATTGGTAAGAATCGCATTTGGAAGTTGTTTTTAAATCAACTTTGTTCCCAGAATGGAAGGTTTTGCATATCCCCAGTAAGGGAGCATTTGGTAAGGCAAAGTAACACAGTCATAGGTCCCTAATAATAGCCTTGGGTGAGATCTACAGAAGCTTCCAAAAGCTGTTACCAAATTGTAGTTCTTAATGGAAGGAAAGGGGAAAGTATTATATATGTAATAAGAGAGTTATCATATTGGTTATATTTAATTTTTTTTCCTTGTTCCATTCATTGCATTCGCTACTTTTAAAAATGAGAATCCTGACTTATCAGTTAAAGTCCAAGTGTGGTTTTCAGCTTAGGAGAAAAAAAAATTGCACTCCACTATTATAAGGAATGTAGTGATTGAATGATTCAGGGGTTCAATTATTCAAACCATGTAATTGCTCAACTGAGAGAGCCTGGAGAAGGAACATATAATTTGTTTATAATCCATCAGTCTTTTAAATAAGCCTATAAATGTTTGTAGCCTGTAATTTAATTTAATTTTTTTTTACCAGCCTGCTGAGGGCTAAAAGAAGACGATTAGACAGTTCTGAATCTTCCGGCTACTAGCTATACTTCCACATTAGTGCAGAAGATACTTCTATTCTTAAATTTTTTAGATAGATAGATGATAGATAGATAGATAGATAGATAGATAGATAGATAGATAGATAG
>WNWU01000037.1:15263902-15380310 GCA_012654045.1 Ptyas mucosa | reverse complement strand
GATAGATAGATAGATAGATAGATAGATAGATAGATAGATAGAGGTAGGTAGGTAGGTAGGTAGAGAGAGGGGGTGGGTAGGTAGGTAGATGATAGATAGATAGATAGATAGATAGATAGATAGATAGATAGATATAGATAGATAAATAGATAGATAGATAGATAGATAGATAGATAGATAGATAGATAGATAGATAGAGGTAGATAGAGGTAGGTAGGTAGGTAGGTAGAGAGAGGGGGTGGGTAGGTAGGTAGATGATAGATAGATGATAGATAGATAGATAGATAGATAGATAGATGATAGATAGATAGATAGATAGATAGATAGATAGATAGATAATTTCTATTCTTAGACAATCTGCCTAATATTTATGCTAAATGCAAATATATCGCAGATCAATCACTCCATCAAATTCTGTGATATAAATGAGACACCTTCATTACCTAAACACTATACTCAGAAGGGTATATTCACATAAATAACAAGGATCCTGGTAGCACCTTTTCCTACAAACAAATTTTATTAAAAGCTATAATCGTTTGTGAACTGCGACTTGGTTTTTGGCTTTTGGGCATTTTTTGCATTTCAAATGCAAAACTTGTATCTAATGATGAGAGCTGCCGCTCAAGGGAGCTTATGCCTTTCATTTAAATTTGTTAGTAGGAAACGGAGCTACTACAGTAACCTCTGATTTTTAGCTATGATTTTGTTAAATCAAAATTTAACAGTATTTGGCTTGCAAATATCCTGCTAGCCATTGGATGGCAGAAGAAACTTAAGATTTTTTTTTGCTGGTGTCTAGCCAATGATTGGAGTTTTGCAGCTCAGCTCTGGAACTCCAAAGAGAATTCTTGTATCCCTGCTTTCTTGTCACTTTTTTTTAAATGCACATGTAATTAACATTTCTGAGGATCTACTTTCTTGCAACAGATGGAGATTCTTTTCCTTGTTGATTGTTGTTGTTAGCACATTTGGAGGCTACATTGAAATGTTGTTATTTGGATGATTTGTATTAATTTAATATGCTAATTTTAGAGCTCTTTTTCTGTTTAATATTCATCTTTTCTTTCTACAAAAAAAAAAAAATCAACGGGCATTCCATCCCTATATGCAAGAAGACAATTTTTCACGTTTTGTGAAAAAAGAAAAGTATACATAATTATCTATGGAGGTTCCCAGTCATCCATGGTTGTCCCAAAGATGCTTTTTTCAAGAGGCAACTGGGCTTTCTGGGTTTTCTTTGAAGACGTTTCACTTCTCATCCAAGGAGCTTCTTCAGCTCTGAAGAAGCTCCTCAGAGCTGAAGAAGCTTCTTAGATGAGAAGCGCAATGTCTTCAGAGAAAAACCAGAAAGCCCAGTCCAGTTGCCTCTTGAAAAAACACCTTTGGGATATACATAATTATGTAATATCTAGTTTGTTTCTGTATTGTTACCATATTATTATTATGAACAGGCTATAGTCAATTTTGCAAATTAAAAATCTGAAAGGAGTTAAAATACTTTACAGCAAGATAAACAACACATCAGCCAATCAGCACAACTCAGTTTCAGTATTTCTGTGTTGAAATGTAAAGGTCTTTTTAGTTAAACTTTGCTTAAGTAATGAAATATGTTGGAAAACACTTCCCTGTAAAACACTTCCTCGTAAAACTTCATGACAGTCTGTAGGTCATCATCTTAATTTCTCTATTAGATTTCAGGTCTGCTCAATCTCAATTTTCTACAACAGCTGGACACTCATAGACACTGAGTAAAAATGTTCCTGCTTTCCCGATCTTTGGAAATAAGGATGAATTCAAGTCTTTTCAATATATTCTTGAAGCATTTTTAAACATCAGTTTTTTTAAAAAATAGTAAAAGATCTAACTTAGACAGATATTGAGCTGTAGGCCCACTACAGAAGAGAGCTCCATGTGAGTGGAGAATGTGACAGTAGATGACACATATTCTCTATGATTGTTCTAGTTTTGTGGAACATGGGCCCTCCAAAAAAAAATCCATTGTCCCCCAGTTATTGACTTTATGGAAGGCCTTGAAGATACTTCTTTTGAAGCTGGCATTTCATATTTAAGTCTGATGGTGACTGAATATAATCTTTGTTGATTAGGTTTGGATGTGTTTTTATGCTGGGAGGAATTGATGGGCTGCTTTGGAAAGGAGTGATTTTTAAGGAATGGTTGTTTTAACTTTATGTTTGATTGGGGGGTATCTTAGATTTTGACTGCTCATTCTGAGGGGAAAGTACCATAATTTCATAAAATAAGTGAGAATATGGAAACAGATTCATTCTACTTACATCAACATTCAGTTGAGGGGGAGGCAGAGAATACCCTGAATCTGTATTAGATAATATAGTGTGTAAATGCCTAAGAATATAATAGTGTTTTTCCTTTTATATATTTGTGCCTTCAAAGGAGGGAGGGAGGGTGAGTGGGAGAGGGAGGGAGAGGGAAGGAGAGGGAGGGAGAGAGAGAGGGAGGGAGGGGGAGAGAGAGAGAGAGAGAGAGAGAGAGAGAGAGAGAGAGAGAGAGAGAGAGAGAGGGAGAGAGAGAATTGAACTGAACTGAACTGAACTGAATTGAATTGAATTGAATTGAATTGAATTGAATTGAATTGAATGGTAGTATACATCCTCTAGCTTTTTCATTTTGCTTTGTTTTGTTGTTTGTTTTATCCACTGTCAGGAAAACTGTTCTTAGACAGTGGCAGGAAAACGAAATGAAAAATTAATTAGATTTTCCTCTCTAACCTCGTAGTTCTCTCTCTAATCTCAGAGCTAGCTATCCAACTTATCCAACCAAAATGAAGGCAACAACACAAACAAAAAAATTGATGACCGACATTCCCCGCCTTCTTAATTGCAACAATTAAAAAAAAAAACAGTGCAAATGAATGAATAGTAGGCCATCTAGATACTTCCGGTAAAGTTGTGTTCCTCTGTTTTTGGAACAAGTCTTGTACTTTAAACACACAAAAAAACCTGCATTTGTTTAGAAGAAAATCTAATTTAGAAGATTAAGCTTTTTCTGAAAATCCATGCCATGACCTATTTCACTTGGCTGCTACACTTGGATTCCAAGTAATTTGTCTGATTCCTGTATTTATTTTGAAATTTCTTTTCCTCCTTCTGGACTTTGAGACTTCTCCATCTCTGTTGTTTGTGAACATACTGATATCATTAACAGAAGATACTCAGAGAATAAATAAAACAGAACGTGATGTAAATAGTAGAGCCTGACAGGTAGGCATGAAGCTTGGATGATCCACGAATGGAAATATTGATTGCCACTGGAAAGCACTGGGGGTGGTTGGGTTTAATAAATATTACATTCTTTTCATTACTTTATTAAGATACAAATGTTGTGCTGCATGATGTGGAAATAATACAATCTCCATAGCACCAACCAAGAAATCTGTTCTTTTTTCTTCTATTATTTGAAATAACAGGATAGGTCAGCTTTGCCAAATCCCAGGAATTCAAGACAAATGGTTTTTTTTTTTCTGATATGCTTTTTTATTCCCATGTCCACTTATGCCTGGTATCATCTTGAACAGGTAAGGATGCCTTGCAAACCACTCAGCATTTTTATTGTGTCGATAAAAAACAAGAACTGAAGAATGTAATAATAAACAGAAATTGTATTATGGACACATGCCCAGGATTAACTGTGATATTTTTGTTCATGAGTACAAGGCTGACAAGTACATTGTGGCATCATTTGATAATTTCTTACCTTCTGATGTGTGAAAAGAATTTCCTAAATAGGTATTTGCACATGCACTTAAAAAAGAATTGCATTTTTGTACATTTGCAAACTACAGCTACCTTGTTTCCCGAAAATAACACCCAACCAGAAAATAGGTCCTAGCATGATTTTTTTCAGGATGCTTGTACTATAAGCCCTAACCTCAAAATAAACCCCAGTTAAGATTGTCAGCCAGATGGATGCATTTAGTACCATATTTCCCCCAAAATAAGACCTAACCAGAAAATAAGACCTAATGCGTCTTTTGGAGGAAAAATTAATATAAGATCAGGTCTTATTTTCAGGAAAACACAGTAGTCCCAAAATTCACGAAAGAGTAGTTCAGAAACTAAATTTCAGTAGAGATGAGATTTTCTGTACAAACAATTCAGTTATCATGTTGTTTTTATTTTTAAGAATACAGGTAGTCCTCAACTTATGACCACAATTTGAACCCAAAATTTCTGTGGTTAAGTGAGACATTTGTTAAGTGAGTTTTGTCCCATTTTACGATTTTTCTTACCAAGCTTGTTAAGCGAATCACTGCAGTTGATGAAAAAGTAACCCGGTTATTAAGTGAATCTGGCTTCCTCACTGACATTGCTTGTCAGAAGGTCACAAAAAGTGCTCACATGACCCCAGGACACAGCAACCATCATAAACATGAGTCAGTTGGCCAAGCATCTGAATTTTGATCACATGACCATGGGGAGGCTGCAATGGTCGTAAGTGTGAAAAACTTCATAAGTCACTTTTTTCAGTGCCACTGTAATTTTGAAAGGTCACTAAATAAACTGTTGTAAACTGAGGATTATCTATATCCGAGATGGCGAACCTATAGCATGCATGCCACAGGTGGCCCGCGGAGCCATATCGGTGGGCACACAAGCTCAGCTCTGGCGCACATGTGCATGCCGGCCAGCCAATTTTTCCCTACCAGAAGTAGGGAAATAGGCTGTTTCCGACCTCCGGAGGGCCTCTGGGGGGCGGTGGGGAAGGCCGTTTTTGTCTTCCCCAGGCTCCTAGAAAGGCTCTGGAGCCTGGGGAGGGTGAAAAATAGGCCTACCAGGCCCACTGTGCCATCGCGTGCCAAAAGCGGGTGGAGTGCGGGTGGATCACACGTGCATGCAGGGGGGAGGGGCACATAGAATTAGGGGTGTGGGCATGTGCGCGCGCGGCCCCCAGAGCTCCGCCTGCTTTTGGCACAAGATGGCAAAAAGGTTAGCCATCACTGATCTATCTGGATAACATTTTCCCCCTATTCCTAATGTTCATATGGCTTATCCTCAAAATGAACTGGGCACATCTTGTTAAAGATAAACCTCTGTGACCATTTTTAAAACCTGCCTACCATCCTGTTTAAATTAAGGTATGGAATTATTTTGTAATCTGACTGAAGTTTCTTTGAAATATGCCCGTTATCAATAAAACTTTGGGTCAATACCCTGTCTGGGAGTTTGGCCTTGTACATACTGTAAATGAAGCCAAGGAGAGTACAAAACTACCCGAACGAAATTCTTTGGATGCAAAATTGAGAATTAGGACATGCACGTGTCTATCAGTCACTGCAGTGAAAGCACCAGCATACATTGTTCCTTAGGATTTTGGCCTCTACTTCCTATCCCACATGATACTTTTCTTTAAATATTTGTTTACTTCATGCTCCCATTATTCCACAGAATTCCCAGCCAAACTGTGCTCTTAGCTAAGTAAAGAGAAACGAAGGGAAAGAGGGACTGACAGCACAGAGTCAGAATTGCCAGACAATCAGTAACCCAAGTGGTGCCTGGAGAAAACAGAGAGGTGAAAATATGGGACTCTGCAGGAAGAGAAAAGCTTTCATGGAGGAGAAGGAGGCTGTTTTTCTGAGGAGGAAGATCACCCTTACTCGGGCCATTGCATTGGCTGTAGGCACCATGGTGGGCAGTGGGATCTTCATTTCTCCTAAAGGGGTATTGCAAAACTCAGGCAATGTAGGCGTCTCCTTACTTGTATGGCTCGCTTGTGGGATTCTGTCTCTGTTTGGTGAGTTGTGTAGCTTTCATTTTTTAAAAAAAATGTTGATTTTTACATCCTGAGAAAGTCAAAATATTAAAAGGTAGCTAGATGATAGATGAGGGACATAGATGTGTGTGTGTATGAGAGAGAGAGATGAGATGATGATGATAGATAGATAGATAGATAGATAGATAGATAGATAGATAGATAGATATGATAGATATAGATGATAGCAGTGTTGGGTTTCTACTGGTTCGCCTCGGTTCGGGCGAATTGGTAGCAGCAGCAGCGGGAGGCTCTGCCCACCCACCCGGATGTCATCATGGATGCTCTGCGCATGCGCAGAAGGTTGTGCGCATGCGCAGAAGTACCGCAAGCGAGCAAAGCACACGCACACATGCGCACGCTCACAGTTCCGAACCGGTAGCAAAGATAAGTGAAGCTCACTACTGGATGATAGATATAGATGAGAGATAGATAAGAGAGAGGGGGGGGAGAGAGAGAGAGAGAAAGAGACAGAGAGAGAAATAGAGGTAGATAATGATAGATAGAGATAATGATCGGTAGAGATGATAAATAGATAATAGATAGATAGATAGATAGATAGATAGATAGATAGATAGATAGATGAGAGAGAGAGAGAGAAATAGAGATAGATGAGAGAGATAGATAATTATAAGTAGAGATGATAGATAGATGATAAATTCCTTTAAAAAATGAAGTGGGAAGAGGGAGAATCTAATATTTGAGCTGAGGTGGAATATGTGGCTCAGCGATGGAATGCTGCTGGTTTAACAACCGGTTTGGTGAGTGTGTGTTTTGCGCGCACACATGCACTTTGCAGGCACACGTGCCTAAGGCAATTGCTCGCAGAGCTGAAAATGGAGCATTTAGAAGCTCAGCTGCTTACCTTCCAGGTCAGCAACAGTAAGTAGAACAGTGAGGGGGGCAATCAGCTGTGTTGCGTGATTGAGATGAGCTACAAAGCAGGAAATAAAGGACAGGATAGAGTGGGGGCAAGTGGGCGGGGTCTACTGATCATCGGCACTACCGGTTCGCCCGAATTGGTCTGATCCGGCTGAATTCCACCTCTGACCAGGCTGCTGATCCCCATTTGTGTGGTTCTTCTTCTTTTTAAAAAAATCACACATTGCTAGGTATCCCTTCAAATAAAACTTATCCTATGAAAAGTAAAGCAGATGGCCAGCCTATACACCTGTTAGTAAGTCAGACTGGCAGTTTGGTGTAGCCTTCTAAAATTGCACACAGTGCACCTGGCATAGCAATGCTTCAGAGTACTGTCTAACATTTTCACAAGTCACTGAAAGGAATACGGGTAGTCCTTGAGCCCAAAATTTCTGTTTCCAAACAAGACAGTTGTTAAGTGAGTTCCCCCCCTCATTTTATGACCTTTCTCAACGCAGCTGTTAACCGAATCACTGCCGTTGTTAAGTTAGTAACACTGTTCTTAAGTGAATCTGGCTTCCCCATCGACTTTGCTTGTCAGAAGGGCTTAAAAGGTGATCATATGACTCTGGGACACTGAAACCGTCATAAGTATGAACCAGTTGCCAAGTATTTGAATTTTGATCATATGACAATGCGGAGGCCGCAACAGTCGTAAGTGTGAAAAACGGTCATGAGTCACTTTTTTCAGTGCCATTATAAAACTTTGAATGATCACTAAACAAATGGTTGTAAGTCAAGGGCTACCTGTAAGGCATGTGGACTCTCTAATACAGGTCTCCTCATACACCATGCCCTGCCCAAATCTTATAATTCTGGCAGCTACAAAAATATACCTTGGAATCTATTCACAACCTTCCAGCGAGGTATTTTCTGTCTAAATAGGATGCAGAAACATGGATGAAAGAATAGGAGATAGCCTTTTATATTAGAACTCATTTTGAATCCTGTTTGCATTTTTAATACCTATTTCACCATCATGTACCATATTCTTTTTTATGATGGTTTAAGCCAGTGATAGCTAACCTTTTTGCCATCGCGTGCCAAAAGCGGGGGGAGTGTGGGGAGGGGTCACGTACATGTGTGCCCACACTCATAATTCTATACGCCCTGCCCCCCGTGCATGCACGCGCAACGACCACCACCCCTTTGCTCCCCCCGCTTTTGGCACGTGATGGTATGGTGGGCCCGTAGGCCTGTTATTTGTTCTCCCTAGGCTCCAGAGCCTTTCTAAGAGCCTGGGGAGGGCAAAAACGGCCTTCCTCACCCCCCACAGGCCCTCCGGAGGCAGGAAACAGCCTGTTTCCCTACTTTCGGTGGGTCCGGAAGGCCTGAAAATCAGCTGGCCGGCGTGCGCATGCGTGCCAGCCAGCTGTAATAAGTGATCTGAGCTCGCGTGCCCACCGATATGGTTCCGCGTGCCACCTGTGGCACGCGTGCCATAGGTTCGCCATCATGAGTTTAAGCTTTGGAGTGGCTAGGGAACAAATAGCAAAAGAGACTAGAAAACTATTTTAAATAAAAGGACTGAGCTGAAGATCTCCAGGTAAAAAGCCCCCTCCCTCCCGAGCAATCTTGTGTCATTCATTTTGATTTGATTCAAACTATTTCATTGTTGTTGATGCACAGATAAATGTTTGCACCATTTGAGGTGCCTCCAACTCCTTGGGGGGAGCGGGGAAATATATTCACAGTGATAATTACTGCATCTTTCCAGAAATCAATTTCATCTCATTGTGTTCACTTACTTATTCACTTGAAATGAGTGAAAATTACTGTCCAATCTTTTCTGGTCCAAGGGTCACTTTTGCTCTTTTAATAGTTTACGGGTGAATCATTTCCCAAACTGGGATGCTGATAAATTCTAAACCACCAAATAAATAAAATAAAAACTGAGGGACTATCTCAGGGCCAAAATACCCTCTGAATTGGATTTCATTTACTTTGAAATACAACAAATGATTAAGGATTACTTCCCAGTTGTTTTATATCACTCTGTGTTACATTAAACATTACAGGTACTAATAGTTTCAATACAAGTTTAAAATGTGGCAGTCGTGAGCAAGATAAGGTGTTAGGAGGACCAAATATGGCTCATTATGGCCCCAAATGTCAACATTACCTGTGGAGAAAGATCTATCGAGTTCAGTGGAGCTTTGTCCCAGGACGATGGATATGACTTACAACTCTTTTGTTGTTGTTGTTGAATTCCAGGTGCTCTGTCCTATGCAGATCTTGGAACATGTATTACGAAGTCAGGCGGGCATTATATTTATCTTTTAGAGACTCTAGGACCATTGCCGGCTTTCCTCCGATTGTGGGCTGAATTTATTATGATACGGTAAGGACGGCTTTTCTTTCCCTTCCTTGTCTAAAAAGGAAGGAACGCCAGATGATGGGAAGATTTATTGGGAGCTTTGTCTCTTTAAATCTCTCAATGGGGCATGTTCCAGCTGTGTTTTTAAAGGCAGACAGCTGGTGAATGGAGCACCACTGAGATCTAACAAATGTTTGGAAGGAGGAAGGGGGGGAAGCATCTGAGAATGACAGGGAACAGTGGGGAAGAAGGAAGAATGGAAGCAATAATAGAGAAAGCTCTAGGGAAACTCCAGATCAAAAACAATCACAAACCGAAGAGACCTCTCCCTTTCAGTCATAAGATGGATGGTTTTCTTCATTTCTTACAGGGCAAATACCACTGCCCTGCTTGCAATAAACTAAAGGCCTACTTCTCTGGCTCTATAAAAATCAATTTGGGATTGATTGAATGACATTGTCCTCCCCCTCCAAGCCAGATCACTCCTCGAGCAACAGAACTGTCTTCCAGGGAACATCTGGGAGCTTACAGACTTGAAAGAGATTCCAGCAGCTGGTGGATGACATGTCTTGCATCTATAGAGTAGATCCACTCCTATTGCAGGCCAACACGATGATTCTGCAAGAATCTTACCTCCCCATGGTCAGAACAACCAATCCAGATTTATTTCCTTTCAGCAGAGTCCATAGACAGAGTATGTTTTTTTTAAAAAAAAGATAGCGATTGTGGTGTTGCATCAAAACTTTAGCTTTTTTTCTATGTAACATATACAAAAATGGATGGAGCTATAATCCCACAGTCATCTTGACTCTTTGACCATATACTATGGACAATCGTGCTCCTTTTCTTTTTGTTATTATGTTATCGTAAAAATCATAAGCCAGAAGAATGTGAAGAGGATAGCACACATTGTAAAAATAGACTATTATTAATATGTTAAAATTATTAGTCTGTTATGATTTGTAACATTGTACTGATAATTTAGCATGTTGGCTGAAGCTAATGACTTGGACTTTGCATTTAGTTATGTGATTTAGGCTCTAGATAACTTATAGAATTCACAATATAAACTACAGAAGCAATATTTAAACATTAAATGATATAGTATTTTTAATTTAAATATTATGAATAATAAAAAATAACTAAAACCAGAAATGGCTTATTCCACTGTAACTGAACCAAGCTGTGACCTGGAGCAAGGTGTGGACCAAGTCCACCATTTTGATTAAATGATAAACTTTGGTCTGCCACACATTAGAAGTAGACATTTCTCATCGCCTCATTCTCCTCATAGAGGAGAAAGGATGAGAAAGACTTGAGTTCTCCTCATGTTCTACCCAGTCTTCCAGATGAATATTTCTGAAAGCAGACACTATTTTCACTATTTTCACTTCTTTTCGCTTGCGGGTTTTTCACAAGTGAAAATCCACAAGCCCTCAACAGAAGCAAAGATGAGAGAAGCCAACAAAAAAGTGAAAGATTTGTATCTGATATTCTGTCATTTCTAATTTTTATATTCCAGCCCTGCAAATATAGCTGTGGTGTCTTTGGCATTTGGTCGATACCTCATTGAACCTTTCTTTGCTTCTTGCCACGTCCCTCCTCTGGCTGTGAAATTGGTCACAATGGCAGGAATTAGTGAGTATCAATGAATGCAAGATCAAAGTACTTGTAGTTTATTATCAATAAATGAGTATTTACTACCCAGTCTTTAGTATCAATGGTGGGTTTTTTTGTAAGTATCTTTGCTCTGAAGTAAGATAAACAACTGGAAGATTTAATAGTTAACTACTACAGAATGATTCTGATCAAATCTATGAAGCTAGATTTAACAGGAATAGTTGATGTACAGGAATAGTTGATGAATACAGAATCCAAAACTTGTTAAGTTGATGTCCCACTTTCTATTTCTAACATGTAATCAGGGTAGAGCAGAATGAAAATCCTGTAGCAATGTCCTGTAACATCCTGTAACAAACTTAGCTCATTTATTTTGACTATAGGTTAACACACATGATAAACAATATAGCATACCAAACATATCAAGTATGATACGGTTTGTTTGGTTTTGGTGAAAACAGGCTTTGGCAATTTGTAAACCAGGTTTTCTCCTTCATGATTTATCTGTATTGGTATTCAGCCAATAGTGGTTTATCTGTATTGATATTCAGCCAATACTGGTTTATTCAACCAGCTATCGTTTAGCCTGATTTGTGAATTCGGTAATTTTTCTCAGTCCTCAGGATTTTTCTCAACCCTAGTTGTTGGGGGAAGGGTTGTGGTTTGTCCAGATGTTCATATTTTTTTCTTTTATTGTTTTCTTCTCTTTTAAAGTATAAGCTGCCTATCATCACTCTGAAATCAGGCAGCCTCTAAATATAATAAATAAAAAGAAATATAAATCCCTTTGTTAATAGAAATATCTATCATTTCCCCAGATATCAATAAGTTTATGCAGATGATTCAAACTGTGCAGTCTCTCAAATATTCAGAATTGTCATATGATTTTTATAAACTCGTTCCATCCACACACATAACTGGGTATATTTAAATCACATATTAGAACCAAATTCACCCAGCTAATTTATTCAAGGATGCAATTACTTTTTGTTCAGCCCCAATATCAGAACCCTATTTAATTTATAAGCCAACATTTTTATGATTACCGTATATGAGGGCCTGGTGGCGCAGTGGTTAGAATACAATATTGCAAGCTAACTGTGCCCACAGTCTGGAGTTTGATCCTGACGAGGCTCGAGATTGACTCAGCCCTCCATCCTTTCAAGGTAAAATGAGGCCTCAGATTGTTGGGGGTAATATGCTGATTTAGCAAACCTCCCAGAGAATGTTGTAAAGCACTATGGGGTGGTAAATAAATCTAAATGCTATTGCTAGTTAGAATAGAATAGAATAGAATAGAATAGAATAGAATAGAATAGAATAGAATAGAATAGAATAGAATAGAATAGAATAGAATAGAATAGAATAGAATACTTTATTGGCCAAGTATGATTGGACACACAAGGAATCTGTCTTTGGTGTATATGCTTTCAGTGTACATAAGGAGTATAAAATACATTCATCAAGAATAAAAAGATACAACACTTAGTGATAGTCAAGGTTACTAATAAACTTAAATCGTACTAGGAAACAAAAACAATATAAATTGAAAGATATAAGCAACATGGTTATAGTAATAAGTGGGAAGAGATAGATACTAGTAAGGAAGAGAAGAATAATAGTAATACAGTCTTCATAAATTATTTGACAATGTTGTGAAAATTAGTTGTTAAGCAGAGTGATGGCATTCCGGGAAAAACTGTACTTGTGTCTAGTTGTTCTGGTGTGCAGTGTCCTATAGTGTCTTTTTGAGGATAGAAGTTGAAACAATTTATATCCAGGATATGAGAGGTCTGTAGATATTTTCACAGCCCTCTTTTTGACTTGTGCAGCATACAGATCCTCAATGGAAGGCAGGTTGGTGGCAATTGTTTTTTCTGCATTTCTAATTATCCGTTGAAGTGTCTGTGTCTGTCTTGTTTGGTTGCAGAGCCAAACCAGACAGTTATGGAGGTGCAGATGACAGACTCAATAATTCCTCTGTAGAACTGGATCAGCAGCTCTTTAGGCAGTTTGAGCTTTCTGAGTTGGCGCAGAAAGAACATTCTTTGTTGAGCTTTTTTGATGACGTTTTTGATGTTAGGTGTCTATTTTAAGTCTTGAGATATGATAGAACCTAGAAACCTGAAGGACTCTACTGTTGATACTGTGTTGTCTAGTATTGTAAGAGGTGGTAGTATAAGAGGTTGTCTTCTAAAATCAACCACCATTTCTACGGTTTTGAGTGTATTTAGTTCAAGATTGTCCTGGTTGCACCACAAGGCTAGTTGTTCAACCTTCCATCTGTATGTAGATTCATCGTTGTCTTGAATGAGATCCATCACTGTTGTGATTTGTGAAACCTTCAACATCATTTTTACTCTGTTTTTTTCTTGCTTCCCCAAAGTCCTTTTCAAACTCTCCCTCAGTTCCCTTCTCCATTTATCCCCCACCTCTCAACCTCCCAACCCAACTAGATCCATATGAGCAGAGGTTCAATTAAATCCTGAGTTAATTAAATCCAGAGAGTTAATTAAATCCTCTAATTGTTCTAGATTAGAGGAGAGCTATGGTGAGCTCTAATTTCCCTTACCTAATATTAACTTCTGTATAATTCTTTTCCATTCTTTGAATTTTATCTTATTTCTTTCTTTCCTATTTCCAGTCTTATGAAACAATACTGAACATTTTATAACTACCAGCCATCCTGTAAGTCCCTAATGCCAGAAAATCTTTTTTACCCTATCTTTTTCTTTAAAAGATATATCAGTTCTTTAAGAATCATCTCTGTTAATTCTTCATACATTCTTTATACAATAGTCTTGTTAAAATTCTATTCATCTCTAGATGCATAGAAACAGTCATTCTTTCTTGTGGTTGAAATAAAACTAGCTTGAAAGGAACCTCCATTTATACCTTATTCCACTTTTTTATAGTTCTTCTGTGAAAGATTTGAAAGCTTTTCTTCTTTGTAACTTGGCCAGATAATGTTTGGAGATAAAATATACAGTTAATCAGTCTTTTCTACATGTTCTCTAATTGCAAAATCATTCCTTTTATTCTGATCCTGGGTATAGGTTTAATGTCTGTAATATCTTTTTGAACTCTTCCAGTATCAAACACATTTTTTGTAGAGGCAACAGAAGTCTGGGCAACTTCTGAAACTTGAGAAGAAAATTATTTTCACTGAATTTATTAGCAACATATCTACCGACATCTGTTGGATCATATTAGCTAACTTGCCACATTCCACCTTAATATCTGTTCAGTTGTTTAATTAGTTTTCCTATCAAATCAGTTTTAAGTTTCATCCTGAACAGTGATTAATTTTTGTGCACTCCATCAGAACATTTTGAATGTTCGTGTAACCTTCTGCCTTTTATGAATTATTTTTGTAAGTTATCTTTTTTTACTACAAATATTGCCAATCAGTTGGATTTTGTCAAATGCAAACAGTGAAAATTATTGGAAAAGCTGGATTGGTAACAACAATCAGTTCAATATACCATCTTCTCCAGCGACTAGCCATACCTCATCTCCACCACCAAGATAATCCTAAATTGATATTTCCTCCTCCAAAAGAAAGTTAGACCGAAAATTATTCAGTAATCCATGATTGAAACAAACCATGGCTTAGTGCAATGTGTGAATAAGAAAGTAATTTGAATTCAGCTTCTTCCTGTGCTCATCTTAGAAGCTACTATTTGACACCATTAAAATCTCAGCACATACTAGATCCATGATGGCGAACCTATGACACGGGTGCCACAGGTGGCACGTGGAGCCATATTGGTGGGCACGCGAGCTTAGCTCCAGCACGCATGTGTGCGCTGGTCAGCTGATTTTTGGGCCTTCTGGGCCCACCAGAAGTCAGGAAACACACTGTTTCCAGCCTCCGGAGGGCCTCGGGGGGGTGGGGAAGGCCGTTTTTGCCCTCCCCAGGCTCCTAGAAAGGCTCTGGAGCCTTGGGAGAGCAAAAAATGGGCCTACCGGGCCCACCGTGCTATCACGTGCCAAAAGCGGGGGGAGCATGGGGGGGCAGGGCACATAGAATTATGGATGTGGGCACCCGTGCATGTGACCCCACCACACTCCTCCTGCTTTTGGCACACGATGGCAAAAAGGTTAGCCATCACTGTACTAGATCCTTATTTACTCAGGAATTCTAATAGTTGCATTCATGCTTCAAAAACATGTAAAAACTTTTAGGCTATAAATACCCTATAAAGTGATAGGTTTGCCCATAAAAGTTTTACTGCATGGATAGTCCCCTCAATTTGGTGTAGAATTTGTGGAACAGACAACATATATATATATAAGCACCATGATGGATCATTCAGTGAGTGGGTGATGTGAAGGGAGGGAGGGAGGGAGGGAGGGAGGAAGGAAGGAAGGAAGTTAGTTAACTCTCTGGAATGTAGTTGCTTATTCAAGGCAGATCAAAAACACCTCTTTGCATAAATCTATTAAACAACATTGGAAAGATCAGTCAACCAATATTCAGCAGCATATTTTTGCTATGTATAGCTAGCTAATATTTTCATTAGTGTTTTTTAAAAAACGAAAGAAGACAGAAGAGTTTCAAGCAATCTGATCAATGTTTAATTATTTTGTTAATCACTTAGACCATTTTCTTTTAGTTCATATTTCTTATTCTATAATGTTGACCCAGTATGCATTCTTTCCTATTGCTTAACTTAATATAACAGTTTAAAAGATCTCACCTGCATAATTTTTAAGGTATGTGACTTGCAGCAAGGGGATCTGGCTTACTTTCAGGCTTACAGACAGTGGTGGGATTCAATTATTTTAACAACCGGTTCTGTGGGCGTGGCTTGGTTGGGGGGTGTGGCTTGGTGGTCATGTGACTGGGTGGGCGTGGCTAGCTAGTCATGTGCCAGGTGGGTGTGGCTATGTGCATAGGGATTACTCAGAGGTCTGAAAAAAGTTATTTCTGACAGGTCCTCACATTTTTGACCGGTCCTCACACTTATGACCATCCTCACATTTATGCCCATTCTGGCATTCTTAACAACCATGACAGTAATTTCACCACTACTTCTCTTCACCACGGTGACAAGATAGGGCGCAAAACATAAAATGTGAGGACAGTCGTAAGTTTGAGGACTGGTCAAAAGTGCGAGGACCGGTCAAAAATAACTTTTTCAGCCCTCTGAGTAGTCCTTATGCACAAAAGGATACAGCAATAGAGAGGGATGAAGGAAGGAGGAGTGAGAGGGAAGGAAGAGAAGGGAGAAAGGAAGGGAAGGGAAATTAGAATAGGAGTGAGGGTAAGAGAGGGAGGAAGAGAGGAGGAGAAGGAGAAAGGAAGAGGAAGTAGGGAGGAGAAGAAGAGGGGGGGAAGAGAGAAAGTAAGAAGGAAAGAAAAGAGAAAGGTGGTAAGTTTGAGGAGAAAGATTGCTGTACAATAAAAAAGATGAAAGGGAAGAAAGCCAACCCCAAACAAATATAAAGATATTAAGATAAAGAATGAATTGTTAAACTTTAAAGAATAAAAGAGAACAAATATGAATAAATAGCAATAATTAGAAACACACATACAAACATACAATGTATTTTCTTTGAACAGAGTATTTGGCCGGTTTACAAATTTAAACAGTGTTTAGTCATTTCAATTAAATTTACAATATCTATATTTCCTTTTTGCCATATTTATTCCTCATCTATTTTTTTAAAAAACCAATATTACCCTTCATCCTCATCTCTAATCTTAATCAAATTCAAATTTTCCCTTCTATTCTATATTATACCCCCTCCCATTGTCATCTATTTTTATATCCATCCTCACATTGGTTAATTATGTAATATTACAGTTGTTTAATACAAATTCAACATTTTAATATAAATCAATCAGTTATATAACTATCTTTTTTGTATATTAATCACTATGAACATGAATATTCCAATTATTTCCATGCAATCCAATTTCTTACCAATCAATTAATTATATTTACCAATAATAATAAACCAAATAATTTCCCCCATATATTCCTCCAAACCACAACTTAACCATTTCTGCTTTCAACACAATATACAATTAATAGTATCTCAATTATTACAATTCCCTAGTTAAATAAAGCTTTTTTTCTTTTCGTTTTAAAATCTTGAACTCTCCTCTTTTGCCCTAAATTTCCCATTGTTTGCACCTACCTTTTTTGGTGAGAAAAAAGAAAAAGAAATCTTTCCCTGCCTCATTTTGTCATGTTGCAGGAAAGAGCCTGCTTTACTTTCAGTTTCATTTTTTCAGCATAGCTAGGGGGGAAAAAATCTGCTCCAGCACTCTTTGCAGCTAGCAACAGATCCCTGCGCAAAACAGCTGAGAGCAAATCAGCTGAGAGTCGGGAGGCCGATTTAATCAACTTGTGCTAATTAACCTATGCTGAAGCTGAAAGGGGCTGTTTTTTCTTGCTGTTTGCTTGCAAGGAGGTAATTGCTGCGAGGCACAGGCCAAAAGGTGCGGGCACCCTCCTTGCCACTTAGCCCCCCGCCGTCACCCCCTTTTGCCTCTAGCACCCCCTGCCACCCCCTTGCCTCTTACCGCCCCCCTAAGGCATCCCACCACCCTCCAGGGGGCGGTACCACCCATTTTGGCAACCCTGGCTTAACTACTTAACTACTTAACAATCGGTTCTACTGAAGTAGAATCCCACCACTGGGTCTACCCATTTATTTTTGCAGGCACCGGTCTACTCATTTGTTTTCTTTTAACACTGATCAGCTGTAGGGCGGCCCTTTGAAGCCCGTGGCAGCTGTGAGGCCAATAAAATTATAAAAAAACACCAAACCATTTGTTAAATTGCTGGCTCGCCCACCCCTCGCCCACCACTATTTATTGGCAATAAATAGTGGTGCGGAGGGGCAGGGCAAGGGGCGGGGCGAACCAGCAATTTAACGAACAGTTCGGCCAAACCGCCTAGAACCGGCAGAATCCCACCACTGCTTACAGAGTGCTCTTATCCAAACTGATTGTTATCACTTTCTTTAGTTTTGCAATTATGATAGAGGAAAGCCATAATTGAAAGCATGATTAAATTGGCTTATGAAGCTCTACTCATTTTTCTCTCTCTCTAAATTCAGCCTTAGCAATAGCCCTGAACTGTTGGAGTGTGAGCTGGGCTGCCAAAGTACAGACAGGACTCACTGCCCTGAAGATGGTCACCGTGTGTCTAATTATTGTTCCTGGGATCTTGGCTCTTAGAAATGGTAAGACTAATCAGAAATCTCATGAGGAATTAGATGAGAGGGAGCATCAGAAGAAATGGAGGACGCCAAAATTACAAAAACCAAAACAAAACAAAACAAAAAACCAAGGGGCTTTTGGAACGAGAAAGGAAAGAGAGATAAAAGATACCTAGGAACTGGCCAGTCTCAGAAACACTTGAATATTTGCTTTTTGACCCTTTATTTGAAGGGTTATTTTATCCAAGTCAGACTTAATTCGTTAGTCTAAGGCAGGAGTGTCAAACTCAATTTCATTGAGGGCCGCATCGGGGTTGTGTTTGATTTCGGGGGGGGGGGCTGGGGGGGCAGGGCCAGTGTGGACATGGCTAGCTTGATGTCATTCATGTTGGGGGCACTTGTGGTGGCTCAAGCTCTCTGCCAACGAAAATGGGCTCCTGAGCTCTGTTTTAGGGTGCAATGGCCTCTAAATGGAGCTTGGTGTTTTTGCTGGCAGAGTCACCACAGGCTGGTTCTTTGCTGTTTCCAGGCCGGCCCTGTGGGCCAGATCTAACTGCCCCGTGGGCATGGATGCAGCCCACAGGCCTTGAATTTGACAGCGCTGGTCAAAGATGCCAAGAGTCTTTTTGTTGTTCTTAAAGATTCATGCATGCATTGAACTAATATAATTTTGGCTAGGTCAGCTTTCTTGTTCTTTTCCAGAGATATGCCTCTACAACCCCCAGAATTCCACAAAGCTATATTATTAGATTCCCACTAACATGGTCACTGTTAAGGGTTTTTAAGAAGAGACTAGACAGCCACTTATCTGAAACAGTATAAGTTCTTCTCCTGTTTGAGCAGGGGTCTGGACTAGAAGACCTCCAAGGTCCCTTCCAACTCTATTCTATTCTAAGGCATGGCTGACTGTGAGTAAGAGAACTGGATTTGTGCAACGTTTAGTCTCAATGAAGTTGTCAAAGAAGGACCCATGGGGCAAGGATCCTTCACACATGCTTCTGAGATTCCACCAGCAATTATTTCTCCCATTGTTTCCTGTTCTGAGTCATCTCGAATTGATGGCAAATAAATATGATGATGATGATGATGATGATGATGATGATGATGATGATGATAATAATAATAATAATAATAATAATAATAATAATAATAATAATGGGACTTCCGAATACAGACTGACAAAGTTTTGGAACACAATACCCCGGATATCACAATTGTGGAGAAGAAAAAGCTGTGGATTGTCGACATTGCCATACCTGGTGACTGCAGAATCGATGAGAAACAACGTGAAAAAGTCACCAGATATCAGGACTTGAGAATTGAACTGCAGAGACGCTGGCATAAACCAGTGCAGGTGGTCCCAGTGGTACTCAGCACACTGGGTGCTGTGCCAAAAGACCTAGGCAAGCACTTAAAAACAATTGGCGCTGACAAGATCACTATTGGTCAGCTGCAGAAGGCCACCTTACTGGGATCTGCTTGCATAATCTGCCGATACATCACACAGTCCTAAACGCTTGGGAAGTGTTCGACTAGTGATTTGGGATACGAAATCCAGCATGGTCATCTCTTTTGCTGGGTACACTGTTTAAATAACAACAACAACAACAATAATAATAATTGGTTGATGCCTAGGACGCTGGCAGCAACCCGTATCAACCATTAACACCAGTCAATGGTATTTGTGGCACATTTTTAAATGTCCAGTTGACTGAGTTTCATGTTTAATGAGTAAAAGAGATAATAATAATAATAATAATAATAATAATAATAATAATAATAACAACAACAATAACAACAACAACAACAACAATAATAAAAAGCTCTCCTATTGTTTAATTTCCTTGCCAGACAGTGATGTTGATACTTTGTCTCTCTCTCTCTGTCTTCCATTTACTCTACAAGCAGATTGAACTATTGTCATGCACAACTTCATTTCTTGCAGGGTTGTCCATAGATATGGTGTAAAAAAAAATTGAAATTGCTACAATGATGAGACTGAAGCTCCGTCTATTTATGTGCAACACAATAATAAAAAATATGCAGGACTTTGATTGCACCATCATTAGGGTGTTTTTTTTTTAAATCATACCTTGTGGATACCCCAATATCTTCAGAAGGTCTTTGGGAGAAGGAGAGGGAAGCACTAGAAGAGAATAAAAATATATCTATGGGTTTTATTGTAAGAAGAGGGCTATTGATTTAGGTAGCCCTTAAATTCCAGGAATGTTAGATTTTTACCAGGTTCTCTTGTTCAGGTAATACCAAAGCCTACATTAGAAAGATGCTAATTATAAGATAGTCCTCGACCTACCTTATACTTTAGTGACTGTTCAAAGTTACAGCAACAGTGAAAAAGATGACTTATGACCATTTTTCACACTTACAATCGTTGCAGCATTCCTATGGTCCAGGGGTGGGTTCTAAATTTTTTTACTACCGGTTCTGTGAGCGTGGCTTATTTTGTGGGCGTAGTTTGAGGGTCATGTGACAATTCTTTAGGATTTAGCAGAGGTACTGGTCTACCAGGCTTTTAACTGCTTGCAGAGCTGTACCGATCTAACCATTTATTTTTTGCAGAGGTACTGGTCTACTCATTTGTTTTTGGAGGCACCGGTCTACCCATTTGTTTTTTGAGCGTACTGGTTTACCACCACACTGCCTTTTAACACTAATCAGCTGTAGGGTGGCCCTTTGAAGCCCTGCGGCAAGAGTTTAAACGTTTTTTTCCTTCTAGTTGATCAGCTGGGAGTTGGGAGGCAGCAAAAAATTGGGGGCGGGGCCAAATAAAAGGTAAGAATAACACGGGCTGGGGGGCCCAGTTCCCGAACAAAGAGAACTGGTTCGGTAATGTCATATCATCACCGCTATCTGCTCGGCCAAACCGAGCTGAACCGGGAGGAACCCACCACTGCTATGGTCATATGATCAAAATTCAGAGGCTTGGCAACTGACTCACTCATACTTATGACAGTTGCCATGTCCCAGGGTCATGTGATCCCCATTTGCAATCATCAGAAAAGGAAAGTCAATGGGGAAGCCCGATTCACTTAACAACCGTATTACTAATTTAACAACGGCAGTGATTCACTTAACAACTGTGGCAAGAAAGGTCGTTAAAATAACAAAATTCACTTAACAAATGTTTCACTTAGCAACAGAAATGCTGAGCTCAATTGTAGTCATAAGCTGAGGCCTATCTGTATTGCTTATTACAAGAAAGAGGAAAAATATGTCCCTTTTTTTTTTAACTAGGTCATAATGAAAATTTCCAGAATAGTTTTGACACAAGTTCCTTAACACTTGAAAAGCTACCTCTTGCTTTTTATTCCGGGATGTTTGCTTATGGAGGATGGTAAGTTTCTAAATTATGAACTTTTTAACTTTTTCCTTTTGTAAATGGTAGAAGGGACATTGATGCATCCTCAGAGTTGTAACTCATTTTTTTTTTTAATCTATTTGGAAATCATTACATCTCATCAACTTTCACAAAATTCATAGCAGGATGCAAATATCATGTTAAACCATATGATTGGTTTGCTTTTATTTTTAAATTATGTATGTTGACATGCCAAAGATAATTTTCCTGGGATTTGAGTTTAGCATATTTTATGAGCAAACAGAATTGTTTGTATACTAGGGTTTATGAGTTCATGCAATATATCAACTCAAGCAGTAGTTGGGCAATGCATTAGTAACCTTAATGTTCTCTATTGCAGTGTGTCTGCTATTTTTCCCTAAATGCAGTGGTGGGATTCAAGTAATTTAACAACCGGTTCTCTGCCCTAATGATTTCTTCCAACAACCAGTTTGCCAAACTGCTCAGAAAGTTGACAACCGGTTCTCCCAAAGTGGTGCGAATTGGCTGAATCCCACCACTGTCTAAATGTATCACAAACTTTTTTTTTTAAAGCTACAAGCTGCCTTTTTAAACTTGACAGAGCCTGTCTGAAGGAACTGTGAATTCCATTTCTGAAGACAGAAACTGACTTTAAATTATAAAGGTATTTTTGTAATTGGCTTGATGCTGTTTATATGGTTAGGCATTAGACAACAATTACGCCTCTCCTTTAAGATAAAATGCAAAGTCTGTACTAGAACAACCCATTTGAAGTGGATCAGAGCACATTTTGACTCTTGACTCTTATTTGTTTGCTTGTTTCAGGTTCTATATAAACTTTGTAACTGAAGAAATTGTAAATCCTCAAAAGTGAGTGTGCAGCAATAATCAGCCATTTTGCATTTATTGTTGTTATCCTGTGTGACATCTAGAGGGTGTCCTTGCCAAGGAAATTCAGTAGCTATGAATTATACAAACTACAGTCTCAACCCAGGAGAGAAGTAAACAATTAAAGAGGGGAGAGAAAGACTAAAAGACACAGAAGTTTTGCTAAAAATTTGCCGGACAACTGAGAAATCAGGGGATGAAGTTTAAATGTTGTAGATGAGTAAAACTGAAAAATTAGCAGTTGTTCAAGTCCTCGAATATGTTATATCTTTATATAATATATTGGATTTAAATCAGAGGTGGGCTGCTGGGGGTTCGCAGGGGTTCGGGAGAACCTCTAGGTAAGATTCTTTGCAGTTCGGAGAACCCTCAAATACCTCTCCTGGCTGGCCCCTCCCCTCCATCCCCACGCAGTCCATTTTGGATGCAGGTAAGTGCAGGACGTGCAGAGGATCGGGGAGGATGAAAAATGGGCCTACCGGAAGTTTGAGAAGGCTGAAAACAGGCCAGTTTCGAGCCTCCAGAGAGCCTCCAGAGGGCCTCCGGAGCCTGGGGAGGCCATTTTTGCCCTCCTGGAGCCTCGAAGAAAGCCTCTGGAGCCTGGGGAGGGCAAAAAGCCCTCTCCACCACAGTGCAAGAGGCTGACTAGGCCACACCCATCATGGCCACACCTACCCAGCAACCAGAGAGCCCCTTGCTAAAATTTTTGAAGCCCACTCCTGAGATAGATATATATAGATATATATATTTTAAAGTGGATGTATATCTCATGCCAATCCAAAAGTGCTTGTCATGCACATTCATGACCGGGGGGTGGGGGGTGGCTTGCAACTCGTAACAGTTCTACTCCCAGGGCTCTTTTGAAAAACTTTGCTACTCTGAGGTCAGGGCTGCAGACAGGATAAACTCCCAGGACAAAATCTGAACTTGGAACAAGGAGCTGGATGAACTATCAAGTCCAATACAACTCTGGCACGTCCATCTGGTTTTCTTGTCTTTTTACCAAAGGACTAAGATGAACCCAAAAGAGTTATTAGGGCTTAATTGAAGAAATCTCATGCCTAACAGCTCCTATGTCTTGATTGTCTGCTCAAATCTGCAATCAGTCTTTCAAGTTTGACTGCTAACTTTGTTCAGTACTACAACCAAGAGCTAGTGCTATCTGGAGCTACCTTAAAAGTGCCATTTATTAACTTCTTCCATCAAACATCTCCTTTTTCTTCCCAAAGTTCTGATTTTGAAGACTCCATTATTCTTTGTTACTTCAGCAGTTCCTCTGAGTAAACTCCTATTCTCAGGCTTTATTTATAACCTCACTATGACAAAGGGATTATTTGGAATGCTGGACTGTCTTTATGTCCGATTCACAGAAAGGTGTGGCCTCCTGTAGCGGAACTTAGCCATTGATGCCTTTTTTCTTCTTGTACTTAACAGGCTTTCCGGTCTGCTTAGTAGAGTGAGTTGACCGGATTAGTAAGGAAATCTGTTGGCATCACCAAAATTGCCATAATTAAAAAGCTGTTTCAATGGACGCAACCAGGAAAATAACAGAATTTATTTGGGGGCATCAGGAAGAAAAGGGAAAAATAACAGGTTATGTTAACCGGTTTGCTTCCCTTCTACTTCTGTACAGCTAAGGCTAATAGTTTAATGTAGCCTACAGTTTAGGCTGTTACACAGTATGCATGAAATTATGCTGGCAAAAGGGTTGAACATTTTTGTTGATTCCGAATCTCCTGTTTATCTAACATGCCTTACAGTTCAATGCTCTCACCCTTCATGAGGCCACTAGGTAAGGTCATTTGTTGGAATCCAGAATAACAGAGGTGGAATGGACCTTGGAGGTCTTCTAGTCCAACCCCCTGCTCAAGCAGGAAACCCTATACCATTTCAGACAAATGATTCCTCATCTCTTAAAATCTCTTCTTAAAAATCTCCAGTGTTGGAGCACCCACAACTTCTAGCGGCAAGTCGTTCCATTGATTCTGTCAGGAAATTTCTCCTTAGTTCCAGGTTGGTTCTCTCCTTGATTAGTTTCCATCCATTGGTTCTTGTCCTGCCTCAGTTGCTTTGGAAAATACATTGATCCCCTCTTCTTTGTGGCAGCCACTTAGATATTGGAACACTATCATGTCATCCTTAGTCCTTCTTTTCTTTAAACTAGAAATACCCAATTTCTGCAACCATTCTTCATGTTTTAGCCTTCAGTCCCCTAATCATCTTTGTGGCTCTTCTCTGCACTTTTTTTCTAGAGTGTCATCTTTTTCAATAGCCAGTATCATCAGCACACCCAGCTATAAATCTAACCCCAGGGCCAGCCAGGAGATTCTATCAAGGTTTTACCCCATGCATGGAAGCTTTGTGGGTTCGGAATGGGAGGAACACTTAAGCTCAAGTCTGAGTGGCCGTGGATGTTTGGACCTCCTGTATCTGGAGTCGTTCCATTTTGAGTACTAAACAGGATTGCACTTCCCTTTTCAGGACTAGTGTACAATTTGGGGGAGGGGGGGCTCTTACTCACAGATCCTGCTCGAGCATTAGATAGGAGCTATAGCTTTGAGCGCTTTTACACAACTTCATGTAGTGCACCAATTATTCCCATACCAAAATTGTCACAACTCATAAGTCGGTCATCTTGTGGTTGGACTGTTGCAACACACTTTATATGGGATACCCTTGAAGATTACTAGGAAGCTGTAGCAAGTCCAGATTGAAGGGGCACATTGAGCAGGCCTCAACGTGCCTATGTAACACCTCTGCTCTGTGCTTTGCACTAGTTGGCAGTAGGCTTGTAGGAACAATTCTGGTTATATACAGCTTAAATAATGGTTACCATGTATAAAGCCCATCATGGCATACTAATCTGATGTTAGACATAGCCAAAAGGTTAACGTACAATTATTGCTGGACTGTATTAAAATTAAGCTTTTGTTTTTCAGGAACATTCCTCGGGCAGTAATCGTTTCCTTAATTGTTGTTACAGTCTGTTACGTCCTTACTAATGTATCTTACTATGCTGTCTTGACACCGCAAGAAATTCTCAGTTCAGATGCAGTAGCTGTGGTGAGTGTACTTTGCTCATTATTTGCAACTCTTTAAATGCGGTTAGTAAAATCAGGAGCAAGAAGACCTACTGGGGAAAAAATCAGGTTTAATCCAAAAAATAACAAATTGAATGCCTAAAGTAAATACTGGTTTCATGGACTGTGAAACAAGCGCACAAAGCATTCAGTAAAAAATGCTTTGTGCACCTAAAAATACTCAAAATTAAATGGTTTCCATAATATTAATGGATACAATGTTTCTTGTGGAATCAAAACTCAGGAAACAAAACAAAACAAAACAAAACAAAACAAAACAAAACAAAACACACAAAAACCAAAGTTCACTGTTGTGTTTATTAGATGTACACCCTGGAGGGCTGTCCTCCAAATCGTGGAAGACACATTCTGCAGACAAAGAAATGCAGTCATATTTATCCATTTCAGAAAGGAGGGGAAAATGATACAAGCACATGTATGCATAAGTAATACATATTCATAAGTAATAATGAATAGATTTCAGGCTACTTTCTGAAACTGAGTGAAGAAATTTGCATTCTGAGATTCAGGGGTTCTAAAGGGAATGTTCTTATAAAAACTTACAATAGACTGTTGTGAGCTAGGAGTTGCAAGGTCACATTCTTTATGTCTCGGTTTGTCTACTAAATAGTCCATTCATCTGAAAATTGATTTCCCCCATACTCTTCAAAATAAAGTAATAATACATCTGTCTCTTTAGTTGTCAAAATGATGGACGTGTATATCTTTGATATTTTAACTGTAAGCCTTTGAAAATGCCTTAAGTCTCTACCACTTTACTACTCTGGAAAACATCTAGAAATTAATTGCTCCAAAACAAAAGTACATTCATTCTCTAAGAAACACTTTAAGGCTCCATTAAGTTAACAACAAACTCAGGCAGGTAAAATCCTTTAAATATCTATGTCTCTATTTTCAATGTTCTCCTACTGATCTATTCAAACAAGAGAACTTTTAGTGTCTCTCGCAATTAAAATATGCAGATAAATTTGATAACCATTATGTCCCAGCAGCTATTAAACTATTTAAACCTAAAGTTCTGGATTTGATGCTATATGGTACTCAGTTGTGTATTTATAAGGAAGCTCCTAATTTAGAAGCAATCCAATCAAAATTCTTGAAAAGCTTGCAAGTTTATTCCATTTCCCATCCCCTGACACAATTAGAATTAGGCTGCATTTTCCTTGGAGCGCCATTAAGATTTTGTTTTCCTAAATTTTGGTTGAAGCAAGTCTAGTGGGGAACTTCTTTTAGTTTATTCATCTTGCTTGATAAGTTCTCTTCCAATATAAGGCGGCAAATTATTGATAATTTGGCATGTTGTGGTCTTGTCAACGCTGCCTGCTTTGGGACTTGATAAAAAACAGAGGATTTGGGATCTAGACATCCAAAATGTCAGAGCCAAATTCTCCCCATCCCACAACTATGCCTCTTCCCCAGTCTATGTTCAGATTCAGACATGAGAAATTGTCTCACATATACATGAAAATATCCATTGTACACCCAAAGGTGATCAAATTAATACTTCCAATTGTTAATAACTCTTAATCGTCCATTGTAACCAGGAGGCACTTATCTTTCTCCTGAGATCTTCAGGAATCTCAAAGGCCTTGCCAAATTCTTGTCAATATCTATAGCTATTTAAAAATTGTCTGGTTCTTCCCTCATGCTATCAATTGTTAGCTGTTAACTGTTTTAGGATTTCCTTGCAATTTAAAATTTTCCTTTTATAGTTATTGCATTGTGTTCTGGTCTTTTGATTGTATTTGATTTTGGGCCATAAATAATTTTGGATGGATACTCGATTTATGATTTGCTACTGTTTTCCATTATACTGAATTAATTCCATGATTATTATGTGAATGATTGTAAACTAGGCCTTACAGTTACTAGAATTGAAGCAATGGCTTAGGCCCAAGATATTTGGCGGACCACCTGCAGCCAGCAACAACATCCCATCGCCCGGTTCGCGCCCATAGGGAGGGCCTGCTCAGGGTGCCGTCGGCAAGACAATGTCGGCTGGTGGCCCCCAGGGGTAGAGCCTTCTCTGTAGGCGCGCCCACCCTCTGGAATCAACTTCCCTGGGGGCTTCGGCTGGCCCCTGACCTTCGCACCTTTCACCGCGAATTAAAAACTTGGCTATTCGAGCTCCCCGGCCTGGACTGATGGGGTTTTTTACGAGTTTTAACTGTATCTGTTTAATTAGGCATTTTAACTTGCATTGGATTGTGGTTTTATTATTGTGAGCCGCCCTGAGTCCGTTGGAGATAGGGCGGCATATAAGCCTAATAAAATAAAATAAATAAAATAAATAAATGGATAAATGATACCATTTTTTAAAAAATCAATAAATTAAAGAATACATTTGGAGAGGTCCATTAACAATTTTTTAAAAAAGTTAATAATAAGCACTATATTTGTCTTGCCTTTTATTACTGCTAGTTCTCTTGAAAGATACCTACAGGAAGAATGAAATAAAATAAAATAAAAGAGTAATAATTTCTTCTTCTAAATGTTATACTAATATATAAAGGGAAGGGAAAAATAAAGATTCCTCATTTTTTTCCTAGAGTTTCACTGATAAAGTTTTCAAGAACATTTCTTCTGCAATTCTAATCCTTGTAGCTCTCTCATGTTTTGGTGCTTTGAATGGAGGAATATTTGCTGCATCCAGGTAAAATCTTGAAAGTATTTTGAATAAATTGGATTCTCACTCTGGTTCCTGATCTATCAAAATGATATAGAGGTATAAAAATAAATTAAAAAATAAGAGAAAGAGTCACTGATATATACAAGAGGTATAATATTCGAAATACACATTTTGGCTCCTTTTTTCCAAATAGCAATTTTATAGGGAAATTTCTAAACTCTAATAAATTATAGGAAAAACAAGCCATCACAATAAATCCTTAATATAAATAAAGGACATATGTGTGTATCCACATTCTTTAAAGAATTGAGATGTCTATAAAAAAGAAAGATATGAATTTATGTAACGTTCTGATACAGTTTAAAGAAAAACTTAATATAGCATTGAACACACTATAGTTCATATCCTGCAAGTTTTTTAAAATCCAGCAAACACATACATAAGTTTACATGTGCCACAAACCAGAGATGGTTAGATTCCAACAATTTTTAAAAAACACTTCTTTAAAAATTCACTAGCATTGCAGTGGGCAATTTAACAATCTTGCATTGTTCCAACTTTCAAGAAGCAAAATATAATTCTATCAGTGGACCAGGGATGAAATGCTCCCGGTTCGGACTGGATCGCCTGATCTGGTAGCAATGGCGGCGGGCGGTTCGGAGAACCAGTAGCAAAAATCCCTGCCCCCCCTATGCCCAGCTGAGCCGTGAGATCATCAGAGGCTTTTTTTTTACTTTTAAAATGCTTAAAAGTAAAATGCTTTTACTTTTAAAAGCATTTTTTCTACAACCACTTTGGCCGAAAAAAATGCTTTAAAAAAAAAAGTTAGCCACGCCCGCCCAATCACATTATCCACCATCACCAAGCCACGCCCACAGAACCAGTAGTAGCAAATTTTACATTTCACCACTGCACTGGACTTATGCTATTGGGTTTTTTAAACCATAGTCTGATGAACAAGTAATAGCACATAACTAAGACAATAAACTATAGCCGTGATGGCAAACCTATGGCCCGCGTGCCACAGGTGGCACGCGGAGCCATATCTTTGGGCACGCGAGCATTGCTCTAGATCAGCTCCAGCCCGCATGCGTGCACTGGCCAGCTGACTTTTGGGCCTTTTGGGCCCACTGGAAGTCAGGAAACAGGCCATTTCTGGCCTCTAGAGGGCCTCCGGGGGAGTGGGGAAGGCCATTTTCGCCCTCCCCAGGCTCCTAGAAAGCCTCTGGAGCCTGGGGAGGGCAAAAAATGGACCTACCGGGCCCACCATGCCATCACCTGCCAAAAATGGGGTCACACAAGGGGGTCGCACGTGCATGCACGGGGAGTAGGGTGCATTGAATTATGGGTGGGGGCACATGCACGCTCAATCCCCCCCATGCTCCCCATTGCTTTTGGCACGCGATGGCAAAAAGGTTAGCCATCACTGAACTATAGTTTACAAACAACGATGAAATTAATTTTTGTGACATCACCGTAACCAATACTACAAAACATTGGCTCTACTTAAAACTATCTTTATTATGTAGGATGTTGTTTGCAGCTGCGCGAGAAGGACAGTGGCCAGCTCTCTTTTCAATGATACACCTGGAACGACACACTCCTGTCCCAGCTTTGATATTAATGGTATGAGCTTAAATTTCAGATTTCTACCTTCCTGTTCTTAAATGAAGGAACGAAGTCTACATATATCCTTTTCTTAGCAGAATCCTATGTTATGATCACAGATGTTTCATTTTTCTAAATAATCCTCTCCCCCAAAAAAGCCCTTCAGCTAACATTTGGTACGGGTTCTCATAATTAACATTCCCATCACTTAGATAATTCAACTTAAAATTTGTGCTTACCAAGTAGTCCAAACTAAATTGGTTTTTCTGACCTGACCTACCATGTTTCCCTGGAAATAAGACTCTGTCTTATATTTTTTGGAACCCCGAAATAAGCGCTTGGCCTTATTTTCGGGGAGGTCTTATTATTTTGGGGCGCGTGGAGCAAGACTCCTCTTGCCATCTTACTTGATTTCCAGCTCCGTCTCTCTGACCCTACCCAGAGGGAATGAGGGGACTGGCTGTGCATCCGTTTAAATATTTAAATGTTTAAATATTTTCGGGGAGGGCTTATTTTCGGGGGGGACTTATTTTAGCGCATGTGCTCAAAAGTCTGATTGGGTTTATTATTAGGGGATGTCTTATTTTCGGAGAAACAGGTCTAAATATCTGCATTGAAAGAAAATTGTTGCTAATGTTCAATTTTGTTGGGTAAAAGGACCAAAAATAAATGTTTGTATGTCCTGTTGGTTTTCTTTCTTGACCCAGTTACCTTTGGTCTACTTGATGGTGTCCATTGGTGACCTTTATGGACTTTTGAACTTCTATAGCTTCTCCCGCTGGTTCTTCATAGGACTTACCACACTGGGGTTCATGATACATTGCTTTCGACATCCAACAATACTAAGACCTTTTAAGGTAGGTTTAATATCGAATTAGAAACCAAAGTTGTGTTTCTACTTTTCTGGAAGAAAGACATTAATATAGGAACATAGGAAGATATAGGAAGAAACTGATTCAGTTAAGACATATTGCAAACAAATGGTTTCTTGTACAACACTCTTTCTAGTAATTCAGTGTTGTATCTTTATTTATATTCATGACCATCCTCATTCATTCATAATTATTTATCCTTTCCTTTCTTTCTGGATTGAAGCAAAGAAATAGAGATCCCTAAATCTTGACTGTAGTTTGCTAATGAAATATTTAAAACATAAAGTTCCATCGTTCGAATTTACAATTGATTTTTAACCGTAGAATATGCATTCGTGTTTAATATTTAATCAGGATTAAATATAGCAATCATAATTACATATTGTAATTGTGCATTGTCAACAGAAACATCAATTTATGTTCTCATTTGAATTCCCATGTTCTCTGGAAATCAAACCAAAAGTAAACCAAGGATTCATAAAAAAGCAAAATCCTGCATAGCATATGAATAATTTATTGACCGTTTGATGGGCAGAATTATATAAATATGTTTTGATTGGCAGAATTATATAAATATGTTCTTCCTCATGTTGTAAACTTTATAGTTGCTTGTATGTTTAAAGATGGCCTGTTGGTTACCTTCTGATTCGTTCCTTTAGGTGCCTCTGTTCTTCCCACTGGTATTCACAGTAGCCTGTTTCTTCATTGTGGGGACATCACTATATTCAGATCCTGTGAACACCAGTATTGGATGTGCTTTAACTTTATCTGGCTTACCCGTCTACTATCTGGTGGTTCAAAAAACTAGAATACCAGGCTGTTGTACATCAAAGTTCAGTAAGTATAGCCAGGAATACTACTATATTGGGGAGGTAGCAGGTCATATGCTCCCTACTCTGGCTACTTCATTGCGTAGCTTTTACCTCCCTGCTCCATACCATTCGATCCATGTGCTTCTTTGCACTCTACTTTGCCATTACTTGGGCAGTATAAGGAAAGGGGCATAGGGTCAGGTTAACTTACAGAACAGGCTTCATCCTATCACATCAGCCAGTCTCAATCCATCAGGAAGGGAAAGTATGCTACAGACCCCATCAGTCAAATATTTTTGACTGGCGGGATCTAGGAAGAGCGCCTTCTCTGCCGCTGCCCCCACATTGTGGAACAACCTGTCCGCAGAGGTGAGGAAAGCCCCCAATCTCTTGGCCTTCTGCAAAGGGATGAGATCTTGGCTCTGAATCCTTCTGGGGGAGGGGCACAGAGGACTATTCAACTGTGTGGCTGACTAGTCCCATGAGAGCATCCCTCCTCCTTGTAATAACCAATGTTAAATCTTAGGATATTTCCATTTGGTGTTTGTCATTAATATATAATTATAAAAATTTTAATCCTAAATTGTTAAACATTAAATTGTAATGTTGATTTTTATACATTGTTTTATTTATCAATTATATTCATTGTAACACAGCAGAGAGACCCTCTTTAAGGGAGATGGGCAGTTTAGAAAAATGAATTATGAATAAATAAACATGTGAAACAGCAAAAGCCAGCAAAAATAGATATGTTAAATCTATACTGCTTAGCATATTAAGAAATCTTTGGGGAAATGGGGCTTTTTAGTAAATATTTATCTTATTTGCCTGTCACTCCACCAGTAGCAAAATGAGCAATAGATGTAGCAATAACCTACCCACTCCAAGACAGACCAGATAACTTGTGAAGCTAAGCAAAGTTTAACTAGTCTCTGTTACCTAAAGATCATATAGACCAGGGGTGGGGAACGATGGCCCCTTTATGACTTGACTTCAACTCCCAGAATTCCCGAGCTAGCACGATTGGCTCAGGATTCTGGGAGTTGAAATCTACAAGTCATAAAAGAGCCATCATTCCCCATCCCTGATATAGACCAACGAACATTCAGAGATCATCCAGGGTAAAGAAGTAGGCCAGAAGTTTAGGGCAACACTAAAGTGGTTGCTACATTTTTGTCATTTGTTGACCTGACAGGTGCTTTTGTGTTTCAGTTGTAATTATGCCATTGAGAACAGCATTGATTATAACAGATAAAAATTCTTACTGAAAATTTCAACGCTAACGCTGACACCATATTCATTATTATGCTAGTGCTTGCAGTCAAGGCATAAAGATATATAAAGATATTCTCTTTATATAGTCTAGAATAGGGGTGTCAAACTGGATTTCTTGGAGGGCTGGATCAGCATTGTAGTTGTCCTCCGCAGGCCATGGGGGAGGAGGTGATATGGACGCCCTCCTGCAGCCCCCTGCCGGGCAAAAAGCCTGCAGCCCCCCTGTGCCTTTTGGCCAGCAGGATGTTGCAGGAGGCTGTCCAGGCCCAAAACAGGCTGTGCGGGGGCTACCTACGCCCCCCTGCAGCCTGTTTTCACTAGCAGAGGCACCGCAGGCCAGTCCTTTGCTATTTTCAGGCCGGCCCCATGGGCCGGATCTAAGCACCCCACAGGCCAGATCCAGTACGCATGCCTTGAGTTTAGACACCCTTGGTCTAGAACCAGTGAATATATATGCAATAGAAATAACTTCTTATTAATATTCAGTCTATATAGTTCTAGAGAAAACAAAGAATATGTTTAGCAAAAAACGTAAGAAATTCTTAGGTGAACTTTTTTCAGAACCTCTTCACCAACACGCCTATACATGAATATTGTGTTGCTGAAATTCAAATAAGCCATAAGCAGTTAATTGCATTAAAATTTAATTGCAAAAAGATAGTACCAAACAAAATGGGAATGATTTCACAAGGAAATATATGGTTCAAGAGAGCTGTAGCTCATAAAAATGTATGTCTTTTAATAAACCATGCTAGCATGAGAAAGATGCCACCAAGCCAATATTTGAAGCAATCTAATTATTCTTTTTTAACTGAAGAATATCAAATGATAGCTCTCTCAAAGGAAATCTTTTATTGTTTCCTCTCTGGAACTATTTAGACTCTATGACAGTGAAGCTACAAATCCTGATGAAGGTGACTCTTCAGGAAGTCCAGATGCATTGAAGGAGTTGTGTATTGGAGTAAGGAAAACAGTATTTAGACTGCAAGGAAGCTGCAAACTCCTCACGCTACTACTGTAAGGAACATGCCTCCAAGCCATTTTAAAGCAAGCAGCAAGAGATACAATATGTGAGAATCCCTTTCCATGAGTTACCCCTTGTTTCGTTTTGTCTTTTAAAGGTATAAGACTGATCTTCTACCCAGAAGCTTGAACAAGCAGTTTATAAGGAATAAAAATAAATCAAAACTCTTTATGAAAAACCCAACAGCAATATCTGCAGAACCTTAAGCAAGTCTTAGTTCAGTATATACAGTAACCATAATATTCTTGTCCAATGCATCACTTTCTTATGACCACAATAAGAAATCTATTGTCATAGGAAATGTGAGATTGCTCGCCCTAAAAATGTTCAACCTTGCACAAAAGTATAGTAATAATTAGTTAGAACAACAAAAATTCAGTTCAAAAATGATGTATACAATAGAGATTGAAAATGTTTCAGGCTCAAATTTCCACATCCAAAATATTCCAGCCTCAAAACCATTCCCAACTTTATCAGAAATGGTCTGCCATTGGAACAGTCTGCTCTGGCTCTACCAAAAAAAAAACAACCCCAACAAAAAACTGATTTCAGTATAGGCTGTTCTGCTTACCATTTTCAGAACCAGAACATTTTGCAAAAATTGCAATACTTCTGATGAGACGGATGTTTCTGAAATCTGGCAATTTAAATCTTGAATTGATCTGCACAATGCTGCTACAGAGACATAGCCCAAGTAAATATTCTACACATATGACCCTAAAAATTTAGGGCAAGTGTTGCAATGATTTGTTTTAATGTTTGTTCTGTTCGTTTCTTTAAAAGTATGCTTGTAATTTTTGTAACAGATGTAATCAGATTTTTTTAATTCCTTGACAATAATAAATTATAACTGTGCATTCCACTGCAAATAATTGCTTCTAAGCCTTAAAGAGTGCTGAAGCACTAACCAGAGTCATATTTTTTAAAAAAAACAACAAAAGCAAACAAGGTGCTTGTACCATATGTAAAATCTGTATCTTAAGAAATATAGTTGGGAGTATGCTATCATGGCCTAACAGAAAGAGAAACTGCACAACTGTTGAGTAGTGAAACTGCACAACTTTTGAACATTAGAACAGTGGCCCCCAACCTTTTGGGCTCTTGGGCCCAGTTCCGTGGAGAGAGTTTTTTCCATGGACCGGAGGGTGCGTGGTTTTGCATGTTGCCTGCATCCTGCAGATGGGGCTATGTTTGCACAGCCTGGTTTCTGGCGTGCTGCTAGTTATGTATGGGGGTTTACTAAAATCTAAACTTTCATCTTTTTGCTAGTAAATGTTTGCAGGCTCAAATATCCATCTACCACAGTATATAGTCTATGAACAGTAACTGAATTTAACAAGCTGAGAAAAGAAAAAAACAATTTTAGAATTTTTATTGATACAATTGTCCAATTGTTTGCCACATTTGTGGCAAATCAGTTTTCAGATGTTACGACTTTCGGGACCTCCTTCTTATATGTTTAAGCAAGTTATTAATAGTTTATGTGCTAATAAATTAAGCGAATAAAGGTGAAGCTGCTTATTCACCATTTTTGAAATAATTATAATTACTATTATTTTGGGGATATAGTCTGATTTCAAGCTTTGCTGAAAATGAGAAATGGTAAAATCACCAAAACAAAAGTTGCAGAAATAGAAGAGATGGAATTAAGCAATACTTTTATCTTTATCTGAGTAAGCAAACAAAAAAGAAATTAAACACTTGAATGCAAAGATCAAAAACATAAGCAATACAGATTTTAATTTCCATATTATAAAGTACAGAAAGTGAAACCTATGGTCAAATACAAATTTAAACAAACCACTTGTCCTTCCAAACAGTAAATCAGTAAGCTACCTATAAAAACAAATTTTAAAATAAAATTGAAACAAAATAAATACTGTACATACACTTTCCCTGCCTGCAGGCAAAAAATGGAATGGGAAACTTGATTAAATGGGGAGGGGGGGCGCTCTTAAAGCTGCAGCCTTCCATTTTCCAACCAAAAACTCCACATAGGAGTGTGTTTGTATAAAAAGGAGCAAAGAACACACAAATCTCTATTCAGAAAGACAGCTATTTCACCACACTGAAAAAATTGAGAATTTAAATTGACAGTAGAAAAAGGTATTGGGAAACAGACACATCAGCAAAACACTACTACAAAACTAGCAAATATAGCCAAGACTTATCCCCTTTTTGCTAATGTAATGAATATCTTAAAAATGCCAAAGCACTGGCAAAGTTAAACTTTTCCCAGCAGAAGTGATAATTCCTATTAATATAATCTCTTAAAGTGAATTATTTCATTCCCTTCTTACAGCAAGAAACTATTATGGCTTAAAATTTATATTCAAAGTTTTCTTCCAGGCAAAAATGCAGCTTTATCAGCAGCTGCATTTTGTAATCAGTGCTAATCTCATTACCATCCTGTTCTGCACAATACAGTCATTTTATTGTATACAGAACTTGCTCTTTTGGGAAAAAAATGGAGCTGCAGCTCTTAATCCAGTTTAAACTACAAAGTGTAAGGCCTTTAAATTCAATTTACATTTCTTTCACAAAATAAAATTGTCCTGGGTTTACCTGCTTAAGTCAATGAACAGATTTTTATGGTCTGGAAGCATGAATGCATGTTAGTATAAAAAAGTGAAAGGGGAGAGGTGTTTCTGTTTGTTTATTGCGGCACAGAAATTGTGATCAAAGAGGCACTATGCAAGGAATTGTGTAGAAAGTAATGCCTCTCAATTTCCTTCCAGTTACCAGCTATAAAGTTGGCAAAATCTGGAAGAAAGACTGGAGTTGCTTTCCATCCTAATATCCCTAAGTTTAATAATGGAAATTCTGGTGAATCAAAGTAATCTGAAGTATATAAAAAACTTCAGTGAAATAATGTATCTTTAATTTGATTTTGACATATGTTGTTACACTGAAGAACATTAATGTTAAGCGTTTTAACTTTGACTGTGTTATTCAATCCTATCAAAATTATTTGAAATGTGTACATCAATTACAATGATTGCATAGGTAAATCTACCAGAGATCATTTGAAACTACACTGCAGCCTGAATTCAGTAAGCAAAGACTATGGAACAATGAGAAATGTGGCTTAGAATGATGCTGCTGAAATTGCTGGTCTAAAATTCTGTTTTCCTTCTGTCTTCAACATAATCCAAAACACTTTATTTTACCCTACTGGTTTAGAGAGGAAGAGGTCTAAAGTAATTCTAACCTACAGCTGAAATACTTGCCTACTTATTTAAAGCAATCTTTCTCTGAATACAGATTCTACTGAGGATAGAGCAAACCTATACCTAATTTGGCTTAAATATCCTTTTTGCCCTCAAGAAAATAAAACAAGTAGGGGGCTACATAATTAAATTCAGACATCTGCTACAAGTGTAAAATCTGAAGCAATGGTGATTTGTATAAATGAAGCAACTAGCATAACAAACAAGATTGCCCACTGTAATGTCATTGTATTACTAAAATATTTGCTTCATCAAAACCATTAATTTTAATAGAGATATTTAACTTTGCTTTCCTCAAAACATTTAAAGTCGAAGAAATAGCCTAACTGAGGTGGTAACAGAAGATTTGCTTCAAATTGTGTTTGAAATATGAAAATCCAGAATTTTATAATCAGAATTTTTATTTTAGTAATCTAAGAAGATATATCTCAATGCTCATAGCAACAGAGAACAATTGATGGGGATAGGCATCTGGGAAGAAAATGAGAAAAAATGGAATAGAAATATAGTCTATCCAAAATCTACTCCTTCTCTCCCTCACTACCTCTTTTCTGCAGGTATGCATTTTAATGATTATGGTTCTCAGAGAAATCAGACCAGTTGTGACACTTATCAGTTATTCTGATCAATAAAGAATATATAATTTTAATGTATTTATCATTCAGTTAATTGTAGCCTCAATATTTTTCGCACAACAGATGATGCTATACTATTACAAGAAATAAACTGCTTAAAAATATGGCTTATGAAAATTAGAATGAAATTAAAACCAGGTTCTTTCTAACAGTTTTTCTGCCTAAAAGAAAAGACAGAATAAAGTTTTAAACACGTGGAAAATACATAGTACAAGCACATATTTTAAAGTACCGTAGCCCAGTTAGAAGATATGACTCGATACTCTCATTTTTTTTATTACGATAAAAAATGAGTTAAACTGATAAGTAAATCTCTTCTTTTTCCAAAAACCAATGTTGAGTTTTCACCCTGTAATCAATTGTCTTGGCAATGCCAGCAGTCAAGAGGTTCTTCCAGTTTTGTTTTGTTTTGTTTTCCTACATTTGACATTTGTATGCTAAGAAAACTGAAGAAGGAAGGAAGGTCAAGAAAAACAAACTTATTTTCAAAACCTCAGATATATCACAGGTTGGTATCTGATTTTTCCCCCTTTATTCTTTAGTTTCATTCAATGTATTCTTAAATCTCTTTTATTTATTGTGACAGAGCTTACTTCCTAATGGAAAGTGAAATCCATTATTACACAAATGCAATGCACTCATGCAACCTCTCTGGTTTCCCCATCTGTTTTAGAAATTACCCTCGGCCCTCCAAAATGATTTGAAAGGGACCTGCTGCATGTCGGATAGAGAATCAGCCTACTTTTCCTTAATGAAAAAAAAATACTTCTTCAGATTTCATTCTAGGAATATTAGCTTAAATTTTTGGCTATTACTCCCTCAGAGTTATAGAAGCAATCTATTCATTTAAATGGGATAATGGCAATGTCACTGAGGACTACAACCTTGAAATTTAGCTAAGTCCTAGTATCTGCAGTGACTAGTTTGATATGCAACAAAAATATAATTAGTTTAATTCAGATATGTTGTACACAAATGCAGAAAATACTGAGTATAAAACTGTAGAGCACAGAAAGGTCCTATTTCGGGACATCTAGGTATGTTATTTTAGATAGGCCCAGAAGTCTGGGAAGTTTATTTAAGAAAGTCAAGCAACTGAGTAGCTTTGGCCATGCTTTAACTCTTGATCGATAAGAAAACCAAACTACTAAAGCAGTATCCCTAACATTCCTGCTCTGGTACTGTATAGCCCTCTTAGTAAAGTGGTAGTCAGATGCTTTCCCATTTTTCCCCAAAAGAGCTTAAATATTCAACTTTATCTTACAAAAATATGATTTTTCATCTAGGTTATATACATGCATTTTAGAATCAGCATTTACTATCAGATCTTTGCCAAGCATGACATAAAGTATGTCATACTAAACTTCAAAAGCTATCAAACATATTTACATATTTACAAAAATGACTTAAGACCTTAATCAGCTGGCATGTGTAGACAACCAAACAATACTCTGCCACTATAACAGTCTTTCTTCACAAAATGTATTTAAATGCCTATACTTAAAATCAATACCTGTAGTCCTACATGGGTGACAGCTATGGATTATTCTCCACACCATGGAAATAAAATAAGGGGAAGGGATAAAGCAAATGTTGCTTGCATTATGCTAATTTATAATCCAGAATAAATGGTGAAACAGGAAGATGAAATGGAAGTAATGAAGGAAGACATTTCAATGAACTAAACTACCAGAGACTTTGTACTTTAGGAATCAGTAAAAAAGCCATCCATGATGTTGGATAGAAAGAACAGAATCTAAGGTACGATTTCTTGTCCTTAACTTAATAAATCATATAATATATCATGTCCATGTTTTAAATCTATTATCTCTATATCAAATGCTTGAATTCAGAACAAACAATGCAGCTCTCGCCACTTGCAGACAGACATTAAAGACAAATAAAACCTTCACATTTTGACTTTTTAAAATTAAAATAATTCCCCTCAAAAGGTTTCCAAATAAATAGCTTAAAATGAATTCAATCCTTGACAATATCTGACAAATAAATTATTGATTACCACTTTCATCACACTCTTCTGTTCATGAATTAGCTCAGACACTACCAAAGCATCAAAATGAGCCCTGAAAAACAGACCATTTTCCGATTCATAGTCTTTTCAAATATTTTCATTTCCCAAAAGTTATTGCTCAGCAGATGTGGCACAGTGAAAATGCAGCATTGGGTTTTTGTTCATCAGGCAATGTTCAAATAAGATACATGCATTCTGCTTCAAGCAGAGGAATAAAACAGAAGCTCCAGGCACTGTTACCCTCAATACTGGTCTATGTATGACGAAGAGCAGAAGCAGCTACTACATCAAACTAAGTATCGTACATGACCATTTCGGTTCAGTTTTAGAATTTTCCCGAGCCGTTGTTTGGCAGTTGCCATTCCTTTCTTTGGACGCTTGCCTGAAAGAGGAAAGAAACACATATATTTATGAACATTATATTATAGTCCTTATATATAATTTCAAAACTTAAGAAAACAATTTCGTGGAATCATAGAATTTAAAGTAGAGATCACCCAGCCAGCCCCTTGCTATATCCACAATAGTATCTCTAATAGATGAGCATCCAGACTGTTTGAAGAGCTCTAGAAAAAAAGAACTCACAACTTTATGTGGCAGTCTGTTCCACTGGCTGACAGCTCATACTGCCAGGAGTTTCTCCATGTTAACCCACTGGTTGTGGACCTTCTCCTGTCCTGTCCTGTGTGAAAATTCTTCATATCTGAAGATTGCTGTTGTATCCCATACATCAATGGGATCTGACCAAACCAGAGTAGAGTGAGGCAATTCCCTCCAATGATCTTGATTCTACGCTCCGGTCCCCCAAGATAGTATTTGCTTTTTTAGTAGCTGCTTTACACTGGTGGTTTTGCCTTATATTTTTTATTCCATATATAGAACTTAACATTTCTCCTGGTTCAATTTAATCCTATTTGTTTTGTCCAAAGGCTCTAGCCTGTGTAAATCATTTTGTCTAGATTTCTCTCTTTCATCTAAAGTGTTAGTCGTCCTCTTAGCTTTGAATGCTATATAAGTGTTCCCCTCAACTCTCTCATCCAATAAGTACTAATGCACTGCATAAAAACACCATAGGATCTAAGAAACAATTTTGTGGCACATGTTGAAATTAAAGCAGGCTAAATGAACACAGGTGACACAGACTTCCCTCATCTAGTTGCATTCAGTCCTGACGTCATATAGCAAAGACACCAAATGCTCTTGTAGTAGCCCTGGTGAGCTGTTTATTTAACGGATTTATGTACTATCAGCCAAGCTGGCCCATGGAACTTTACAATGACTCTATTACAAGTAGTAAAATGATAAAATATCTCATTCCGTTTTTATTGGTTGTTCTTGTGAGCTATCTAGGATCATTGTGTATAGGGCAGGTACCCATCTAAGTGTAATAAATAAATTAAATAAATAAATAACTCATTTAAACCATTATAAACCAACAAATGAGCAATATATTCATATGTAGTATATGAAGATGATATTAAAAAGTCTACACAGCAAAATTAAAATAGTGAATATAGTTTTTAAAAAAACGGGAGGGAGGGAGGAAGGAAGGACTGACTACCAGTAACTGTGGTTGTCAGGAAGGTTCTGTTCTCTTGGGTAGCTATGGCCAAAATAGTCATGGAAGCTAGGGAGGTTGCAGTCCTGCAGAAGACCAATCTGAGCCTGCTTTGGCACTGACCTCACCCAGGTTGCTTCTTATGAACCAGAACGTTTTCATATGATGTTGTGTTATGTTTTTTAATGGAAAATAAACACCACTTTCCAGCTTCAGAAAAGAGGCTCTATTGTGAAGACAGTAAATTATCTCAGAACTGGGACAAAGAAGATGCATGGATGAAGCCTGGGGCTAAGAATTTATTTCTAATTTATTTAGGAAATTTTCATCGAGACAAGATTCGAACTGATGATTTTTCCAACATTATGCCAATGTTTACATCGTTAAAGAAATTTGCAATGATAGCTCTGAAGTTTGAGCATGATAAAAACTTTGTGTGAAAAAATACTGAAGTTGAAATTTTCAAATCACATTTGAATGGACACAGCTGTTTACAGGGATGCACGCTGAACCCATTTTCTGAATATTCACAGTTTAAGATAAGCATGTGGTACAAATGGCAGCAGCAAGTAAATTGGTTGCCAAAAGAAAGAACACAGATGATTACACTACCTTTTGTTGCCTGGTTGCTGATGGGGGGTGGATTTGATGCTGGCCGCTTCGTTGGATGAAGAGGTACAGTGGAGGCTTCACCATATGGTCGATCGGAGCTGAGACCGCTGTCACTTAATCTGCACTCCCCATCAATTAAGTTGCAGTCCCGCATACATTTGCTATGCTGAAAGTTTATTCCATTATTTTGCACAGGATTTCTGTTTTCTTGAATTCTGTAACAGGTTTCAGATGCAACTTCTTTCTTAAGATGTTTCTGAGTTTTACCTGTCTCCTATAGATGAAGAAAAGCATTTAAATCCATAATGTTTTTAATAAAATATTGAATGTAGATTTGTAGATTTAAGCGAACAGCACCAACATTTATTATAAGACACTTAAGTTGATTGCTTGTAACTTGATTTATCTACACTCAAAGTTATATGCTAGAAGGATTATACAAACTAAATAAAATAGCTTATTTATTATATAAAGTGATGCAAAAGACATGAAATTAGGAATACTAAACTCACATCCTTTCAATAGATATTAAAATAAAACTATAAAATTTAGTTTCATATATTTCGACAGATACTGAACATTATTACAGTACATTTTCAGAGGTTTGCAAGCTATAATAAGAACAAATTATTTATAACTATCTGCACTTATTTGTTATTTCATTACTTGCTATTAACACAACAGATCTCTAAAAATGGTTAAATCTCCTACTTCATATCTACATTTGCACCTACAATTTACTACTGTATACAACAACATAGGACTGGGCCCTGAGCCCTATTGTAATACCACTGAGCATTCTACATCTTAAAAACATTGTAGAAATACCTCACTCTTTCAGTTAATGTAGCAAGATTCACAATTTGCACATTCATATTAAACAGAAATGAATAATCTTATAGTTTTCAATTATGCTCAATCTCAGCTTTGCCAATCTCAGTGGATTATGAGAATTTTAAACCAAAGCATCTGTAGATTGGAACCTTGGCTGGTATAGAGATCCACATATTTTATCAGGAAAGAACTAAAGATTTATAATTAGTGAATATGCAAAATGTGGTATACACCTATTTTAAAAAGTCAATTTTTTGAATATTCAATATATTGTATCTCACCTGAGGACTGATTTTAGAAATTGCATGTAATGGTGTAAGAAATACTGAAGCTCCCATGTCTTTTTCATCTTTTATGTGCTTGCCTGTATGGAAATTAAAATGTTCAGAAACATTTCAAGAATTCTGATTTTAAAAAAGAGAAGATTTCCCATTTTCTCTAAGGTGATAATAATAGTTATGATTCATAGAGTTTTGTTTACTCTATTTCTTATCCACAGTTCATATACAAGGAGTCCTCAACTTACAATAGTTCATTTAGTGACTTATGACCATTTTTACACTCATGACCTTTGTAGCATCCCCATGATCATGTGATCAAAATTCAGGTAATTGGCAACTGACCTCTACTTATGACCGTTGCTGTATCCCAAAGTCATGTGATCACCTTTGGCAAGCTTTTGACAAGCAAAATCAATGAGGAACCCAGATTTACTTAACAACTGTGTTACTAACTTATCAACTGTGATGATTAACTTAACAACTGTGGCTAGAAAGGGGGCAGTTCACTTAACGAATGTCTCAATAGAAATTTTGGGCCCAATTGTGGTCGTACGTCAAGGACTATCTGTACTGTAATATACAGTAGTTCTTAAACATTAAGAATTCCTTTTGAATTGTCAATATTTCTGCATAAATATGACCTAAAACATGACTTGTTCTTTACATAAGTTCTAAAACTAAATAAAGAGAAAATATAAAACTAGTGTTTAGAATATAACTAGGATCTGATTTTATGAACTATCCTAAGTGGCAAATACACCAGTCTTTTCTGATCAGCAGGCTAAGACTCCCCAAGTCAAATCATATATATGAACCATGTTTGGACATTTGGAAGCCAAAATTATATCTGCTGTCATTGCAGGAAGTCCTTGGGATTTGGCTTTATTTCATGTTCCATGCACTGAAAAAACGCTATTCTACATCTAGATGCTAAATCTGACCCTGGTTCAAGATGCCTAGACACACTGAAAGGTGTCGCAGTTCCTCAAAGTTCATCTCAAGTCCTCTGAGGCAAAAAGGGAATGATCCCTATCACTTGCATACTGCATTCCCTATGCCTGTGATGGCAAACTCTCTGTGGGCACGCGAGCTGTCACCTAGCTCAGCTCCACTGCGCATGCACAATTGCTTCCCAACGGCCAGCTGATTTTCGGGCCTGCCCCGCAAGCGGCATGCGTGGGGAGACCTACCTTTCTCCTCACTTTCTGCTGCCTGTGCCTTTCCAGATCTCTGGAGATTCCCCTCCCAGCGATGTTTTGGGAGGAGAGGCTTTTTTCCCTCCCTTCCAGCAGTTTTGGAAGCTTTCCCCCCCCCCCCCCCGCCAATTTGGGGGGCAAAGGCTTTTCCCCCCCCCCCCGCTGTTTTGAAAGCTTCCCCCCCCCCCCCCCGGCTGTTTTGGGAGGCAAAGGCTTTTTTCCCTCCCCCCACAGCCGTTTTGGGAGGCAAAGGCTTTTTTCCCCCTCCCAGCTGTTTTGGAAGCTTTCCCCCCCACCCCAGCCGTTTTGGGAGGCAAAGACTCCCCCCCCCCCAGTGCTGTTTTGGGATGTGAGGCCAAAAGGGGGGGGGGGTCGTGCACGCATGCATGGGTCATGTGCACATGCGGGGGTCGCACACATGTGCAGAGGGGCGGCGCATGCGGGAGAGGCATTGTATTATGGGTGCGGCCACAAGCGCACACATGCTTTTGGCACGCGAAGGAAAAAAGATTAGCCATCACTGCCCTATGCTAAAACTGGAATTGGCAGGAATGCATGCAGGGATTTTTTTGTTCCTCACCATTGCAAAACTTTCTATGGTTCCCCACAAAACTTCAGGCAGATTAATTTAGCCAATTTGCTGAAACATTGTATCCTATATATATTTAGCCAACAGGTAAGGTAGATGTTTCTTGAACCAGAGGAATAAGTAATATATGTCTTTTTGCAGTCCCTTTGACCTTTATCCTCTTTTTATCATCATGTCATGTCCTGTGCTAAGCACACTGGGATACAAGCATACTGCACGGTTCACGGTCCTTATATTATTATTCATATAAGTGTTTATGGAGATACTGTTTGTGCAGATCATATGATGCCATTCAATCAGAGGAAGCTTTTAATATAAGGTGAATTGGCCTCATCTCCAACAGACTAATTGAAAGAATTTATTCCTCTAGAGACCAAGCCCTTGAATTTAATTATTCTGAAAAGGAGTTTCCCAGCCCAACATGTTTGTATCCATGGCAATACAGACTTTACAAGATTCTCTCAAAGGCATTCACCAATACAAGTTGGCTGCCACCACTCCTACCACAAGGAATTAAATGTGACATTAATGCACCCCCTTTCTTTTAATGAAAGAAGAAACCGGGGTATTGTCCTTGTATACAATCATACCAAGTCCTGAACTGCAGTCATCATATGCTGCATCTTTATCTGGGCTGTAAATGAATGCTACATATTAACACTTCCTGAATTACAATCTGGATCATTAGTCTGCACTCTTGAGACAGGAAAGCCTTTTTCCACTAAGTGCCTATAATGATTCTCAGAGAACTTTTCTCCCTACTGACCACAAATGCATAGTCACAAACACAAACACTGAAGAAAAGTCTGATCAATAGTCCTGATTGCTTCTACCATGGGAAAAGTTTTGTCTGTCTTTCTGTGTACTCCCTGAGTTCTTAAGTACTGTACCCAACCAATGATGATGTCTGTGAAGACTCTTTAAGAGTCCAGGAATGGCTGAATGAAACAATTCTGAATTGAAAGTCCTCCTTCCTGTAAATAAAACTGAAACACTTGGAGGATATATGATGGTTTGATTTGGACAGATCTAATGATGCTAGGGAATTGTTCAGAAGGATCATTTTCCCTATAGAGCTCATAGTTTATATTCTGAATAATCAATGCCTGATTTATTTTCCTCCTGGCCACAGTGGCCATCTGCTTTTTCAACAGAAGCTGTGACTCCAATAGCACCCAAATTGTACAGAAGACTCAAATGAGGAAATGCAACCTTCACTGAAGACTAGCAGCAAAATAAGCCAGAACCACAAGGCCAAAATTTTTAAAAATGCCATTTGATCTTTTAAGGATAGAGCCCAAATCTGATCTGCCTCCTCTAAAGTCACAGATCTTCCAAATACTGAGCTAGGATTTTAATGGCATTTTTTGGTTGGCCTAAGGTAAAGTTGCACAAGAGGATATTAATGATACTGTTGAAGGCCAAAATTGGAATAGATATATGACCCCAAATTAGATTATTGGCTTTCAGAATGTGCTGAATTGTTTCCTTTTCACTTAGAAGTACTGGAGCCTGGTCAAAAGACACAGACTTAGAATAAACAATGTTGAACTCAGGCTTTGAGAACCAGGATGGAATTCATCTACATATAAAATCCACAACTAATTACCTCAAACTTTTGTAGCTAGAGCAATATCATTTTGTAAATGGAAACTATTTTGTTTCTGTTATTGTTAAACAAATGGGAGTTACAAAAACTTTACTGATCCATTGCAAACCACTACGTTACAATTTATCTTCAAGCCACTCTGAAATATCCAGCAACAGGACAACTTACCATATTCTGGTTTATAACTCTGAGAAGACATTTTATCTTTATGCCTATTTTTGGAATAGCTTCTGTGATCTGGAACAAAGCTTCTTCGGTCAGTGCTGTCTGTGGTCTGAGTATGACTTGGTAAACAAGTGGTATAGTGCAATCCTGCCATTGACAGCATGCCCTGAATAGCTTCTTCCTCCATACTTGTCGAGGTAGGACATTCCCTAAAAAAAGAAAGAACAGAAGTACAGCTACATACATACATGTGTGTGTGTGTGTGTGTATTCCTGTTCAGTGTCATTTTGTTCAAATTATCTCCAAAAATTTTTGTACTATAGATCTCCTGTATAACTACTCACATTTTATTTGCATTTTCATTTCTAGATGGCTTCTCTGTGATTTGAAACAGGTCCTTTGTTACTTTATTTTCCTCTTTAAAATTTGAAGTTACTTCTTGTTTTTCATCATCTCCTGAGCTTTCTGATTCCTCTAGTGAGGAGTCCTTTTGCTGGAGGGAGAGAAAATTATTTATGCATTCCATTGACTTAAATATAATCTGTGATTTAAACTGTGGTTGAGTCATCAGAAAGATAAGTAATAGGGGTTTTTTTTAATTCAAATAATACTGTAGTGAATGTGAATAGATTGCTGAAATGCCTTAGTGTGAAATCCTAGCTTTAACACTGTTATTTGGAACAACCCATTCAAGAGTAGTCCACAATTTAAGAATCTTCTTGAACTCATTGTTCTTGATCAAACAGGTGACGGCTGTGGCCTAGAGGCCCTTTTCCCAGCTTCATTTGGTACACCAGTTCTGCTCTTTCTTTGACCAGAAGACCCTTAGGACAATTGTGGCTTGACTACTGCAATACACTCTATGTGAAGCTGCCCTTGAAATCAATTCAAAAGTTCTAATAGGTCCAGATTCAATAGCATGAACAGCAATAGGCATGGCTCTGTATTTTCATGTGACACATCTTTTTAAATTGCACTGGTTGCCTCTACGAGTCCAGGTGAGATCACAGGTACCAATCCTACATATAAAACAGATAAAGCCCTATATGGCACAGGGCCAGGTTATTGGTGGGACCACCTATCTTCTATAATTTCTGCCTTGCCAGTTGGTGCTGATAAGATTAGACTCAGATCTAGATCTCTTCAGTTAAATAGTGCTGTTTATCAGGACCCAGGAAGCATGCCTTCTCTGTCACAGCATTTACCCTCTGCAATGAGATCTCCTCTGAAATCCACATGGCTTTCACCTTGTTGGTATTTCATATGGTCTTGAAAAACTTCTCCCAAGTCTTGAGTTAAGATGGTTGGATTCCTTTGTTAGATGTATTTTTGCCTATGTTTTTGCAGTAAGAGATTGAATAGCATTTTGTTTTATATTTTTATTGCTTGATATATTGTGAGCTATTTAGTCACTTTGGAGTTGGGAAGTCCTAAATTTAAATAAATGAATATAACTGTCAAGTATGATGGAAAATAAGATAAAAATATCCCCATATACATGAGTAATTTATATTGAATAACGATTGGGGGTGGAGTAACTTGCATTTGGTGACTCAGGGGAAAAAAACAAGGATTATTTTGGAAAACTCCTAATATTGTATATATTGTATTCAGTCTAACTCACTCATCTTTTAGCTAAACTTCATTTTTTCAGTCATACACAGAAGTCTTCTTCACTATTTTTTTCCATACTTCACTTGAAACTAAATATTCTTTACCTGGTTAGTGCAATCAGGTTCAGATTCTTCTGAATCAGAAATATCAGAATACTCTGAGCTGCCATTCCTGAGTTCTGATTTCACACTTTCAAAAAACACTGGAAACAAAAAGAGGGACATTAGATTTTTCATTAAATACATTATCTTTTATTTTCTTTTTCTGCCAATCTGTTAATCCCACAACAGTTCATTGCTTAGAAACAAATAGAATTTGGTGTCAGAACAATAATAAACTGCAATGCTTAAATTTCTTTTCTAATTTTTTCTCTTGCCCCATTCCTATAAGTTTAAACTCAGATCCATTTCCCTACAGATCTATACGAGTTAATATTTAGAAACACCATCTCTGCCTACGTTTAGGTAGAATGTAAAAACTTTTGCTTATGTTCTAATGGATTTTAAACTCTACAGATTTGTGTTTAGAATTCTTGGTTTTCACTGGTGGTATCCATTTTAGAACTAAAATGATGAGAATAAATATTAAACTGTTTTGAAATCCTAAATAATCTAAATATAAAAATTCAAAATAGCTCCTTTAAAACCTTTGCAGCATTTAATATAGTATATTTCTAATAAATGTATGGACACAGTCCTGTTCAGCATATGTAAAAAAATACAAGTCAGATATAACAAAATCAATGTTTGTCTATTTGGTATATGAAAGAATTAATGTTTCCCCGTTTAATATGTGAAAAAGTACTAAACATTTATCACTCCTTTTGTGGCATTATCAATGGCAGTGAAGCTAGCCTTATTATGAAGTCACATCCATCAATAATGTATATAGCAACTGGATATATAAAAAATAAAGAAGAAAAAGTATGAATTACTAATTCAAGAAAAAACAGACATACTGTTCAGTGGTTTCTGTGTATCCGCATGGCCATCTGCTTCCTGGGACTTCGGCTCTTCTGTCTTAATAGTTCTTTTCTTCTCATCCTCATCTTCACTGTCTGCTGTGTATAGACTTGGATCTCTGAAGGGTTGCCGCTCATCTCTGTCACAAAATAATCGGTTGTAAAGGATATCCATTGGATTTTTCCCTTTATTATTTTCTCATCTTTTAAAAGAGTGATATCTAATGTTCACTATAAATACTAAAAACTCTAAACTAAAAATAAATTTAAATATTTTTCTCCTTTATCAAGTCATACTGTGTTTTTATCGATGAATTTCTGAAGAGAATGCAGAATTGTTAGGGATTTTTTTTCTTTTATAAAAGGTTTATCTAAGTCCTTTTAAATCACTTTAAAGCACTACCATACCAGTAACATTAGTATTCACACTTGATATACTGAGTAGCTATCAGAGCCTTTACTTATGTCTTCTTTGAGCCAATGTTTTTTCTGGACACAGCACTCCATACAGCAAAAACTAGCTGGATTTAGCTTCTCTTTTATAACCAAATCTGCACAGTACTTCCTGGAGTGTTATTGATTCCATGCCAAAGTTCATTAATAGAGAATCAGGTTCCTCCACAAACCTCAATCTGGCCTTACAAGTTAACAGCATATTTCCTGTCCCAAATTCTTTCCTTTTAAAAAGTTACATATAACTATATCCATTTCTCAGCCTCAATCGATCAATTGAAAAGTGAACAGAATTAGCAAAATTCAATAAAGCAAAAGTAATGTAACATTAGTTTGTTACCTAATTATTCTTCCATTTGACAACAAAAGTCGTAAATCATTGTCTTTTGTTCTCCATTCTGGAACAGTGGAAGATGGTTGAAGTGGCTTGTTAAACCTTCCATTCAATTTATAATTTGCTGTGTCCTAAAGCAAGAAACAAACAAGATTCCATTTTAAAAAGCTCTGTGTAATCCACATTAGGGTGATGCAAAGTTTGTCTATAAGCAAAAGAAAAAATAATGTATTATTAATAATAACTATAATACAGGTTTATATGTACAAATTATCATGCCCAAATAGGAAATTATTAAATTCTGTACTTCATAATACCTGATCCTACTTCCATTCTCGGGATTAATGAGGCTTAGCACACATAATTATACATATTGCATCAACATGTCAAGAAGGATATTGAATAGGTTGAAGTAAGACTAATATCTCAAGTGGAGGCTGCTGGCAGATAGCAATAAGCTGTGCAAGTGGAGGCTGCTGGCAGATAGCAATATGTGGAGAGACACAGAGTCTGGGCCCATTTGTTGATCTATGAATTGAATGCACCGAAAGTTATTTGTTTCTGGCCAACGATAAAGCCAAAAAGGTGCCCTCATTTTGGCAATTTAGTTTGATATGGACACAAAATAAAGAAATAAAACATGTCAAGAAGATAGCTGACACAAGTACAGCTGGAATTGATGAGCATTATCGATCTAGCATTGATCTAGCATTATTGCACAACATGGAACTATAAAAACAACTTTTAAGAACTCACATACATAAAATATTACCATAACAAAACTTGATCTAGATATCAGTCTTTCATTATTTTCTTAGCATCCTAACAGTAAGCAATAATATCAAACAACGGTAGTATACTGCAGTATTAGATTGACAGAGATGGAGCTGGAAATTTATAACATAATCTTTAATACTAAACTCTTATATTTCTTTTAATCTACATTTGTTAAATTATTTGAGCTGATATATTATGTAAGCACACAATATTTTAGCAGCAATAAATTACAATCATATCATAGTATTTTGTACCCAGCCTTTTTGTATTTTATTTCATTCTAACTTGTAGTACTTGCCTCTTCCCATGGGGACATTTCTAATCTCTTAAGAACTTCCCTCGTGTGGAGCTCCAGAATGTCCAGATTAGAAGGTGTTTTGATAGACTGATCTCGTAGCTTCCTTGCTCTTCTTCTGGAATGATGAATGGAGGCTAACTCACTTGATGACCGTGAAACTTGACACACACCAGTTCCCTGAGTTTTTGTTGGTTTGTTGTTCTCTTCCTTTAAGTAAAATAAAGCCATTTAGAACAGATCATTTTTACAATTTTACATTCAGATAACGATGTACCAAGATAAGAAGGGAAAGATATTGGAAAGGGCTATCCCTTCCTCTTCTTTCACTGTAACAGTGGACAATCATTCCAGCAGCAGTGCTCCGAGAGGAAGGGCAAGATACAATTGTGGAGCCCTTGAAAATCCAGAGGAAAATATCCTGGCACATCTTGTATCATATCTTGCCCAGTATAACTCTTATCTCATCCCAAATGCAGCCTCTGGATGCCAAAAGGATATCCCTACGGTAATGTGTCTTCTTCTAAAACAGCATTTTTGAGACTCTATGCAGTATGAAATAATAGAAAATTTAACAATCCAGTTCATGAAACTAATTTCCATTTGATTCAAACCATTATTCAATCCCACCCTAATTGTTTCCCTATAAAATGATGCAAATTTCCACCATCACAATTAAATGTCTTTTATTCATACCTCTACAGATCGAATTACTTTAGAAAGTTGCTTAATTAGCTGTCCAGGCCTAATATTGTCTGGAATTTCAAAGGCATGTTCTGTTACAAGCTGTAAGCAAAATAAAAGAAAATCAGCTAAATTCTAAATATAAATGAAAAGCTACTGCATTATGAAAAGTAAAAATGCTACTGCATTTTTAAAAATAAAACTTACATCTTTTTTCATCCATAGCTTTAAAGCAGTAAGTAAAGCTTTCACTCCTTGTATTAAGAATGTTTGGGGCTGAAAACCATCTTCTTTAAGCTCTAGAAATGAGAATTTAAGATTAGGTTAATACTGTTTCAGTAATGTTCCATCAAGCAGTATCTACTGTATCTCACCCTTTGGTAAAATCTGACCAAAATATTTAAAATTATTATGAAAATAAAATGGGACTTTTTTGCACCAATGCAGGTTAATCAAACATGGAGTAAAACCAGAAATGTACCGCAATTAAAGCATAAAGTACCTTCAAACTACAGAGGAAGGACAGAGCTCTTATTGCAAACAGATGAAGATTATTTAAATATAATGTATCAACGGTTATCTTAAAAACTGAATAGCAATTATTTTTCTTCTCAATTGCTTTTAATGGGATATTCCAGAACTGCATGCTTCAGAAGTTTGGTATCTTCTGTGAAATTTTCATACTATATATAGCCATTAAATTTTAATCCCAGTTTCCATATAATGATAAACTGATGCAGTGCTTATATACACAGTGTTAAATGACTATGTTGTTACAATTACACCTATTTATTATTATAGCCCAAAAAGAATTCCTGAATTGTTTTCCTATCAACACAGATTAAAAATAAACAATAACAAATCAGCACATTTACAAGAGCCAGCATTAGAAGAATTAGGCACTGAAAGATTCTAACCCCCCCCCCCCACATAATAGCTTAGTATTCAATATATAAATGATCTAATTTGCCATTAATTCGAGACTGTAATAAGGAGAAAAGTTGATAACTGTTTTACTTTAATAACTCAAACAATACTGAAGTGTTATTTGTGGCCCCTTAAAATGAAAAACATATTAAACCATAACTGCATGTGCAGGTCTATCTGCATTTCATACAATATATAGTCCATAAAAGCTTATGCAAATTGGTTAATATAGCATAAAATTCTGTTGTTTTTTATGCAACAAATAGTTAGCTCTCCAGAAATTACAGCAATGAGTAAATACAGATGTTCCATTTCATTAGTTAGATAACGCTACTGATGTGAATGAGCCCCTATTCTCAGTAGATTCCAGTTCTTTGGCACCGTCTGACAGAAAGGACATAGGACCAATTTGTTTCACCTGCAAATGAAAATGCTTCTCAATTTGGTTTTTAAATTGAACTTAAATTGGGCATGGCTGCCTGGTTCACTTCTGAAGAACAGATGGTAGCCAGATTCATTGTTTAGAAATTTGCATGCTCGCAAGGGTATCTCTTCCAAACCATAGTAAAAAACAATTTTGGTTTAGAAGTAAATTTGATACAAGACTTCCTATTATTCTTCCTTTTTGATGATCAATTTATTTTGTTTTTACCCACGCTGCTGCTATCTTGATATTAATCCTGGTGAAACAAACCAGGTATCTGAAGTTTTCCTTACTTTTTCTCAGCAACTTGAATTTATGATTAATACATTTACTATTTGAACTATATTATTATTGTTGTTCATTGTATTTACACATGCTACCAGATCATTCTGAATGTACTGTTAACTATTAGAACCTTCCCAAGAATCTAGGACAGTTAAAATACCATTGTAAGATATCGGTATGCTTTGTAGTAATCATCTTCATTCAGATCTTATTTCCATAGGGCATCTTGATTCCTTACGTTTTTACTATTTTTTCCCATTTGATGGTGTGCCTGCCACATTTTGTCCAGTCGAAATTCCACTGCAATATCTTGGCTGTTTATTAGGGACAGTGTTGAGCAGAAATTTTATTTCAGATATTTTACCATACAGCTTCAGGTTGTCCAGGTAAAGGAAATAGGTAACCTGGCAGATGTTTTTGATGTCTGATAGCCATAGCCTAAGTTATTAAATATTGTTGGCAGAGTAATCAGTGCCATGACAAAAGAGATAGTGAGTCTCCTGATTCCTCTCTTGATATTAAACTCTCCCAGTCTATCACTATTTGACCAGGAACCTTGTTTTCCATTGTGCCATCGATCCTTGTACAAATCTTCTGATGTTTCTATTGACTCCTTCGAGCCACTTGATTATCCAATCATGTGGCAGGGAGTTGAATGTCTTCTTCAATCAACCTATGCTACATTCAAGTTGGTCTTCCTTCTCATGCAGTCTTCCAGAATCATCTTGTCAATTAGAAATTGATTTTTTGTTCCCCTGCTGTTTAGGCAGTTTCAATTCTTCTACTTCTTTAGTTAGAAAGCTCTGTTCTTTCTAAGGTAGAGGAGAAGGTACCTGGTTTTGGAATGAAAACAATTAAATAGCTGTGCTGACTTCCTCTACAGCCAACTCCCACTGGTTTGCCTCTACTGTCTGAGCTGCTTCTTGCAAGGCTTTCTTTGCCCTTGGTAGACCTTTGCAATTCTTCCAATTCTGCTTCCATTAATACTTAATTTTGTATTATAAATCAATGCTGATTTGTTAGCCTCTGTTCTGTTATTTCTGATTCTGGATATTGCTCTTTCCAGAACTGGTGCATTCATTTCAAGTATTTTCTTCTTGTTGGGCTTGATCTATAACAACAGATCATTATTTCTTTGTGTTTTGTCTCAGTATGTTTGTGACAGGTAAACATCTTTCCTTCTTATAGTTCTGCAGCTGCTGGCCCTAGTTGCTCAGCCAACAGTCTTGAGTCCTGAAACCTATCCAAATGTCCAGGAACTTGTCCTTGTTGACCTAAGTGATAACTGAGCTAGTATGAGTTTCTGTAAATTACATCTCACGATATTGTTTATGGGAGAGACACTCTTTTTCTGACTCTCAAGAGATCTGTCCAGAATAGTTGAACCTCTGGCATAGCTCTCATCTTCCTCAGTACCCACAAACCCCACAACTATGCCAAGTTTTATTATTATTACTATCATCAACATGGAAAAGCCAAAGAAATTGGCTAGAACTCTAAATCATGCATGGGCAATCCTGCAGCTATGGGAAGCCATCTGTGCAGCCATCTGTGCCAGCACTATGGGTGTACAAATCACTAAAATTGTGCATCGTAGGATAATCTGCAGGGATAGCTATTCCACAGAGTATCTTCACTGTGAATCATGTGCTAGCCAAACTGTTACCTGGCAAGCTTGGGGATCAGGATTTACATAGTAATAACAGCATAATCAATCCTTCCAGAAAGAGAATGGTGTAGAAGAGGTGAAAATGAGTAGGTACTTAAGAAAAAATAGTGGGAATTAAATAGCAGTCAGTTTAGAGTGGGAAAATATTTATTTTCATATCCATAAAACTGTACTCAGCATCATTATTTGAAGACATATCTCAAAAGGGTGGGGGGAATGCATTTACTTCCTTTGTCAAAGCTTTTGAATATTGCAAAGGATGATATATGAAGGCTACTATTTGTTCAAGTGCAAACATTTAAATTAGCATAGCTTGCATAATATTTTAAGACTGAATAAACTGGCTACCCTGATTTTTCTTAATTGCAAAGTATAAATAACTTGCTTCTCTGGCTATGATGTGCTCACAGACCCACTAAATCATTGTAAAAAAAGTCTACTCTCAAATCCTTCTTAAAATATTAAATTAGTTAGTTACCTTTCAAAGTTTCCATTAGGTTTTTGGCCACAAACCAACAAATGGCTTCGAAGAAAGGAAATTTGAAAAGATCGGGAGTTTTTAGTCTTTTCTCCATTTCATAACACCTAAATAAACAATTCAGAAGGATTATTTTATATAAATGTGCAATCACTGTTCAATTTGCTCATGATGGATAATAAAATAAAATATTCCCTAACAACGAAAATTTATTAAAATACCTGGTGAAGTGTAGTAAAGCACACTTGACAGGTTTTTCATGTCTAGGATTAAGAATTCCATCAACTGCATTCAGATATATGAATATATTTTTATAAATTCCATGAATTCAACCATTAAGAGACAGATGTTTGCTATTAGAAGTAGTCCTTGCCTGTTGACCAATGATTTAATGACTGTTCACAGTCACAATAGCCCCGGAAGTGCTTTACTGCCATAAAGCATTTCTAGACATTGTAGAACATTATGCCACCTCCGCCCCCCACCCCCCAATCACAATATTATTTTGGGTGTTTGGAAACCTGTTCACATTTATGACTTATTGACTAAGTGCCTTGAAATCATATGATTGCCATATGCTATCTTCTCTGCCGGCTTTCGCTGAAAGTCAACAGGGAAGTTGGCAGGGAAGGTTGCAAGTAGAGTGGACATTCTACTCCATTTTCCCAATAGAGGACTTCCCCTCTTCTCCATGTAGGGAGGGAAATCGTCCCACATGGAGGAATGGATCAGAATGCTAGCATTTGCTAGTATTTTCCCGACCCCTCTGGATGTGTTCTGAAATGGTTCATAAGGGAGGAGAAAACTCTAGCAAATACCAGTGTTCTCATGATTATTCCTCCTGGGTGGAGGGAGCAGAAAGAGGGCCCGAGTCTCCCAGGTATACTTGGAAGTCCTCTCCCTGCCCCATGAAGCCCAGGAAGTCCAGGCCCTTTCCCCAACAGCCAGTTTAACAACCACAACTGGGAGAATTTGAATTGTGGTTGTTGAGTGAAGTGGTCATGTGGCATATCAATTAATGACCACTCAACAACCAAGGTTCTAGGGCCAATTTTAGTTATAAGTGAAGGGCTATCCTTAATCATAAGTAGAGGACTATCAATAACTTAAATAATATTTTCAGTAACTCTAGTTTATTATTTATTATTATTTAGTATATGATGAGAACATGACAGAAGAGAAGTAACATATATACACAGTCCACGTAATTATAGACAAATTTCTATATGGGAATGGCAGTTGCCTCATAACTGGATGTCCAATTCAGGTGATTGCCTCTAGCGCTGCTTTGTGCAGGTCTTGTAGAGAACCAGGGAATGCATGTCATGGGCAATCTTGCCCAATATGTTTAATAGTTCATATATCAGCACTACAATCACAAGATGAATCTTTCCATCCCTACTGATACTGGGCAGAGGCACTTCTTCCAGTATCCCCCCTAATTCTGTTCAATTTCGACCAGACAGAGCAAGCAGGTCAAAACTAGGTGATTTAGTAGAGGGATCACTTATGATCAGGCCACAAGAAGATACCTTGGACCATTCCTCTCTCCAGACATTCTCAGTATTAAACTGGGTAGATGTTAAATGAATAGCTGTTTTCCATCCTCGGCTATTGTGATGGGCTTTGCACTGTCCTGGTGAATAGGGAGGGCCTTGTTGTTCGGCATCCTTGACCATAGCCAAATGAGAGTTGTTGTCTTTTAAAATGGGGAGGTATGATATTGCTAAGTATTGGTAATCAATACACAGGAGTGGGATGCAATGTACCAGAGATAATATGCATTGTCTTGTGGAGTTAGACATCAATCATTTAGGTGTGGTCACTGTTAAGCCACATGCTGGCATAATATTTAGCTGTGGAATAAATCAAAGCCAAGGCTGTTGTTCGTAGGGTGTTAGCATCAGCATCCCCAGGGTATTCTAGCCTTCAATTAACTTTAATTAAAAATGTATATATTCCTCTTTCATACCTATTTAACCAATTTCTGTTTTAATGTAATTTTGTTTAAAAAGGCAAGCAATTCAGAACAATCTATTCATTTGGAGATCATCAAATAATGATAATCCCTCTATTCTTTGAAAAATATCAGCAAGTTGTCTTTATAAAACCAGAAAATGATTTAACACCAATTTAACAACGACATGTGTTTACATTTGTAGAAGCAAATAGTTGGATAAAAGAGGAAATTCCAAGTCTAACCTGAGCTGCATGCCAATATTGAGGTTGTGCAAGAAGTTTCCTCCAAAAGCCATACAGTCCTGAGAAGTGAGTACAGCATGAATCCATCCTGAAACAAAAAGTTAAGCCTATATATACACAATATTTTGTTCCCAAAAGCACAACAAAGGCAAGTTATTTTAAAAACCCACATATTGTTCAAATCAAAGTTTTACCATCATATTACTGTTAACTTATTGGACTATCAACATATTAATATCTTTCAGTTGTGAAGTACTGGTCTGCTGTCTCAAAAGCATAACCAAAAATCTCTAAAATCAAATCAATTTCATCTAATGATTAAGGCACCAGACTAGCAAGTAGTAGACTGTGAATTCAAGTGCTTAGTCATGAAAACCAGCTGGTTGACTTTGGGCCAGTCACACTCTCTCAGCCCAAATACTTTAATACTTGTGGACTTCAACTCCCAGAATTCCCCAGCATGGCTGGCTTGGGATTTCTAGGAGTTAAAGTCCACAAGTCTTAAAGTTGCCAAGGCTGGAGACCTCTGCTGTATTAGACAGATTTCCAGTTGAAAAAAAACCTGTAATATTAGGTGACACATACGAGATTTAATGTCCATTATATCCACAAAGTTTCAAAGATCAACTTTTTTCTGAAGAATCTGACAAACAGTATTACAAATCAAATCTGGAATTAAACTGGCAATTAAATTCAATACAACAAATGCCCTATCATATTATCAATGATTATACTAACTTGAAAATTAATAATTCTCCCTATATATTTGAATAATTAAATCAGTACATTTTTTTTAAAAAATGTTATTTTATTTATTTATTTCTGAAATTTATATGCCGCCTATATCACCAAAGGTGACATTACAATAAATATAATTACTGTATACATTAATAGAGCATGGAGTAACAAATAGCAGTATTGAAATTCTTCCACAGGTTTGAATACACAATTATTGAAAATGTGGTAGGAAATATACAATATACAAATAGATCATTCTTTAGCTATCTTCTAACTCTTTTTCAAATTCTTTACCTGTCTCAACTTCTATCTCCATCTCCTAAATTTAAACTTAATTACTAAACTGAATTAAAAATTTTCTGAACATTAGTTACCAAGCTCCAATACGTTAATATATTAATGACAGGGAAATAACTTTTTACCTGTTGGAACAAATAAGGTATGTCCTTGCTTCACAACACATTTATAACATTTGTCAACTTTATCTCCAAAATACACTTCACTCTGGGTAACAGATGAACTCCAGGATTCATAAATTGCCAGGTTATCATTAGTAGGTTTGATCAAGTAGAAAATCTTTTCACCCTATGGACAGAAGACATTTCATTACATGTTGTACATCTTCGACAATTTTGTATTACCACCATTAATATCACATAGGACTACAACATAATGAAAGTATAGAATTGTATTGCTATTTAAAAGGAAATTATTGGAGTTAGAAAAAAATGATAGAATGGGAGAAAAATTCTCAAATCTAACCAGTTGGTTAGACAAATTCAGAAATCTATGCAATTTTCTTTGTGGATAGCAAAACAAGCAAGTCAATAAGTGAGAAACATGTATTATTTTCTCCAATCATTATTCATACAGAGAGAGAGAGAGAGAGGGAGGGAGGGAGGGAGGGAGGGAGGGAGAGAGAGGGAGGGAGGGAGGGAGGGAGGATTCAGAAAATATTGACCCCCTTCACTTTTGTCAATTTTGTTATGCTGCAGAACCCAATTCTACAGTTGTTGAAATTCATTTTTTCTCATTAATCTACAGTCAGTACCCCATAATGACAAAGTGAAAACAGAATTTTAGAAATGTCTCCTGCAATTTTTAAAAGGTTTAAATATATATATATGTGACAAATCTTTTTTCCTTTTACCGAAGAAGTAGTTTCAGTGTGATATGTAAAAGAAAACATTCAAAATTTTTAAAAATAAATACAGTACATTTGCATATTAAAGAAATTAAAGTTTTCTTACCCAAAGAACATGATACCAAACAGAAGTGCCCCCAAAATCAATATGAAAATCTGTGTAGCTATCTTGAACTCCCATTAAGCAGTACTTCTGAACAAAAGGCTTAGGGAAGACCGAGTCATCTGGCCAGTAATTTTCAACCCATGAAAGTTTTCTGGCAATTTCAGGAACTTCCACTAACTCAGACATCCTTTAAAATTCAAAACAGGAAATGCAATTTGAATAAGAAGATGACTAAGGATTTCTTAATATATGCAAATACGAAAAATCTTTTCTCTAGTAATATTTTGATTCACACTGTTATTTAGATTGAACAGTTAACACCAAAGATAGAGAATTAGTCCATTATATAACTTATTTAATTATGTTACACATTCTCTGGAGTGGAACTTATATGGACTATAATAAGATTTGAATGAAGAAAAAATAGAAAGTTTTCATCTAAATCCTAATTTTAAATTTTTATATATATCAACACAATATAATGGTTATATAGCAAAATTAATTGTCCCTTATATCAAATTAGAACTGTTTTTCTTACTAGTCAAAATGTTCAAGAAGAGATTGGTGGTTAATTCAATCAAGTATTTTTGTATATTTTAAATAACTGATTCATAAGAATATGGTTATGACTATATGTGTGTTTGCACATGTAGTTTCAAATTGGGAAGATCACTACCTTATTGCATGATAAGTATTTTTTCAGACTGCTAGGATTTTAAAAAGAGTTATATTAAGAGCCTCAATTCATGAAGGGATGAATAACATATATATTGTTGGAATTATTAGCACTGCATATAGTGGAAGTCAAGGGGGGGTGAGAGGGAAAAGGGTGGTGGGGAGGATTAGGGTGGGATTGGGAGGGAATTATATTTTATGTATATGTATATGTTTTTTTATAAGGTTGGGGTAGGGTGGGGGAAAAAAGGGGGGGAAATTGTATGTGTAAAACGTTTTCAATAAAAAAATGAGAATCAAAAAAAAAAAAGAGCCTCAATTCATAAATTAAATAATTAGAAGTCATGCAATAGTATGAAATTACAGCTTTAATGGACTATCTTTCTAAAATATAGAATATCCCACACAGGTTGATCTCTATGCAGAACTACAATATTAAATACAATGTGTTTAGCATTTAGCATTTGCTAATAGATTTGGTTTAGATACATAAACCCAGGCATCATTTTTAATTTTTTTAATTAAAAAATAAAGGGTATTTTTTAAAGTAACATAAGCTGTCACAAACATTTTAAAAATATTTTTATTTGTCTTGCATATATTTGTTAGCCCTCTCAGATAAGCTGGATATGAAACACAACTAGATGAACTGAATTTTACTTTATTCTAAAGTATTCTAAGTACAAAAGTTCCTGCCACCTCTTTTAACTGTTTCATCCATGAGGAAATAACTTTTCTAAGTTTCTTTCTCTGACCTGTAAGCTACTGGGGGTTCCTGCCTCTCTTGTCTGATTATTTCCTAGGTTGTCTCTCTTCCTCATTTTCCCAAAGAGCATTTGCACAGACCATTAAACATATAAGAAAAATATGTAGATAAGCCCTTCCCAAAGAAAAAGCAATTGCATTTATTCATCCTTTCAACCTAAGTTATTTAGGGTAACCCTAAGCATTAAGTATACATCATAATCAATTATTTGCACTTCTCTCCAAATTGTCATATTCCACCTTTCAACTTCATATTTCATTATTGCAACTATTCAGAATATCTGCAATTATTGCTATATACTACAGTTTAAAATATAAGCATTTTATACATATATGAAAATTGTATACTTACTTTGTGTCTGAAAATTCAAGGCTTATCACATTTAATACTTTTGGTCTCTCAGGGTTTGTAAAATACTTAATGTAATTATGGAGCTTCATTTTGCTATCTGCTTGTCTTGCCACATCAATAACATCAATCACTTTATCACCACCTGTAAAAATGAAACACATAAATCACTGCATAAACCAGTCAACAAAGGTGTGTAGAAATTACATCTCAGGATTATGGGAATATAGTAATTTATGCCTATGTATCTATTTTTTCTGAAAATCCTGAAACTGTTAAAGAGAAAATATAGCTAAGTGAACCATTAATGTTTTGAGTATTCCATTCATTCAGGTTAGATTAATCTCAAGACATGATATTTAAATCTTACAACTGAAACCAAAGCTTTGGAGAATTCATGTTCAAGCATTCTCAGAAAATGTCACAACCATAGAATATTTCAGGAAAAGAATATTTAAACCCATTTACTTTTCCTTGCCCTTTTGTGTTTGAACCAACAATCCATACCTACATAATGTTCCACATCTAGAACAGAAAACGTAGAAAGTGGAAGCCTGAGACCTAAGCCATCTAATTTAGGTACCATAATGGGAACATCAAACCCATGCTTTTCCAGGTATCTTTGCGTCAATTGGCTTCCATGCATTTTCAAAATGATTTCATCAGCACTAGAAAGGAAATACATGTATATTATTTTTAAAATAGAAGCAGAATTTTTAAAAACCCTGTGTCATTCCTCATTCAAACAGTGAGTGAATGTTCCACAGTAGAATTTTTTTTGAAGTGAACTATAAAGTTTCTGTCCTTCTCAACATTTATTATAACTTATCATTTTCAGCAAATTGCTTTACCTGATCATAATGTTAACATGTGGCACTAAAACAATTCTTCCAGAATGTCTTTAGTATTATTGGATATCTAGTTTTAACTTCCACAAATAAACACTGAAATCCTGTTGAGACTCATATCCTCTAGAGTGATATAGTTAAAAGCATGAGTTCAGAATCACTATTTGAAGCAACTATGTATACTTTTGAATTTTCAAATGCAACTGATCTTACCTTGGGAATGAACGGGCACGTAACTGTTTAACAAATGTTCGGGTTCCAGCTTGAACTGGTTTTGAACCATCATCATATTCTGTATAGTCATGTCTGTGCCAGTTCCTCCTCTTCTTCACTACATGGTGAAAAATGTAACCGTCAATTTAAGATAGGAGAGAATCAAATCCCATTTAGCTATGAAATTCTCCAGGAGCCTTAGTCAAAACTAATTCTCTGTTAGTAATGAATTACTCAGGGTTTTTGCTAAGATCTCATTGGAAAGGGAAAAGAATGAGGAAAGAGGAAAATGTACAGTACACTACATTAAAGTTTTTGGAGAATAAGGGCATTACCATGACACATAATACAAATGTACATTCTACCCTTTCTTCAATATACTGTAGTCAGATGAGCCACTCTGTTATTTTCTAACTATCCCCAAGATGTTAATTTTAGCACATATAATTGGCTCAAGATCACTGAGAGTATATTTCTTGTTGAATAGGGATTTGAATTAGGCTCCCTATTTCCTCTCAGCAAATGTAAATGAATTTCAGATTTGGTCCTGCCACCAGTAAATTATTATTAAAATCTTTATTTTTCTTCATGCAGAATTAAAGGAAATGTTTTTAAAGATATAAGAAAAGCTGTGAACAGCTTCATACAAATGACTGCAGTTATATCAACATCCTAAATTGAAACTTTATCATACATAAAAAATTGTTAAACAACAAGATTCAGTATCATGCCAAACGGAATATATTCCAGAGATACACTTTTAATCATTTGCAGTCTGCTGTGTTCATGCAAGATATTCAGTATGGTAACATGTAGCTGTAGTTTAAATTTGCCTTTCAAATGTACCAGTTAAATTTTGCTATACAAAGTAAATCTGAAACCTTAATTTTAAAATCCATACTGAGCAAATTCTGCTTACCAATGTTGTGAACACAACTTTAGAGTAATTGGAACCTAGCAGTAAAATATTTACATTTGCCTGGATATGTCTATAAAAGACCAATGTTACAAGATTGTCTGCACTGAAAACTGTTTTCAATATTTCCAAATTAAAGTTGTCCTCATAGTGTAAAACCAATTTATTTAACAGCTTGCCATGGGAACTGCAGGATTTTCTGCATATCACAACAGATGGGGATGAATGCCACACCTTCAAGAACTCACAGTTTATATTCAAAATAGCAGCTGCAAAAGAAACATTTAGGCATAGCCCTGTGGTATCCATGTTGTATTTACCAATCTTCGATATGCATATTTGTATGTAAACTACACATATCATTTTATCCAACTGTATACAACCGTTTCTTCAAATTCAACCACCACTTTAGATAATAGTCAATGGCATCTGACAGTTTTTTAGACAGGTAGCTGAATTACAGAAAATGTAGGACAAAGCCTCTGAGTTAACTGATCCCAGCTAAAAATATATATTAACAGCCACAAATAATCACAGCATACAAAGTATATATTAAAAGGTAAATGATTATTTCGTACAAGGTGCTCAATATTTACACTAAAAAGATTTGAGTAGATTTAATAAGCACCATTTCAACATCAAACTAATAAATTAAATTACTATTGCTGCAGAGTCTAGTAGGTTTGAATATTTCTGTCCCAAGCATTGCTTAACAGATATATGAAAGTGCTAAAAGTGTTTATTTCATTAGTTTGCTAACAATATCAAACTGTATTTCCCTGAATCTTCCAAGCAGAAACTATGTAGCATGGGCCAGATGGAAATTAATGAAATGAGACTGGATTTTGAGAAGTTACATTATACTGAATATACAATTTCCTTGAATTTGGAAGAGTGCTTATTCTGGATAAAGTGGTAAGAGAAAAGATGCATAGTTTAGGGTGCTCTTCAGTGATGGCTAACCATTTTACCATCGCGTGCCAAAAGCGGGGGGAGTGCGGGGGGGTCTCGCACGCGTGTGCCCCCACCCATAATTCACCCAGCTCCCCCATGCATGCGCACGCAACCCCCCCTGCGCTCCCCCCACGCGATGGCATGGTAGATCCGTTTTTCGCCCTCCCCAGGTTCCAGAGGCTTTCTAAGAGCCTGGGGAGGGTGAAAACGGCCTTCCCCACCCTCCTGGAGGCCCTCCGGAAGCCGGAAACTACCTGATTCCCGACTTCCGGTGGGCCCAAAAATCAGCTGGCATGCCCACCGATATGGCTCCGCGTGCCACCTGTGGCACGTGTGCCATAGGTTCGCCATCATGGCTCTAAGCCATTTCCATCCCAAGGACTACATTAAGGATTCAATGGTATCATGTCACCCGGCTGTGGGGAAGAGAGCTAGCAGCTTCCTTCCTTCCCCGAAGTCCTGCCAGGCTTGCCTGCCTTCCACGCTGCCTTCCCAGCATCCCCATGGCCAGCTTGCCGCCCACCCCCACCCCGCTTCCCTTTTACCTTTCCTTAACATGCCCTCCTTCTCTCCCCAAACCTTGGGAGGCGGAGTCCTCCGCGCCACAAAGCCCTCGAGGTGGCTGCAGGAAGGGGAAAAGAAAAAAAAGCCCTTGGCTTCTGAAGCCTCTCAAAGGCTTCGAAGGTGTGTGTGTGTTTGGCTGCAGGAGGGGGAAAAGAAAAGCCTCGGCTCTTGAAGGCTTTGAGTGAGTGAGTGAGTGTGTGTGTGTGTGTGTGTGTGTGTCCCTCCCCAAACCTTGGGAAGGCAGCGTGGAAGGCAAGCAAGCCTGGCAGGGCTTTGGGGAAGGAAGGAAGCTGCTAGCTCGGAGGCAGCGTGGAGGACGCTGCCTCCCAAGGTTTGGGGAGGGAAGCGGGACACGTTAAAGAAAGGTAAAAGGAAAGCCGGGTGGGGTGGGATTTGTTCCCCCCTCACAATCCTCTTCCAAGCGCTGATGGTTCTTCCTTTAATACCTGGTCCTGCACTTGACCTGGCCGGACAGCGCCCCCCCCAGCGCCCTCCCGCCTGTCCTTCCTTCTCCAGTTGTAAATTCAAGGACTGGTCACAAGTGCGAGGACCAGTCAAAAATAACTTTTTCAGCCCTCTGAATAGTCCATATGCACAAAAGGACTACCCAGAGGGCTGAAAAAAGTGATTTCTGACAGGTCCTCGCACTTTTGACCAGTCTTCGCACTTATGACTGGTCATCATTTATGCCCATTGTAGCATTCTTAACAACCGTGTCACTCATTTCACAACTGCTTCTCTTCACCATGGTGACAAGATAGGGCAAAAACGTAAAATGTGAGGACAGTCGTAAGTTCGAGGACTGGTCACAAGTGCAAGGACCAGTCAAAAATAACTTTTTCAGCCTTCTGAATAGTCCATATGCACAAAAGGACTACCCAGAGGGCTGAAAAAAGTGATGTCTGATAGGTCCTCGCACTTTTGACCAGTCTTTTTTTATTTTGAAATTTACCAGTAGCCACTGCATTTCCCACCCCCCGGCTTATACTCGAGTCAATAAGTTTTCCCAGTTTTTTGTGGTAAAATTGGGGGCCTCGGCTTATATTCGGGTCAGCTTATACTCGAGTATATACGGTACTTAAATATTGATAAGATACTATTCAGCCTAAAAAAAACCCCTTGGCTACATTGTTGTTTTGAAGTGTAGACAATGACAATAGCTGCTGGATTGCAGGAGTACAACAAAGGCGGATAGCAAAATTGTTGTAAGCTTAACTGAAATAAGCTTACAACTATTTGGAAGATCATGTTTAAAGAAACTTCCTTTATTTTTCTGATGTGATGCATTTCTGACTGTTTTGAACATTATGAGCAGGTTGCAACTTATGACCTTACCTGCCAGCTTCCCCATTGACTGCCTGTGGGAAACCAGCAGGGCAAGTCACAAACCATCATAAGCGCGAGTTGGCTGCCATGCATGCAAATCACATGATCGTAGTGTTGCAGCAATGGCCATATTTTTAGTTACATGCTTTAATTATGTATTCTGCCAAGCAAATGTTGTAGACAAATATTCAACATAATCTCTCAAGTCTTTAAAAAAAACTATTAAGTTTTAGAAATCAAGTGATCTGAAGTACTGATCTCTTGTTTAGCTCACGCGTTCTGGTAAAGTATCTTCACACTATTTTCAGAGTTTGGGATTAACACTAGGTTTTATCTACTGAAATTGCATCTATACATTTAGACATATTTGACCAAATATATTGTGATATGTTTCCCAAGTATGTTATTGCAGTGATGACGCAGTGGTTAGAATGCAGTATTAAAGGCTAATTCTGCTGACTGCCAGCAGTTCGATCCTCACCGGCTCACGGTTGACTCAACCTTCCATCCTTCCAAGGTTAGTAAAATGAGGACCCAGAGTGTTGGGGGCAATATGTAAACTGCTTAGAGGGCTGTAAATCACTATGAAGCAGTATATAACTCTAAGTGCTATTGTTATTATACATTATACAGCTTAATCTCTTGCAGTAATCAATAGATATAGCAGATTCCAAAGGGGACAAATGCATACCTCTTTGTTAACGATGCAAACAGTTAAAGGTGAAATCAGAGTATGAACCACATTGAAATATAACTTCAAAATGACATTGCATAATTATCAAGGATAGCCATAATATCATCAGCTATAAAAATAATTTATATTCAGTACTGAGTCCACCATAACCTAAATTGTGCAAAATACTTTAAAAATTATCACTTACTTAAGGAGGGTCCATGTAGAACTGCACAATTGGGACAGTGGTAAAGGTCAATATCAACAGCATGGTGCTCTTCTACTCTGACACAACTAAAAAAAAGAGAAACAAACAAATTTCAGGAACTTTATTTTAGTATCAGCCTTCCAGAAGTTGAAATATAATTTCACTAATTAGCTCAAATGAGGATTTGAGGAGGATCACTATCTCACAGTTTGGCCTTGTAGAGTGGGATTTTTACAATGTGTTTTGAATCCAAAGGACATCGAGGAGATTGTATTTTTTAAAAAATATGATCAGTCATGTGGAAGTAATGCAGGAACAATGCCAAAACTCCTACAGTAATCCAGTTATTTATATAAGAATATATGTAGTCAAGGGTTGAACTACCAAATCCTGGCTGCTCTCTGACCTTGGCTGTTTGTTTGCAGACATTTCCTTACCCAACTAGGTAACATCATCAGTACTCTTCAGGGTGGGGTTTGTTCCCTATTTATATACAGTAGCTTGCCCTGTCAGTGTTAGTAGAGGCGTGGTTTTGTCCTTTTGTTTCTTTCTTAAATTTGAAACTTTATTTAGTTTTACTTAATTAAATATCTTAAGTAAACCAAAAGAACTAGCAGCCCAAGAATAAAAAAAACCCAGGAAAATTACAGAGTCAAATATCAACAGAACATACAATGTAAGGATGTTAACAGCTACTATGCAGGACAGATAGGCAGAGCACTAACAGAGCACATCCATGAACACAACTAGCAGTCAGAAGACATGATGAAAAATCTTTATCCTGCAACACATGACAGATTCATCCATTGTTTCAATTTGAAATTGTGAGCATCCTAGACCAAGCTAAATCAAAAACCCAAAGGAATTCCTGGAAATTTGACATTCAGACAAATCAGCCATTAATAGACACATAGAGATAAACCATGTTTACCTACTACAAATGAACAATTAAAAAACAAAGAAAGAAACAAAAAGACGAGAACACAGTATCTGCAGCAGCCTACACCCAGATAAGCAGGGATTAACACCAGACATCAACATGAAACAATATCCTAAACTACCAAGGAGAAAATCACATCTCCATCAACAACTGGCAGGGCAAGCTACTGTATGTAAGGAAGAAGCAAATCCCACACTTACTAGCACTGATATTACCTAATTGGGTAATGAAATGTCTGCAAACAACCAAGGTCAAAGAGATCAAGGAGCCTTCCAGTAATCCCCCAGAGGGCAGAGGAAAGCAAAGGCTAGAGCAAGTTTTGAAAAATGGATAAATCCATGAATCTAAAAACTATCCACCAATCACAGCAGTAATCTATTAGTAAAATTCAACAACAGTTTGATAAATAAATCAATATTCTTTAAATTTAAAGGCTTCAAAACTAAGATTTTCCTTAGGTGCTAAGATAAATTTGAAAGGTTTTCCTTCTTTCCTCCTATCCCCTCCTGCTTGCATAATTATGTTTAATTTCGGTGGGAAGAATGTTCCATAAGGCAGGCCGATGACAGAGAAGGCACATCTTCTGGGACCCACCAAACATAGCTGATATAGTATCCACCCAGAGCCACCTTATGGTTGAGATGGGTGACAAATAAATTTAATCAATAAATTTAACAAATAAACGCTTTCTCTGGCAGATCTATTGGGGCAGGCTGATGTAACTGGGGAGAGGCTGTCTCTTAAATAGCACATGAAATGCCCTGAAAAGCTTTAAAGGTAAAAGAAACAACACCTTGAATTGGACAACCAATGCAGATCACTGAGCAGAGGTGTAAGGTGCACTGTTGTAGGAGTACATGTAACTACCCCACAACCACTGTAGCTGCCCACAACACTGAAGTTCAAGTACAACCCATGTAGAACACATTGCAACAGTCCAATCTGGAGGTGACTAGGGCATGAGTAACCATGAGTAGGGCCTGCCCATTCAAGAGCAGGTGCAATTGGTACACAAGACAAAGCTGTGCAAATGCCCTTCTAGCTATGACTGCCAACTGTTTTATCAGCAGGAGTTGTGAGTCTAGGAGGATCTCCAGATTGGGCACCAGGTCCATCTAGAGCAGTGTAACCCCATCCAGCAGTAAAGAACAAAAATTGTAGCCATCATTAAACCTAGTAAAGAGGGAAAATCTGCAGAAGATTTTAGACCTATAGCACTCTTAAACATTTTTTACAAACTATTCATCTTAAACAGATTTAAACTCCCAGCCGAGGAACATATAGCTGTAAAACAGGATGGATCAAAAAGAAATTGCTGCGATCAGGTATTATCACTAATCTCCCATATAGAAAATGTATTTCAGCAAAGACAAAAAAAATCTGTCACCGTGTTCATCAACCTACGATTGGCCTACCATACAGTGTGGAGAGAAGGGATGATTCTAAAATTTTTACGCATTGTGCCTTGTAAGAAAAGAGCTATTCTACTCAACAGTATGCTTTCAAACAGATACATTGAAGTACATCTAGATGGTCAAATTAGCCAGAAGTATAGGTTAAATGACGGCTTGCCACAACGTTCTATGCTCTCTCCACTATTTTTAATATATACACATCAATTTACCAGGTACTGCTGCAAGAAAGTTTATATATGTTGATGACATCATGCTGATAAAACAATCTGAAGACTTTAATACTTCTGAAAAAGCCCTCAAAAGTGATTTTTTAAAAATGGGTAAGTTTTTTGAAATCCAGAGGCTGAAACACAACATTAACAAAACCGAAGTTGCATGTTTTCACTTGAACAACAGACAAGCTACCTATACACCAAAAGTGGAATTTAGGACCCAGCTGCTGAAGTTTAATCTTAATCCAAAGTATTTAGGAGTGACCCTTGACTAGTCCTTAACCTATAGGGAACACTTAAGAAAAACAATGGATAAAATAAAAACTAGGAACAATACCATACGCAAATTTTCTGGCACCTGCAAGTGTTACAGCTTGCAGGATATCAGTTCTTGCTTTGATATATTCAGTGGTTGAATATTACCATAACCCTGTATTATTAAATAGTGTTCATACAAAAGCAATGGACACCCAGCTTAAGGCTAATATCAGGAACTATTGAACTATTGAATTGACACTTTCCAAATGGCTACCATTACTATCTAACACACCAACCCCACACCTTAGAAGAAAATCAGCCTTAAACAGGGAGTGGCAGAAATGCAAGGCAAATCAATTATTACCTAGACACAATGACTGTCACGATCAAATACTCAAGACTTCAATCTTGGAACCCGTGGTGGAAACTTCTACAGCAGTTAGTCAGAGGCGGCTTTGATATTGAGAGAGCATGGCACCAGGAATGGGCAACTTCTAACTCAGATCTGTTTGTGTCTGATCCAGTACAATGAATCTCCAGCTTTGATCCTCCAAGGAAAAACTGGACAACCAGATCCAAACTAACCATGGCAGGTGCCAACATTGGAAATACAAATGGGAGCTGGTTTGACTAACTGTGACTGTGGGAACAACCCACAAACTTTTCATTATATTGATCCCTTCAAGAACTACATCATCTAGAGGGCACTGCTATCCAATGACTTATCAATCTAGATATTCGGCCATAAGTTTAGCCATTCTAGTAACTGCTCATACATAATTTAATTTTATTCATCATTTTTATTGTGCATTTTAAAATAATTCACTCTATTGGTTTTACATTTTTATACACATTTTATATGCTGTTTTTGTGAATTTTATACATTAACGCTGTATTCTGTTACACCATATGAAATAAACAAATAAAGATGGTATAGTCCTGGAACCAATGGGCCTCGAAATCCAGAGTCACCCAGCCTTGTCAAGGTTCAGCTGAAGCCTTCTATTTCTGATCCAGAATCTTAGAGCTTCTAGATACTGGGATAAGATGAAAAAATTATCTGAGTACTGATAAAAGTAAACCTTGGTCAGGAAAGTATAATGTAAAAGAACATTTAATAAATAATTTATTTCTTGCCCAACTCTTCTCTCCATGAAATTATTACTTTTATTTAGGTAGGGGGAATATTTGTACATATTTATCTGATATATGGTTTTTGCAAAGCCCAAAAACCCCTGACTGAGCTTCCTGAAGAATATATGTAGATAAACCCCATAAATCATAAAAATGTGAATTACCCTAGGAATTAAAAACTACAAATCTGCAATGCATGTACAGAATCACATTACAGGCATAGGAAACCATTTGAAATATACTAATTTGTGTTGAACAATTGAAGTAGTTTGAAAGTGATAATTCACCAATATCAATATCACCAATTTCAGCTGAAGGAAAATTCAAGCTACTAAGCAGAAAGACAGATAGCCAATTCAATGCTACCATTGCTAAATCTAGAAAATATATACTAATTATACCTATTATCTATATCTACTATTGAGTTATGATTCCATACTGTACTATAAATTGCCTAGAGTTTTAATATTGTGCAGTATACACATTTCTCCAATAAATAAATTAATATAACCTCTTTCAGGACCTAATCTAGGAAAACAATTGCGATGAACCCAAATTCATTTGAGGCTTTTATGTTACATCAAAAGTGCCTGACAATGAAACATGATGTGGGCAAAGCAGAGGTGGGCTGCTGCCGGTTCGGACCTGTTTGCCCATACCGGTAGTTCCAACCACCAGCTGGGCCCGCCTACCCGCCCTGGCACTATCCTCTCTGATCTCATTCTCTGGTTCACTTGCCCCACCCATGCAGCCCAGCTGATTTACGCGCCTCTCCCACTCTACTCACAGTGGCTGTGTGCTGAAAGCCACACGCATGAAATTGCTGAGTATTTGAAGCCGCACGCAAGCTCACATTTTAGGTTCTGCACTAGGTGAACCGGTTGTTAAATTATGTGAAGCCCACCTCTGGGGCAAAGGTTTTTTTTTTAAATGAAATTGAGTATGTCAAGCACTGTATGATTCAATGGGCAAAATCTTTGGGTATAATACTTGAACAATAAGAAAACATGGATGAAAGGTTTAAAATTTACACTGAATATAATTTACAAGAATTTTTGTAAAATGAAGCTCTGTTGGTATTTAACACCTAATTATTTATCAAAAGGGTATAAAGGTATTTCAACTGTATGTTGGAAATGTAAATGTAAAGAAGAAATTTTTACCATGTTTGATGGACTTCTGATGACTTCTGATAAAGCAAAGGGATACTTGGGCAAGGTTCATATTTTAATATAGAAATTCTCAAAATGATTCAAACCAGAGGCTTTTCTTCTAGGGTTAATGGATAAGGAACTTGAAAAAAAAATCTGGAACTTTGTTGTTATACATGTTGGCAGCAACAAGAATACTGTATGTGCAAATTTGGAAAAATACCCTAATTCCCACAATGGCTGGATAAAATGATGAAACTAGCAGAGACGGCCAAATTAACTGCTTTAATTAAAAGAGAAGAATACATCCAATTTCATTTCTACCTGAAACTTTTTCTAGATTTTATGCTTGAGACAGAAAAAATTAAACTCTGACTTTGGGATTTGCTGATAAGTTTATTGTTATAAAAATAGCTGGTATACATTGAGCATGCAAAAGTAAAACGTTCACACTTCCATTTCAATGTACAGGATTAGTACAATGCAGCATTCTAAACCTGTATTAGCCCAAGTGGCTATTGAGAATCTTTCAAACAAGATCAAACTGAGACAATCTGCTATACTGACAATACAGTATATCTCAGTGATCACTTTCTGAATGTTGTTTACTAAAGAGTAGCTCAGATAATGCCCAGAACTTTGAAAGCAAATTCAGTTTGCCTTTAATTAGAGCTTGAAATAAAGAACACTGGACCATTTTTGGAATAGTATTGTACAATATATAGGGAACGGAAATAATGCTTAAGTGGAAACATATTTACTACAGCACCACCAAGTGACTACATTTAAAGCATTACATGCAGATGTTGGGAATAAATCAGAAAGGGCGAAACTGCTCAATGAATATAAATTTAAAAGACAGGATTGAACCCAACTGAACTGTCAAGCTTTGGTGAACTATCTTCCATATAAAATAGACCAGATGCTGCATTAAACTCTTTTATTTAAACAACAAAAAATATTTTCCTTATAATGAGCTGACTTTTCTTGATACACTAAACAAGGGAACAGGTAAGAAGGAAATAGGTGGAGTATCTCTTTCCAAACCTGAGAATTTACAAAAACTTATTTGCTTTTACTTTTCCTGCAGTTTTTGGAAGGGCTGCTAATGCAATCTCTATTATAACCTAGTATGACTCTATCGGTATACTTAAAGATTTTTTGTTACTTCATCAGTGTGGTCTAGTACAGGGATGGCTCTAATAAAATTTGTATTTCTTCCTCTCTTTTTTTCCCCCCAAGCTACTTTGTCTGAAAAACCTTTGAAACTTGTTTTGCCATAACTATAACTTCAGTTAGCATAAATGGGGGTACTGTTTCTATGGATTAAGATGTGCTTTCCTTTTAGTTTTCACAGCTACTGTTGCTTTTTATATGAATGTTAAAGTATCGGAAGCACAAAATGCAAGTATGTAAGAGTCTTGCTAGATTAAAACAAGGTCCCAACTAGATGATGAGGGTGTTAAGTGTGACATCATGTGACTGCATTACTTAACAGTGGCAATCCTAGCAGTCACGATTGCCATCATATAACCCCAGGACCACATGTAGCTCATTAAGCAGGAAGAGAAGGGAGTAATCCAGGCAGGCTGGAATCCAGGTCATAGTTGTCTAAAAGGTGCTTTTTCAAAAGCAACTGGACTGTTTTTCCCTTGAGGAAAAAGAAGAACAAAACATTTTGCTCCCCGTCCAAAAAGCTTCATCAGTTGGGATGGCGGGGGGGGGTGGTGGTGTGTGTGTGGAAAGATAGGTACTGACAATTGAGATGAGATGGTGGAGGGATGGAAGGATTGTATTTCTTTGCTGTCATCTAGTCATTAGCTCGAGACCACTTGGGAAGGTTTATCTTTGCCTTGCTTGGTAGGTCTTTCTGCTTGATAGTTCCTTGATTACAATATTGTTTCCTGCTTGATCGTTTGTCTGGTGTTAATCCCTGTTTATCTGGGTGCAGGCTGCTGGAGAGGATGTGTTCCGGTTATTTCAGATCAAAATTACAGAATCTGAACAAACTCAAATCAGCCATCAATTGATACACAAAGATAAACCACCTTTATACAGCATTAAAAAGAGACAATAAAAAGCTAAGAAGGAAATAAAAGTCCAGAACACAAGCATACTGAAAATTATTAGAGAAGATTCTAATGCTTTACTTTGCTCATTCAATACAAACTCAAGGAAATTGTCAGTTAGGAAACAGAATCACTTTGTACTAATGGAACATTGTGTAGTTCATGTTTCCTATAATAGAGTTATTAGTATCTTAGATCAGTTATTATTAATCTAGTTTTTAAACATTTGAGTTCCTACAAAATGAATTTGGGTTATCTAAAATGAAAAAGTGGAGTATATTCAATTAAATTATCTCTTGATTTCACAGTTTGATCCAGATGCATTAGCAACTTTTAAAATTTCTACATTATTTACCAAGAGTGGCCCGCAGAAAAGAAAAATGTTTACCAGTGTTGAAAAAATAGTGTGGTACAATTTTACAGCCCTGGATCAATGATACGTGATCATTTTCCATTTATAAACAGGGTCTCTATTGATGTAATAGAAAGACTGATCAATTTTAGTTCATGTAGTGAAGATTTAATATGTTTAAAAACTGAGGTTATTTTAATACCCAATATGTTTTGTTGTTTTCTTTATTAAGAGGTACAATGATTAGATTTGCCTTCCATTCTGTTTTCACAGATTCAAAGAGATAAGTACAGTACTGGTACTCAAAATTCCATCTGCCACACCACTCTCATGGTCTTATGATTACAATTCAGGGGCTTGGCAACTGGCTCACATTTATGACATTTGTAGTGGCCCAGTTACATGATCACCATTTGCAACCTTCCCCTTCTCTCAAGCCACATCAATGAAGAAACCAGCAGGGAAGGTGTAAATACTTCCATAAATTTTTCCTACAGGGATCTTGTATCCCACAGCACTCCCCTCTCCTGGGCACTCTAGTGCCTGCCTCCACTCTCCTGGGCCTACCTGAGCTTTGCCAGCTCACCTGCACTCCTTAGCATCTATCGGTAGCATCCCCCCCCATGGCAGAGGCACATTTTCTTGCTCCTTGCCTGCGACTCCCATCTCTTCCCACTTAAGAAGCAATGTGGTCCTGGGGTTATGACAGCAATTGGGACTGCTGGAATTGCCATCACTAAGCGATGCAGTCATGTGACATCACATTTTACAACTGCATCACGTAGTGATGGCAGTCCCAGTTCCAATTATAATTGTAACCTGAGGACCAAGTGCAATTGTCCACTCACCTGGCTGCAAATCACTATATTATTTTCTTTCCTTTTACCTTTCTGAATAAGTCTTTGCATAATAGCAATAGCATTAGACTTATATACCGCTTCACAGTGCTTTACAGCCCTCTCTAAGCAGTTTACAGAGTCAGCATATTACCCCCAACAATCAGGATCCAATATGACAATTTGAGCTTGGTCATGTGTGAGAACTCTGGACTGATTTGTTCTTTAACCAACACAAGCTGTGAAAACGATAACACTGCCATATGTGATACAACATCTTAGAAACCACTAACAGACTATTACAACCTCATGGCATCACCATAGTACACAAACCAACTAAAAGCCTCCAAAACATCCTAAATAAACCAAAAGACCCAGCAGCCCCAAAAGAAAAAACAGGAGTCATCTGCAACATACAGTATAAGTACTGCACCAGCCACTATGTAGGGCAAATAGACACACTAGCAGAGCGTATCCATGGACACCAACTAGCAGTCAGAACACATGATGAAAACTTCTTAATATCACAATACATGGACGGACTTAACCATAGTTTTAACTGTGAAACTGTGAGCATCCCAGACGAAGCCATGCCCAAAAATGCTAGAGAATTCCTGGAAATCTGACACTCACATCAATTGGCCATCAACAGGAACTTAGAGACAAACACATATAATATTTGTCTGCGTGTGTCTCTATGTTCTTGTTGATGGCCAATTGATCTGAGTATGTATGTGTGTGTGTGTGTGTGTGTGTGTGTGTATTTCAAAAAAGACAATCAAAAAGCCAAAATGGCCCCTCACCAGCAATCAATGCCCAGATGAGCAGAGATTAACACCAAGATTAACATTAGACTAATGATCAAGAAGCAAACAATACCCTAATCTAGGAATTACCAACTTGGACAAACAAGGTAACAGTAAACAACAGTCCAATCAAGAAACCTCCAAGACCGCTCTCACCAACACTGACAAGGCAAGCCAATAGTATATAAAATGACAACAAATCGCACCCCCTACTAGCACTGATGTTATCTAGTTTGGTAATGAAATGTTTGCAAGAAAACAACCAAGCTCAGAGAGCACCAGGGACCCCACAAATAAATTACCTTAATTGTTTGGAATACAAATAGCAATTTTAAGAATTGGTTCTGAACCATTTTCCTCTCCTTGAATAAGATAAACAAGAAGAGCAAGAATTGTTTTATTACCAATTATAATAAAACAATGATTTAACAGAGCAATTGAAAGGAGTGCCTATTACTCCTGATTATGCATTCAACATTGAGTGACTTTATTTAATGTAATTCATAGTAGTTTTCATAAGGACCCCATTACAACATTTTATTAATTTTTATATCATCTCAATTATTTTCAGTGGTGTAGAACAGGGGTCTCCAATCCCTGGGCTGTGGACCAGTACTAGTCTGTGGCCCGTTGGGAACCAATCTATGCAAGCGCACGAAGCTTTATTTGTGCATGCAGGGGATTAGGTTGTGCTTACAAAACCATATCCTCCCCCCACCCACCCCCGCTGCCACTGCTGCTGCCAGTCCACAGAGCCAAAAAGGTTGGGGACTGCTGATGTCGCAGGCAATAAAATATCATAGATGTGATAAAATTAACAAATTCAATTGCCTTGCCTAGATTACTTTGGGTACAACACAGCCTTGTGTTATTTTAGGGGATGTTGGTACAGAAATCTGGTCCTTTTGACTCCTGCTAAATGGGAAATAAAAGCATCTAATCAAAATTTTATTGTAAATTGTTTGAAAAATATGATCAAATGTTTTCAATTACAGTAATATGATTCTATTTCACAAGTGAGCCAAACGTAGTGTTTAATTTAATGAATACAATATACAAGCATGAGCTTTTTAGTAGTATGAGATTTTTTAATATCTCCAATATTGATATTGCTCTCAATTAACATATTTCTTGCAACCTTAAGTAGAATAAAAGTGGAGATGACATAAAGGCAATGTAGAAATACTTTGAGAAGGATACAAGAGGGAAAATAATGAGACAGGAATGCAGATAATATGTATGTCAACTCCAATTCCAAAAGAACTGGGAAGAGGGATAAATAATATTGAGAGATTCTATTGTTTAACAGCCTGATATAATTTTAAAAATGGGCTGTCATCTATCAAAGACATATAGGCCTCACAGAATAACTCATAGTATCTGACTATGTACAGCTGTTTAATAATCAAGCAGATTACTGACTAGCATTCCATCCTCTAATAGAACATAAACTTTCATTTTAAAATTCCAGGCTCAATCTCTGGCATCTCCATATATAATCAAGAAAGGCACCTGTCTGAAATATTTGAGAATCAAGATCTAGTCAATCTACATAACATTAAATGAGATGAACCACTGACATTATTGTGTAAGAAAGCTTTTATGTCCCACTAGATCTCTCTCATTGTCTTTTGAAGGAGTCAATAATTTGCAAGGCATATGATTAGGATTTCAACAAGCTTTCTCTTATATTTTAGATAATAAGCTAGTAAAATATAGAGAAGATTATATATTTTTTGTGCCTGAGCTGATAAACAATATTCATTAATGGTGTCCAAAGTGAAAGACTGAAGATGCATAAAATATATGAAAATGACCTTCAAGTATAAAAAGGCTATTGTATATAATTATATTAGCAATTTTATTTTAAACTGTTCATAGGACATTATTTTTTAAAATGGTCTTCAGGAAGGACATATTGATAATACAAGCTAATAACTATAGAAAGAACCAACTAACTTAGAAAGTGATACAGGTTCACCTTGACTTATGACTGGTCACTAAACAACTGGTCGCAGTCACAAAGGCCTTGGAAGAGGTGCTTTATGGCTCATAATCACTTCATAAAACATTGTGCTGTGAGCCCCCTGGTCACAGAACCACATTTCAGGCACTTAGCAACCTGTTCACATTTACAACTGTTTGTCAAGTGCCCTGCAATCTTCTTTGCCCTCTCCCTGGCACTCCATTTGACAATCCACTTAATGACCACAATTGAGAGAGCTCAGACTGTGGTGGTTGAGCAAAACAGTCCCATAGTGCCTTGCTGAACAACTGCTTCACTCAACGACCAAGATTTTGAACCCAATCATGGTAACAAGTGAAGTGAATCTGTAATACTTATTGACTGAGTTTATTACCAGGCTAGAGGGCCACATGACTAGACAGTAGAAATACTAAATTTTCCACAATAGCAAGATCAAATGAATTTTGGAGTCATCCCCAAATTCTATGAATTTCAAAGTGCATTTAAGAATAACTCATATTTTCTGAATGTGGTGCTTCCAAACCTGTTCAATTAAATCTATCATGTTGCCCACAGTAATGGAAACTGTCGCCTCAAAAATGCCAAGTTGGGGAATCATTAATGTTAACACAGTATTCTGTTAGTATGTGTTATAAACGAAGCAGTAAATCTGCCAATCAAACTGTAAAAAGGAAATGCCATTCATAGTTAAATATTTTATTCCTTTTTATTATTTAAGTTTTCTATGCTATCTACTTTTGTACTAGTCTACTAAAGAATTAGAAAACATTCTTTTATGAAATTGGTTCAACAACTGTCTACACCAAACCATTCAAAGTCTTATAAACGTTAGGTACAGATTAAACAAATTGAGTGTCACAGCTCTCTGGCCTTATAACCTGATTATTAACCAAGCTTTATAGCCACTAAAAACGCCGTCTGTTTTGAAAGGCAATAACCATTATTACTGTAGTTACTCAGACATAATATTACTAAAGGAGGATCACTGACATCAGATATCTGTAGGAGATGACCAGACTGAGCCCGAGGGTGAGGTCAAACACATCATCAGTTTGGAGTCTCTATACTCTTATAAGAGACTTAAATCCAATCCCCCTTGAATTCCATTGACTCTTATCTAGGCCCAACTGACCTTGATTATTAGTAGATCAGATTGTGTATAGGTAGCATGTAATAAACTTGAAGTACTTTGAACTAAACCCTTCCTGGTTACTTGCACCTGACAGTACCCCAACTGAGGAAAAGCACATTGCTAGCAAACTAGAAAAAAGTATCTTAGCACTGTGGCCAACAACAAAGATATATCAAGGTACACGCTAGATTACAAATGTCACAGTTCATAGGGACAGGTTATCTGTTACATTCTGGAATAAGAGTCTGTCTAATAAAGCCCTTCTATTTTGTTAAATCCATTTTCAGTTGCATGGTGAAGTGATGTGCTAATTTACCTAGCCTGCAATAACTGAAGTGATGCCTCCTATGTAAGAAGTTTTGTTCCGCTACCCCAAAATCCAAGAAGTTCTTACTAAAATCTTTATGTTGCCATTTTCTGTATATTTAATGTGTAATAAACTTCAATAAATTAAACAGAACTAATAAATATATTTGATTATAAGATGGCATGACATGACATGACATTAAGTTGTGCAGCCTACCAAATTAAAAACTTCCCAGTTTAATTCTACTAGAAAAATATCTAGACTACCTGCTAATTGCAGAAAAAGTAATTACCCATAATTTTAAGAGAGATCTAAAAAGACTAAGACAAAAAAGGATTGCATGATTAAAGAAATTTTAAAACAAGAACTATTAAGAACAGAACAGTGAAAGATACATTTAAGAAAACAATTTTTCATATGTATATGAATGGCAATATGCATTGTTCCCAACTGACACTAGATTTGTATTTCCCAAATTTAATGTTGCTAGGAATAATGTTGAGAAAGACAAAGGATTGTTCAATGTAAACAATAGAGTTCATAAATAATGACAGAAATGGATAAATAAATGGAGAGGCAGTATAGCATAGATGTTGGCCCAGAAATCAGGAGACTGCAAGTTCTACTCCCGTTTTAGGTATGAAAACCAACTGGGCGATGTTGGGCCCCCCACTCTTTCTGAGCCCAACCCACCTCACAGGGTTGTTATTGTGGGGAAAAGAGGAGGACTATTATGTAAATTTGCTGCCTTAAATTAAATAAAGGTGGGATAAAAATCTAATAAATATATAAATACTACAATAAGTGAGACAATTCAAACTTCTACCTGTACACAAATGAATTTATCTTAAGTACCAAGTAACATGCATGCTTGAAGCCCAGTACACATTGGAGGTTTTCTTTAAAAGGAAAAATAGCATGGTGGGATGCAATATTGGGTCATGGAGATCATGATATGGTTAAAATTATTGCTTAAAGTGAGACTCTCAAATACTTGCAGATTTGATGAATTACTCTGTCAGTATTACATTATGGACTAAATATTTGATACTTCATGATTTATTTATTCATCTGATTTATTTAAAATATTTATACAGCTGCCCATCTTGAACCAAACTCTGGGTAGCTCACAAATCAAATTATGCACAAATGTATTGCAAGAATAGCGAAACTCATTTACACTTTAAACATGATACTAGCATGTATAAGAACTCTGTAAATACAATAGTCAACACACTTTTTGATTATAAATAGTCTCAAAATTGATTGGCATGTTATACATAGATATTTAAGTAGCCAGAGAAAAATATATTATATAAATGACCATGGGATCCACCTGCAAACATATGCCAGTTAATGTAACTGAAATAAATCTATAGATTTGTAAATAGCTACATATGTAAATATACTTTATACATTGTGATTTTTTTAAAGTAAGCATATGTCTTCCTCTATCTTGTATACAGGCTATTTCTGCTGCAGATAACACAGCAGGAGCAGGATAAAATATCTTAGTTAAGGAATAAAGGTAGAATTCTATCATTTTGCATGTTGACGCGCTAAGTAAAATGTTAAAATTTAGAGCAGTTTAAGACATTGTAGATAAACACATGAAATGATTAAATGAACATAAAATCCAAACATTTACAAGTACAAGACATATATGGAAAGGTTCATAAGCTCTTTTGGAGAATTTAAACATATTAAATTGAAAATAATTGTTTACAATTACACTGGTTTCCAGATAATATGCATAGGAGTATGTTGCAGTGAAAGAAATCATCATGAAATGTAATAAGCATCTAATACCGGTATGTTTTTATATAACTTTGGAAATACAAATTTAGCAGAGACGCAATATTATTAGTTCTTGTTACATAAATTTAAACATGGCATGGAAACAATAGCAATTTTCTTCTTGGTCTAGTTGCCAGCTATTCTAATTTCAGGAACTAATTATACATATGTGAAAGCATATAATAAAATATATACAAGTTATTTAGAACATGTTCCTATATATGTTTATACGGAATTAAACTCCATTGATTTAACTAAAACTTGCAGGCAATATTTTAGTTTAACTGCACACAACCGAATATATTCGTTCAAATACATATAGGATGTATGGCTTGGACTAGATAACCTACAAGGTCCCTTCCTGTTAATCTGTAATCTGTAATCTATATGCCAATTACCATATCACATTATGCATAATGAATTTACAGAAAAACACTAAAGAACGATTTGTTTTCTCCGAGAACCCCTTCTTTAAAAAAAAGGCGTTACTGTACTTATTTTCTCAATACATCAACTATTAATTTACAATACCATCTCACGCATACCTGTTTCAGAAGCCTACATTACGCTACATTCACGTACACGGTAGAGCTGCACCTTCCTACCGTCGCAGACAAACCCATAGCCCGGCGAGGAAGCCGCATCTGCAGGAGCAGCAGGCTGCATTCTGGAAGAGGCTTCGTCAGAACGGTAGCAAAAGCGTGAACAATGCGACCGCAGTAAAAGACTGGAGCAAAAAGCACCGCTGCAAGACCTGTTCGGTGGTCGCTTTTATTTATTTATTTTTAAGGTACTCCAGGACCTCCTCTCCCATTCTGGCTGCCTCCGAATTCCGGGCTCTGCCCCTTTAAAATTAACTTCCTACCGACCGCCAGCAGAGGGAGATGAGACCGTCTCGCCAGTTCCATCGTGACTCTTGTTTTTGTTAAATGGGGGGTATTTAAATGTCGTGCTGTCAATCAAAGAGCACTTCCCCTCAAAGCCGCGACAGCAGCCGAGGGTTTCCTCGGATAAATACTCTCCGAAAAAGCTGCCTCTCCTGCCAAAAACTTCAACGCCGACGGCCGCCAGCGACGGGTTCCAACCCGGTAGTTGGAAGATCAAAGCCGAAAGGAGACACAAGAAGTCCCCCGCGCCACCAGCGAGGCAGCCCTGAAACTTGTTCCTTTGTTTCCATGGTCCGTGGATACCACCACAACCCCGCGCTCCCTTCTCCGGGCAGAAGCGACCCCAGTCTTTGGAAGCTCCACGGTGCGCTCGCATTTGGGAGGGCGCTTCTCCCTCTCGCGGGAGGCGCCCACGCATATAAAAGACACGCGCCTCCGCGGAGGACAAGGTCCCACGTCAGAAAGACCCTCAAGAAGCCCACAAAAACTCGGGCACCGCGAGCTCAGAAGTCCCCTCGAAGCCCCCCTCCTCCTATACCTAGAGAGCGGAGGACGGGAGGCACTAACCCTAACCTCGCTTACTCGTTACTCACGCACAAAAGACACGAGAACACAGCCTCAGCTCCCCGGCGTTGTTACGAGAAACTGAATTAGGGCAGCTAACTTTTCCGCACCCTCTCAAACTCCACCGAAAAACCCCCCCGAGAGCTCTTCGCTAACCTCAGTTCCGGAGTCCTTATATAACTCCACACCGAAGAGGGGGGTGGGGGGGTGCGGGAAGAGAGACAAGAGAACAGGAGGGCGACCGCTGCTTAAACGCCGCTGCTTCCTGGTTAGCTGAAAAGCCCCGAGTCGCCTCTTTCCTCATTGTCCTCCGTTGTTCGTTGTTTTCTTCCCCCTCAGCGCCCACCGAAGGTCTTCCCCCCCCCTCACGAGAAAGTGGAAGGGACAGTGTCGGTGTGTTTTCATTTTTGTCGTCCCCCCCTCCCCCGAAAATAAAAGGACGCGTGGCTGCCAGCCAGCCCCCTTTACCTGCCGTGGAACCAGTCCTTGCATATGTCGCACTCGATCATGAAGCGGTTCACATCGTAGGGTTCCCGGCACACGCAATACACAGGGGTCGCGTTCGCCGCCGCCGTTCCGGCCATCTTTAAAGAACTCGCTCACTCTCTTGAGTGACTGCCTCAGCCACCCTGCTCTCCCTTCTCTCGCGCACCCCCCCCCCCTTCTCCGCCTTCTCCTCCCCCTCCCCACCGCCACCACGAGCCCCAACCAACAGCCGCCGCCGGCCCAGCCAGTCAAGTCGGCAGCACCAATAACAACAGCGCGCGTGCGGAGCGCCGGCCCTTGACGCGCGCCCGCGCGCGCCCGAGTCTCCCACATTGAGAGCGCGCGCGCGCGCCCCTTCTTCCTGGCCAGCGAACAAACGGGCGAGGGCACGCGCGATGAAAAGGAACCGTCACGTAAGGTACATCTTGGAGCATGCGCTCTAAAGAGACTATACAGCGGTGGGGAAATGACACTTGACGGCGAACGCCGGGGTTGGGGGGTGGGGAGTGCCGAAGAGGGCGAGAGACCTAGGGAAACACCTCGGAAACGTAGAAGGTTTCGTGCGTCTCTTTCCGCTCCAAGAGACGCGCGCGGAAGAAAAGAAGAAAGGGAGGGGGGGTTGCGTGAAAGAAGGAGCGCGTGCACCGTTGCCGGAAGTGTGTACAGTAAACTCTTTTTTCGGACTTGAACAGACAGCAGATGAGAGCACGTGTCACCACACACAACCCTCCCTTCTGAGGGGCTTTTTTTTTTTTGTGGGTGGGCGGGGCTCCAGCTCGCTGGAACAAACGGATAATGAAGTCTCGAGCACATGCTGGCTCCGCCCCATTCCGCCTCGTCCTGCTTGAAAGTCGTCACGTGAGGAGGGGAAGGAAGGTGCCGCGAGGACATAGAAAATGAAAAAAAATAAATAAAAAAATAAAACAACCAGGCTCTGTCACAGCGTCGCTCCTTCCCTCCCTCTTATGCAACCGCGCGTTGACGGGCAGAAGGGAGCGCCGTACGGAAACTGCGCTCTTGACTTTGTTTCTCCGGTCTCGAGAGGCTGAAACTGCTCTGACAGCAATAGCTGAGCGAGCATCAACGTGTCGATTACTTTTCTCTCAAAATTGAGCCGAAAGACAGCCCCTCGCTGGCTTATAAATAAGATCCCGCTAGTGTGGCGGGATGCCTTCCAGCCAAACGTCATTTTTTTTTCTTTTTCCACACTACAGTATTTTTTGGTCCGTCCGTTCACTTTCACTGCCCCTAATATATGTCGTTACACAATTTGCGATGGGGTTTCCCCATCTCGTCAATATTTTTAAGGCATTCTGGAGATGCTGCTTATGTTTGAGCGCCTCGATGTTACCTTTGCCCTTGTCGTTTTATGCGGCGATCTCTTGGCAGGTGATTTGAAGCATTAGATAAAAGGGGGATGGTGAGATTTAGAATTTCCAGTCAATATTTATTTCGTCGTGTTCGTGACAATATTTTGTCATGTTTATGTAGTGTATATGGGAGGTGGAGACCCCTTGAGAGCTGTACGCAATGAAATTTCATTTTAATGTATGCCGATTAGTGTACATTCAAAGTGACAATCCACATATTCTAGTCAAAGGGACACCTTGTCTGAGCTTTTTAGAAACATATTCTGAAGAAAAACGAACGGAGGAACTAATCCACTGCATATTTTGAAGTGATGGTAATTTAAGTATAAATACAATGCTTCAGAATAAGGGACAATTGATATTAGGAACAATCTGATCATTTTAAAGTAACATAGGATTGGTATCCTTAACACTTTTAGGCCTATAGTTTTCAGTGAGATTTACTTCTAAGTAAATATCTTTGCAAATAAAACCTTACATATTTCACAATGAATGTATTGTGAACGTGAATTAAAAAGAGATATTCCTTTAAATTAAAGCAAAGACCTTACGTAAAAAGTTTTTAAAAAATTTAAAAATTTTAAATTTAAAAAATTTAAAAATCAAGCTCTTGTCATTTCCCGACTTGACTACTGCAATGCTCTCTACATGGGGCTCCCCTTGAAGTGCACCCGGAAGCTCCAACTGGTCCAGAATGCGGCCGCGCGAGTAATTATGGGAGCAACATGGCGCTCCCATGTAACACCTCTTCTACGCGAGCTGCACTGGCTTCCGGTAGCCTTCCAAGTGCGCTTCAAGGTGTTGGTTCTTACCTTTAAAGTGCTCCATGGTTTAGGACCCAAGTACTTACGAGACCACCTACTACAACCGATAACCTCCCACCAACCAATACGCTCTCACAGAGTAGGCCTACTCATAGTACCAGCATTAAAACAATGTCGTCTAGTAGTTCCAAGGGAGAGAGCCTTCTCTGTGGGGGCACCTACTCTTTGGAATAAAATACCCCCTGGAATACGAATAATCCCAGATCTTCGCACTTTCTGACGTGCCCTGAAGACCTTTGTTTCAACAAATAGGGCTAGCATAAACACCTAAATTCTATGCCAAGGTCTTAGCAGATACACCAAGTTGACTCAATTTATTACTGTTCATTAAAAAAAAATTATTATATGTATATGAAATCTTAATCTGTTCACCGGCCTGAGTCCTTCGGGAGAAGGGCGGTATAGAAATTCAATAAATAAATAAATAAATAAATAAATAAATAAAATGCTTTGAGAAACTTTGAATGTCGTAAATGAGCTACTATTCTACTTGGTGATCAGTCCTGCTTGCCAGCTTACTACTGAAATTTCAATAGTAAAACCATAGAAAATTGGGCTAAAGTAGATCTCTCAATGTGATAACTGTTCAAAATGTAAATCTTACCTTGCTATGCCTCTCAAAACAAAATGATTATGAAGAATGGACTTATATTAGTGCTATTATAGCAATGCTGCAAAAATCCAGATGACCAATAGATAGTAATCAAAATTTTTCTGTATATCTTTGCTGCTGTGTAGTGATTATCTGGATTTTTTGCAGCACAAATATGGAAACTAGACCAGGGGTGTCGAACTCGATTTCATTGAGGGCCGCATCAGGGTTGTGTTTCACCTTGGGAGGCCAGGGTGGGTGTGGCCAGCTTGACATCACTTGTATCGGCACCAGTGGTGAAATCCAATTTTTTTTACTACTGGTTCTGTGGGCGTGGCTTGGTGGGCATGGCAGGGGAAGGATACTGCAAAACCTCCATTTCCGCCCCACTCTGGGGCCAGCCAGAGATGGTATTTGCCGATTCTCCGAACTACTCAAAATTTCCGCTACCGGTTCTCCAAACTGCTCAAAATTTCTGCTACCGGTTCTCCAGAACCTGCTGGATTTCACCCCTGATCGGCACCTGTGGCGGCCCGAGTGCTCTGCCAGTGAAAACAGGCTCCTGAGCTCCATTTCAGCTGTGATGGCCTCCTGCAACTCTCTGCCAGTGAAAACGGAGCTCGAGAGGGACCCTCCCGAGCTCCGTTTTCAGTGACGGAGGCAATGCAGACCGGTCTTTCGCTGTTTCTAGCATGGCCCCACAGGCCAGATCAAAGCACCCCATGGGCCGGATCCGGCCCCCAGGCCTTGACTTTGACACCCCTGCTCTATACTAAGGTCACAAGGAAATTATTGGAAGATAGAATACCACCAAGCTTTATATCCAGCTATAGAGTATTGTCATTCTGGCTAATACATCTTTCTAGCTTATTTTGTTGGATATACTTCGTTGTTCTAGAAATGACATTGGTATCAACATATGAGCTCTGAAGGAGGGTGGCACTGTTCAGACCACAACTTGCAGGGTATTTAATTCCTAAGGTTCATTTAAAGTGGCTTGTTGTTCAGTGAAATGGTGGCTCTTGCACTTGTAGTATTGTTCAGTTAAGAAAAAAAAAACAATCTCTAATAGTGTTCTGCCATTTTGGATGGTGACTGACAGCCTGATCCTGCCTCTGAGACCAGTCCTCTCTTTGCAATGTGACAAGTCCCAGCTGCAAGGAACTCACCATCTCATAAACCAAAACCTGCTATTCAATAAGGCCAGCTGCAATCTGCTCCATTTTATGGTAATTAAAAATAGCATTTGTGCACCTGGTAGGCTGCCAGTGCAGCTGCTGCAGATATGTACTAAATTTGAATGCCTAGATGCCATACATATCATCTCACCCTTCGGTTCATCTGGAATATGCAATAGAGCAAATGTCTCAGGCTACCATTTACAAATTTTGTCAAGCTCTGTAATAAGGGATTTTGTAGTAGAATTTTTAGTGGAAATTCAAAATGGTTGTATTTGTATTCTGAGAAATCTGCAGTGAATTTATTTTTATGTAAATGTTAGATCTCACTATCTTTTGCTTGAGTTGTGTTTCAGGTTTTGGAAATAAATTGAACTGAATTCAGTTAGGTTGAACTCCATGGGATAAGCATATAGCCTTTGTGTATCGTTTCCTCAGTCTTAATTTTTACAAGAAGAAAGTAATTTTCCAGACAAGGACTAGTAGTTCTTCATTGCCTAATTTTTTTATCATTGGATGACTTACCTCATTTCTAATTAAGCAGATGTTGCATGTTTCATAATACTACAAAAACCTGTAAAACCTGTGAACAATGATGATACAGAGATGAATATTCTGCCCATAGGCAGGATTGACTGTATTGTATCAGCACATCTAAATAAACTGTTGCTCACATTTGCATGTCTACTATTATAATAAGATGGCTAAGAAATGAAACATATTGCAGCTTCTACCAGCAACAGGAGTACCACATGTTCCACCTATGTTTTATAATCTTTAAGCATGTCATCTGAACATAACAAACTAATTATGGCCTGGCTTATTAATGATCAATTAATGTTCCATAAACCAAAGTTAGCATGCATCCTGTGTTTGAATTAAGTTTAATCTTTAGGGTTCGTTAAAAGATCAAGGAAGGAAGCAATGCTATTTGACAGGAAATTGAGCATGCCTAGAAGCAATCAGACTAAGCAATGCAAGCAGGTGCTCCATATGAATATTTTCTCTGTCATTCTTCTTTACATCTACTAGGGTCTTCCATGTTTCCAGTCTCTTCATTGAAAGGTGTTTTTTGGTCTCAGATGTTAAACTAGCTTTTTAGTATGTCATTCTGGTACTTTGTAAACAACACAGCAATTGGCTACTAAGCCAAGTTCAAAATGCTTTTGCTGTATAAGCCTCTAGATACCCTGGGATCATGATACCTTACACCTTAGTTGCAAAGCTAAAGCATCAGTTGATTTTTAAGATAATAAGATAGTATCACGCTTGTGTGCCCAACTGACAATATCATCTTGTGAACAGTTATACAGTAGGTGGACCTTGTGATCATTGGTTAAGATGTTACCTCAGCTGGCATTTGGCACCTATCCTCTGGAATGCTCTCTGTTCTGAAATCCATGCAGCGCCATTATTTTACAAACCTGTTGACGATTTACCTTTACTCAGAACATTCCGGACTGAATTATAGATTGTTTAGGCTTCATTTGTTTTTTGTTTCTTTTCCTTCAAACCAGTGGTGGGTTTCAAATTTTTTTACTACCGGTTCTGTGGATGTGGCTTGGTGGGCGTGGCTCGGTAGGCGTGGCAGGGGAAGGATACTGTAAAATCTCCGTTCCCTCCCTGCTCCAGGGGAAGGATACTGTAAAATCTCCATTCCCACCCCACTCCAGAGGAAGATTACTGTAAAATCCCCATTTCCTCCTGATCAGCTGGGGCTTGGGAGGAGGCAGAGAATAGATGGGGGCGGGGCTAGTCAGAATTTTTACTACTGGTTCTCCGAACTACTCAAAATTTCCACTACCGGTTCTCCAGAACTGGTCAGAACCTGCTGAAACCCACCTCTGCTTCAGACCCACTAATACACACACACACACACCTTCCCCTTTAATGTTATCATACTCTCAAATAATAGTTCTGTGTACTCCTGAAGACTACACAACTTATTCTTTCAGACTAAATATCTCCCAAAAAAGTATGTGGTAGATATTTTAATATGTGGTGGTGAAGTTCTAATGTGCTTTGTATATATTCTGATTAGTGTAACAACTAATTCTTTATAATTAGAGATGAAATAACCTGTATTTGAATAATGTTGCCAAATTAAATACAAATGAATATAGGTGAAGATGGGAAAAGTAAACTTGGTTGTGCAAGTTAAGTTCTTGATGCTTGAAGATCCAGGAACAGCTTAAGAACAAGAAACTCTTGCCGACATCATTACATTATTGTTGTTTGTATTATTAAATGGGTGGGTGATGATCTATGTAATGTAATAGAAAAAATATAATGTAATAAACAATAAACTGAATATTAGGACATGACAGAAGCAGAATAAATAAAACACCACAGATTACTAAAGGAGAAAACTATATCAACTATCAAAAAACATATCACTTTGGTGAGGCTTAAAATCAAACTCTTAATACTGTTGTAAAAACAAATGTAATAAAGGTCTACAATTAGGATCAAATTTAAACAACAAAACATGAATAAACTTACCTATAATTGCTACAAACAAAGCAAAATAGGACAATTAAAAGTCTATAAGTAGGCCTGAACAATTCATAGGGTGGGAAATGCCAGATTGCTACCCTAAAATAATTGTGGTACCAATTATTTGGTGGTATGGCAGAAGCATTGGAGCTGGCAATATCCATAAGGCCTAGAGACAGTGTGTCTTTCAGAACGGAAGTAATTGTGAAAATGGCAGCAGTGCAGTTTTCCTGGTGGTTGTAACGTTTGGTAGCAACGCATTTTTTTTAAAAAAGTACCAACACCTTGCACAAGATTACTTAGTAGTCCACATGTTATGCACACCTGGTCTAGAAGATGTTTCAAATTTGGTAAATAACCCAATCTGTGAGAGGTATCTTGAGAGTGGATTTCATGGCTGCTGAAAAAAAAGTAGCTACTGAGTGCGTAACACTGGCCCAGTGGTCTGAAAGAGCGAGATGTATACTTCGTTTTTTCCGTATGATAGATATTTTTACAGAAAAAAATACTGTAGGGTGCATCAACAAATCTGATTTCAGAAAGAGCACAACACTTTCCAAAATCCCTGAGACAGATTTTATAATGATTAAAAGCAAGTGTATTTCATCTGGATTTAATTTTTTTGTCATCTTAAAAAGTATAAAACCATCCGCTATAGTTCTCTGGTTTTTCTACCACATGCCAATTGTAAGACTCATTTAATGATCTTATGAGAACTGCAGTTTTAGCCCATTGCATATTGCTAAATGAAATGTATGATTTACTGTGTCATGCAGACCAAAAAGTTTAATACAGTATTTCTATTTTGAGGTTGCCCAATTCCCCAATGACTCTGAGTGGTTTCCCATGAAAAGAGCATTTAAAAGAAAGCAATGTATATCAAAGAAGAAGGAATACAACAACCAGAAACCTGATCTTACAACACAGAAAGACCAAATGACACCAAAATCCCAAGAGGGCTCAGTGACCATCCTAACCCAATGCCTGGGAGAATAACCAAGTTTTTAACATTTTGTGAAAAATCAGTACTGTGGTAGCAGTAGAGATCTCTAGGGAGACACTATGCCAGAGGCTGCTACAAGAAAACAGGCTTCAAAGTTGTAACAGTTTGTTATTCCAGGTTATAGATATCCATGATGATAGCTATTATTATTTTGTACAACATGCTAAGGCACAATCCTCGGTTAAAGATCCATGCACAACTGGATTTTCTCCTCAGTCCCGCTGCCACCAACAGAACCACCCCATTGAAAAAAGCATACAGTAAGTCAGTATAAAAAGCTAGTGGAGATGTGAAAACAAATAAAAACAGAGAAGGGACAGAAGGGAGGCCAAGGAACAACAACAAAAAATCATATATCGGAGGTGGCTCGGGAGTTCATGGCTTCCATGACAGCTATGGACCTGACCCAGTTAATTCATGGCCCTACCCACATGGGGGGAAACACACTGGATCTGATTTTTGCCTCTGGACTGTGGTTGAGTGACCTTGAGATAGGGGACTTAGTCATCGAGCCCTTGTCATGGTCAGATCACTCTCTCCTTCGTCTTGACTTTCAAACCGCTGCACCCCGCCGCAGGGAGGCGGAGCCTGTTAGTTGGTTCCGCCCCAGGCGCCTGATGGAACCTGATAGGTTCCAGATGGAGCTTGGGCCATTTCCTGAGGCTCTGGCACACGCCTCGACCGGAGACCTGGTGGCCGCCTGGGATAGGGCGGCTACGGGTGCTCTGGATCGGGTTGTGCCTTTGCGGCCTCTGACCCGGCGCCGATCTCAATTGGCTCCTTGGTTTTCCGAGGAGTTGAGGGAGTTGAAGCGCCGGAAACGACGCCTAGAGAGTAGTTGGAGAACCAGTCGTTCTGAATCTGACCGGACACTAGTGAGATCCCATATTAGGAATTACTTAGTGGCGATAAAAGCAGCTAAATGCAACTATTTTGCTGCTCTTATTGCGTCATCAGATAATCGCCCAGCCACCCTCTTCAGGGTGATCCGCTCCCTACTTCATCAGGAAGCGCGGGAGGACCCCTTGGAGGGTAGAGCTGAGGATTTTGTTCAGTATCTGCATGACAAAATCACTCAGATTCGGGAAGACTTGGACTCCGACTGGGTAGTCCCGGGGAGAGGGACAGGGGCAGGTCTTGTGAGTGTTATCTGGACTGAGTTTGATCCTGTGACCCCTGAGGACGTGGACAGGATTCTGGGCAGGCTGAACGCGACCACCTGTTTATTGGACCCGTGCCCCTCCTGGTTAGTACTGGCTTCCCGGGAGGTGACACGCGGCTGGCTCCAGGGGATTATAAATGCTTCGTTGGGTGAGGGTGACTTTCCCGCCGCCTTGAAAGAGGCGGTGGTGAGGCCTCTCCTCAAGAAGCCTTCCCTGGATCCAGCAATGTTGGTAAATTATCGTCCGGTCTCCAACCTTCGCTTTTTGGCGAAGGTTGTTGAGAGTGTGGTTGCGCAACAGCTTCCCCGGTACCTGGATGAAACGACGTATCTGGATCCGTTCCAGTCGGGTTTCAGACCCGGGTACAGCACGGAAACGGCATTGGTCGCGTTGGTTGATGATCTCTGGAGGGCCCGGGACAGGGGCTGTTCCTCTGTCCTGGTCCTGTTAGATCTCTCAGCGGCTTTTGATACCATCGACCATGGTATCATGCTGCACCAGTTGGAAGAGTTAGGGGTGGGAGGCACTGTGCTACGGTGGTTCTCCTCCTTTCTCTCCGACCGGTCGCAGTCGGTGTTGACAGGGGGGCAGAGGTCGACTCCGAGACCCCTTATATGTGGGGTGCCTCAGGGGTCGGTCCTCTCGCCCCTCCTGTTCAACATTTATGTGAAGCCGCTGGGCGAGATCATCCGTGGTTTTGGGGTGAGATATCACCAGTACGCTGATGACACCCAGCTGTACATCTCCACCCCAGACCACCCCAACGATGCCCTTGAAGTGATGTCCCGGTGTCTGGAGGCCGTGCGGATCTGGATGGGGAGGAACAGGCTCAGACTCAACCCATCCAAGACCGAGTGGCTGTGGTTTCCGACGTCCCGATATAGTCAGCTGGTACCATCGCTGACTATCGGGGGTGAATCATTGGCCCCGGCAGAGAGGGTGCGCAACTTGGGCGTCCTCCTGGATTCGCGGCTGTCTTTTGAGGAGCATTTGACGGCCGTGACCGGGAGGATTTTTCATCAGGTTCGCCTGATTCGCCAGTTGCGTCCCTTTCTGGATCGGGACTCATTACACACGGTCACTCACGCCCTTGTCACCTCTCGCCTGGACTATTGTAATGCTCTCTACATGGGGCTCCCCTTGAGGAGCGCCCGGAGGCTCCAACTGGCGCAGAGTGCGGCCGCGCGGGTGGTGATGGGAGCGACATGGCGCTCCCATGTTACTCCTCTCCTGCGCGAGCTGCACTGGCTCCCGGTGGTCTTCCGGGTGCGCTTCAAGGTGTTGGTTACCACCTTTAAAGCGCTCCATGGCTTAGGACCTGGGTACTTACGGGACCGCCTACTACCACCAATAGCCTCCCACCGACCGGTACGTTCCCATAGAGAGGGGCTCCTCCGGGTGCCGTCGGCCAAACAATGTCGGCTGGCGGCCCCCAGGGGGAGAGCCTTCTCTGTGGGGGCACCCACTATCTGGAACGAGCTCCCCCCAGAGTTACGGAGGATCCCGGGTCTTCGTGCCTTCCGCCGTGAGTTAAAAACTTTCCTGTTCCACCAGGCGGGCCTGGCCTAATTCTTCCCTTTTCCCCTTCTGTCGTAAAATAATTTTAGAAATTTTGAATTGTAATATTTTAATTTGGGGGTTTTAATATTTTAATATTGTAAATTGGGATTTTAAATTATTGGGGCCAATGTTTAATTCGGTTTTATTTGGTTTTTAAATTTTGCATATATGTTTTTTATTTATGGCTGTTCACCGCCCTGAGTCCCCTCGGGGAGAAGGGCGGTATATAAATTTAATAAAATAAATAAATAAATAAATAAATAAATAAATATAGATTGACTGGAATTGCAGAGTTTATTTAGATATGTTACAAATGAAAATAATCCGTATACCAGGAATGCAATGAACATAGCAAGATGCTAACCATTAATAAAATCCATAGATGTTTTGGTTTAGTCTTTTCCCACAAAAAGTGAAGTTATACCAGGGATGTGAATAGTGGGATGAAAGAACAAGCTTAAACCTTGGGACTGTTAGAAATGTGGATAGACCTAGAAGAAGGTCAACATTGTTTTCTCCCATCCTAGAACATATGATATGAAATAATGAAATGTAAGTAACATAATTAAATGGTGCTCATCTCTGTTTCTTAGTTGAGGGAGTTTGTGTTGTCCAAAGACATTTCTTGGTCATGTGGCCAGAATGACTATACACCAAGACTATACACCAAGTGGTACCTATTTATCTACTCGCATTTGCATGTTTTCAGACTGCTAGGTGGGCAGGAGCTGGGCACGTAATGGGAACTCACCAGTATATTTAATCGCTGAGCCATTTTTATGAGCATTTTATGAGGTGAGGATATCACCTCATAAAAATCAGTTGGAGGGGCTTAGTTCATGGGTTAGATTAGAAATAGAGTCTTCTCATTGACAGCATCCTATTTTAGATTTAAACAATTTATAAGCAATTTACAGCCTGTTATTAGGGAACTTTGTCTCTAGAAGAGTTTAGCTACTTCCATGCTTTCTTCTTATGGAAAACAATTGACATATCTGTTCATCCTGACATTTGCAGAATAATAAGTACTTTTAGACTCAATCCATACATTGATTGTCATTTTTGTTTTTGTTTTTTACAAAAAAACATTACAGTATTTTCACTTTTATTTTACTGTTTTATGATGGCTTTTATTATTCTTTTGTTAACTGCTCTCAACTCTTTTAGGAGGAAGATCTTATGGAAATTGAAATAGGTGTGCTAGTTAATCAAGTGTAATAGTTGATATGTCATACAAACAAACTTTCAAGTAAGCAAACTTCATAAGTATTCCCCCTTTCTTGCATTGACAATGGATTGTTTAGACCACCTGAAAACAGGTTTTAAGCATAGAAAAAATTTGGATTGAATTTTGGATTGATTTTCCTTCTCACAAGCTGAAGCCAAGGAAATTAGCTTTGTTTGGGACAAGGTTAATATAATTTTTTTTAAAAAAAAGAGATGTGTAACTGAGGGGAGAAATATGAGCCAATAATATCAATGAAGTCCTCCGATGGCAATTTCCTCTTACATGAGCTAATCTTTCAGTTTTCAAAGATTATATGACAGAGAAATTAGCCCAAACCATTGTTGCATATACTGAATATACATAGCTGTGTCATTCAAGGACTGATTGGGCCAAAATTTTAATGAATAACATGAATAAAAGTGGCTTTAAACTTGTTTAGAAAGAGAAGTGAAGGTATCAAGGTATCTTTAATAAATATGTAAGCGTTCGTATTGTATTTAGTTAAGTTGTAAATGACATAGGTAAAAGTAAAGGTTCCCCTCGCACATATGTGCTAGTCATTCCTGACTCTAGGGGGCGGTACTCATCTCCGTTTCAAAGCCGAAGAGCCAGCACTGTCCAAAGATGTCTCCGTGGTCATGTGGCTGGCATGACTAAATGCCAAAGGTGTACGGAACGCTGTTATCTTCCCACCAAAGGTGGTCCCTATTTTTCTACTTGCGTTTTTTACGTGCTTTCGAACTGCTAGGTTGGCAGAAGCTGGGACAAGTAACGGGAGCTCACCCCACTATGTGGCACTAGGGATTCGAACCGCTGAACTGTCGACCTTTCGATCGACAAGTTCAGCGTCTTAGCCACTAAGACACCGCATCATAAGACATAAGCTTTCCTATATTAAAAAGACAAGATTAAAAATAAAGGAATTATCTAAAGTTCAGCTAAAAACCTTCTATGATGTCTTAATCTATGGAGCAAAATACTGAGTCATATTTTTCCACCCACGCATTCCTCACAAAAATAAAAAAGCTGAAATTTTTCAAGATTCACCCACATGTTGGTGACGAAGAAAAAAAAGTCTCTCGGTTTTGTCCCCATGCTGCAGATTGCTCTTAGCAAATTCTCAGTTATATTGAAAGAAATTCTCTCCCACACATGGCCTACACATAGATGTTGTTGAAAATAACTGTGCATAGTCTAATTCAACAGCACGTCTTGATTGCGCATTAGTAGAGGAGGCAAGGAAGGGGCAAGAAGTAACCACTTATGTTTAACAACATCAAAAAAAAGACTCCACTGATCTCAGAAATGGAAATCACATAACAAAACTTTAAAATGGGATCTAGAACTGAAACTGTCAGTTTTAAAAAGAAGTAGCCAAGGGCAGCACTCAACTACAATACCAGGAAGCAAAAGTAAAAAAGAAGGAACATACAAAGATTCTTCCTTAAACAGTATGTTTTCATTCTATTTGTATCATTTACCTATTCAACAGATCTCTTTGGACATTGAGACACTGTTTGTTCCTACTTGTAGCTGCAAAAGAAATTGAAACAATTATGCACAGCTTTGCATATGCTTATTACCTAGTGATGACTTTCTTTTATGAACAAGATCTTTATGTAACATTTAATAATATGTACATCCCATGCAATGAATGTTATTTTCAGGAGGACTAACAAACTTGTGGAACCTTAAAAACTAATAAATTAATTAGATATTCATTTTAGTGGATACCAACCCATTTATTCAGATGCTTGGAATGTATCTTGAATTACACACAGCTTTCCCACAGTCATAATATTGGTGGCAGTAGTAGGACTCTCCATAACAAATACAAAGAGTGATAGTTATATTATTGACAAAGAATGTTTACAAAAACATTAGATAAGGATTTACTTGGCACATACAGAAATATTTTATCCTAGAAATAGCATTTTTCTTTCAAATACTATTTTTCTTCCAAAGTACAAAACTGAATCTCTCAATGAATAGCAATCCAGTGACTGTATTTTGCATTCTCTCACTGAAATTCCTTTGTTTCAGAATAGTTGCTCTAAATGTAGTTGCACAGATTCCTAGATTATTGAAATGTTATGCCAACGAATATTAAGATAAAGTAATTATTAATCATAATGACAATGAGAGAGAAAAGATATCTAAAATTCTTATCCATAGTATGAGACTTGAGGTTTCCTGTTTATGAAATAGTAGTAGATATGCAATACAAAATTGGAAATTAGAATTTACTAGACAACCCATGATCCCATGGGTCGTTTCAGAGATACCAGATTCTTTGCCAGATTCCTCAATGCCTTCAACAATGGCAGAACTTCTAATATACTGGAAAAGTTCTTAAAAATTCAGGAAGATATTCAGAAATGTATCTGCTTTGAAAGTAGCCAATGTTAAACTGCGTAGCACAGTCAAACATCAGGAAATGTTTTATGATATTTTATGTTATGTCATAAAATGCTTTATGATAATTCTGACATCAAAAGATGTTTTATAAAATTTGCCAAATTTCAATTCCAGGGGAATGATGAGTCCCAGATTCTGGATGCACTCTGTAAATTGGCTTATTTGCGGTAAGGTATCTTGGTTCAAAACATTTTGCCTTATAATGCCCCATTTCACCAAGTTAAAGCTTATAAGCCTGAGCATTTTAGTAGTATATAGTATATAGATTGCTTGGGCCATTATTAGGATATTCATAGGCACCATTCACGGGTGAAATCTAAAATTTGTTACTACCGGTTCTGTGGGCGTGGCTTGGTGGTGGTGGTAATGTGACTGGGTGGGCGTGGCCAACTTTTTTTTTTTAACTTTTAAAACCATTTTTTTTTCTACAACTCAGCTGGGATCGTCAGGCAACTTCGGCTGAAGAGGTTGTAGAAAAAATGCTTTTAAAAGCTTCTGACGATCCCAGTCCGAACCGGGAGCATTTACCCCCGGCACCATTACAGCCCCAGACACATGTTTTGGTCCCTATTCAATGTCTACTATGTTAAATAAAAATCCTTTCAACTTTCAAACATATAAATAAATGGAAAATAACATGATCCAAGTAAAACTTCATGTCCAGCATTATCTTTATTTCCAAGAATATCCCTAGACTTCACATGATCCCTACAGCCTTTCTTTTGGCAAATACTTTGCTTGGTAGAGTCCAGAGACAAACAGTAGGTAACAGCAGGGAGGAGAGCTAGAATGGACTAGACAACCCACAACCTGTTGGGTCATTGTTTCAAACTTATTTCCTTACCTACACAGATAAACAGAATGACTATGAATAGGCAAAAAAAGCAGTGGGAGCGGGAGTGACTTCTGATTTCCTGCCAGCTTCCCCATTGACTTTCCTTATGGGAAGCCGGCAGAAAGTATTGGAAACAATCACCATGTAATCATGACTTGAGGACAGCAGCACGGTGACCCTGAAGCAGCCACAACTTTGCCAAATTTCTTCCAGGAACCTATATTTGGTGGGTCCCAGGTAGAAGGCTTTCTCTGCTGTGGTACCTACCAGATGGAACATTTTCCTCTCAGATATTAAGTTATTTCCAACCCTCTGGATGTTTTGAAACTCCCTCAAGTCCTGATTATGCCATCAGGGAACCAGAGACTCATTTAGATGGCTCCACCATTGAGATGGATGTACTTTGTGCTTTAGGTTTGTACTTATTTTAGTTTTAATTATCTCCACTTCTAATGCTGGTTTTTCTATTTTTCTATATCTATTTTTATATGTGTATTGTTTTAATTGATTATTGTAGGCCACCCAGAGTCACTTCTTATGAAATGGGTGGCTATATAAATTTGATTAATAAATAATAAATAAATTTCAATCCCAAGGGAGTAATATAGATAACCAGATTTTGGATGTATTATTTAAGTTAGCCCATTTGAAGTATGCCAATTCAAAAATTGTAGCCTTATAATGCACCATTGGCCCACATGAATGTGACAGTCAGACAAACAGGAGAGTTTTAGTATGTAGATAAATACCAGGAAACATCTTCATCACTTTGACTACTGTCTTTGGCCAGCCTTATCCCTCAAGGCAGCCATTTTGTGAGGATGCCAGTAACACGCTCTCAAAATCCCAGATCTGCTATTCAGACCCAGTGGGTTAGAGACCTCTGTCTTACAGCTTAACTTAAAGACTTTTATTTCATAGTTCTTTTAAATGATACGTTCATGAAAACAGCAAGATTTGTCTGCTACGTCAGAAAGAAACCAGAGAAAATATTTCTTGTTTTTCCTCTCATTTCTTTTCCCTGGTGAAACTATTTCATTAATTACATTATCTTATCAAGTGCAAAATCAGTTTCTTCTTGTTCAGGCTTGGCTGACCAAATGAACCATTTACTCCTTATAATGGCAGGTGTTTACTGAAAGATTAATGAGCAAGCACTACTGTGTGTAAGTGACTTTCCTGCTGTTCTCTCAGAGGCTTGCAAGTGATGCTTAAATAATTGGTACTCTTAGTGTAGTTATGTTACATAACAAACAAGAATGAAGAAACTATAGATCTTTATTTTAAATCAGGTTTTTAACCTAGGGCATTCTGCTCTTCCAAATGAAAAACAAGATTCCAATTTTCCTAGAATTCCAAGCTGGAGAGACTATAGTTCTTAGCGAATCCAACATGTATTGAGAACTTGAGGGCAACAGATTAGTTTAGGAATCAGACAGTATGCAGGAAATCTACACTTCCTCAGCGTACAACTTATTGTGTTTCACCCTCCCTGCATTGCTTACCTGGTGGCCCATGCCTCATTCTGCCCAATGGCAGAATTGGCTATACAAACTTTTAATAAAAATGCAGGGGTTTATTGTAAATGACCCAGAAAATTTTGGCTGTTGTCAATTTATTTATTTTAAAGAAATAAGAATGATGCATATCTAAATATATTATTTCAGAACAGCTATATTTCTCAACAAATGAATTATATAGCTGAAGAGATTCTTATAAACAGTTAAGTGGCCTTACGTCATGCATATCAAAAACAAAAATGATTTTATGTCCATCAGAGAATCAATACCCTACTGTTAAGCTAATAGCATTGCTATTAGTATTATGAAATACCAAAAACTAAAGCCACTGGATTTTAATCTTATTAACTTGATAGTGCATATATCCAGCTGTTTCCCTTCAAACCTTACCAAGAATTTCTGCTGCTTTTTATTAAAATTGCCTTGCTGAGCTGCATCACATTGCTGAAATGCATAACAAATTGTGAATTAAAAGGTCTCATCCAGTATTTGTCTCTCTCTGAAAAAGTTATTGTTGATATGTGGTTGTCCTCATTTAGCAACCGCACTTTTATTGGTGTCAACAACTTGGTTGTTTAGTAAAGTGGACACTAAGTGAAACTGTGATTCGTGGCTTATGCTCATACTTCAACTTTCCGTAAAGGTGCAAAATGTCAGGTGCAAGCAACCGGATTCACACACATAGGGTTCAAATTAACTACTTTATTGTATTCGGCCTATATTACAGGAATCTCCCAAGACTGCTTGCCTTCCCTTGGGAACAGTCATTTAAGGTTCCATGGAGTTTGGCAGGGCGGGTCAGTCCTGGATCTCTTGTGGCTGTGCAATGATTCAAGGCTAATTGCTCACTTGATCCCTGTCTGGCTGGGCATTTGCCAACACAAATGTGAGGACTGGTCATGAAGTTAAATTTTTCAGCACCATTGTAACTGCAAACGCTGGTCACTAAATGAGGCAGTCCCTAAACAAGGACTAGCTGTACTGCAAATCTGTAGGTAGTCCTGCTTTTGTTTTACACATACACACAATCCAGAAAAATCCCCCTCTGGGTTTCTAAAACTACAATTCTGTCCAATCAGAGTTTTAATACATGTTGTTCAAAAAAAGAGAGTGAAAAGCTGCCTTCTTAGCCGATGGATATATGCCTAGGGAAGGAACAAAATAGTGCCATGTTGCAGTCTAGCTTCCTTAGCTAAAAAGTTCTGCAAAGCTTTACACCAATATGTTCTGGTGCGTTTCTTTTCTGGCAAGCAGGTAGCTCTGTTCATCCTCCTCCTAATCCCATAAATCTTATTAGCTAGTAGCAATAAAATGCAGTTGCAGAACTCCAGGTCTCCTCCACACACACACACACACACACACACACATACCTTCCCTGGAAACCGAAGTTTGGCACCGTGAGGAGAATCCCTTATTTAAGAGCACAGACTGCCCTTGGAAGGCCTTTTAATTTCTAAACGATTGGGTACAGTAGTCTGAAAGAATGGATGACAATTGCTTCCAAAACACAAGGTAACCTTAAGTCTGTGAAAGGCAACTCTGGACACCATAAATTCCACATCTGGTGTCTGCCTGTGTCTGTGTTTGTGGGTCTGTCTGTGTGTATTTGCATGCGTCTGTGCATGCATGTGGGGTGGGGGGGGGAGTGTGAGAGAGAGAGACGGGGAGAGAGAGAGAGAATAGGCTGGATGTACATTGGTTCACAGTTTAGCAGGTTTAATACAGGATCAGTTTTTCCCCCTCGACAGTTACCTGCTCGATTAAAGGCAAACAGCAGATTTGTTTCCAAACATCAGCAATTCCCTAAGGAGGAGGGGGAAGACAAGGAGGGAAGCGACAAAGCAGAGAGCAAAGTAGCAGATCGCTTACTATTGTTCCGATGATGTATTTCACAGCCAGCGTTTTATATAGCCCCAAACAATCTTTTTTTATTATTATTTATTTATTTAAATGCAACCCTTTGCAATCATCCTCGGATTTGCTTTGTTACATCTCAGAACGTTCTTCAAAGATTACAAAGCTTGGTTGGCTGACTCCTAGAATTTCAGTTCCTTTTTTTTAAAAAAAAAAAAAGATCTTTGTAATCTGGGTAGGAAAAACCCTGAGAAGGTTTCCAAGGACAGTATGTGGAGTTAAATGGAGAAGAAAGAAGAGGAAGAAAAAAAAATGAATACCTAATCTTGGATTAATTGTAACATAAACTGTCCTCTTTTAATGCAAGGAAAGATGTGAAGAGAATAACTTGGTTTTTCATAGAGGGAAGCCATTTATTATGCGCCCTGAATCCATCTCTTTTCCTTGAAAACGGCTCCTTCCAGAAAATTGTGATATGTGGAATTCATTGCCCCAGATGAAAAATGTGTGGCACGTGCATTGTATAGTGATTGGCAGGCTCCTTTTCCTATTGCCGTGGAAACCTAGACACCTCAATTAGACAAGAAGTTCAGGCAGCATGGCAAAGGTGCAAATTGCTAAGACGGAGAGAGCATCGCATCCCAAATCCAACAGTCAACAATAGACAAAGTCATCTTGACCCACCTCCCTCCCAAAAGGCACCAATATTTATTATTTATTACTACATGGGGAGAAGAAGTAAATTAAGCCAAATCTTTTATTACTTTTCCAGGACCTTTTGTACAAGTGCAGCAGCTGAGCTATGTTAGCATCGTTTTCTCTCCCCCCACCCCCCACCCCCCAAAGTAAGGCTGCATAATGAAGGTCATATTGGACTTTGCCTTCTCCGGCACAGGACGATTTTAAAAATTGAAGTTTTCACCAGGTTGGCTTTGCATTCCTGTTTAATTCCTATCGGAAACAAAGGATGGGGAAAAAAGCCCCCGTGGATTAGCTAAAGGCCAGGCGTTGAAGGGAGGCGGGTTCAAAAAACCGTGTGTTAGCTGAAAGGGGATTCGAGGACAATGTCTTCTTATGTTGTTTTAATTATTTTGTCCTGCCAAATTAAATTTGTGACATAGCTGCTGGAAAGGGTTTTTAGAACCAGATGAAAAACAGGGTTTGGGATAATTTCTTGCAGCAGAAATATTGAAATCAAAAGAGAGGGAACAAGAGCAAATGAATGTAAATCTATGCAAGATTTTGTTTAAGCATAAGAGGATCAAGAATGCTAGCAAAGGCTGTGACTGTTTGTTGTTACACTGCCTTACCCTGTGGTGCTCTGAAAATTATTCATACGATATATAGAAATAAAATGGAACATGTAGAATATATACTGTAGACATTACACAATATATACATGTATATATATATGTGTGTGTGTGTATGTATGTATATGTACATATATGTATGCATGTATGTACATTATGTATGTATGTGATGGCTCAGTGGCTAAGACACTGAGCTTGTCAATCAGAAGTTTGGCAGTTCAGCGGTTCGAATCCCTAGTGCCGTGTAACAGAGTGAGCTCCCATTACTTGCCCCAGTTTCTGTCAATCTAGCAGTTCAAAAGCATGTAAAAAATGCAAGTAGAAAAATAGGGATGACTTTGGTGGGAAAGTAACAGTGCTCCTCAGCTTAGAAACAGAGATGAGCACTGCCCCTAGAGCCAGAAATGACTATCACGCATGTGCAGGGGAACCTTTACCATATATATATGTATGTGTCGGGGTGTGTGTATGTATATATATATATTTCTTTATAAACAGACAGTATAAAACAGTGATGGCTAACCTTTTATGTCACTGCATGCCCGCGAGGCCGCGCATTCCTCGCGGGATGGTTTCATGTGCCGCTTCCGGCACACGTTCCATAGGTTTGCCAATACTGGTATAAAAGCTTTAATATTTATACATTTGCTGTAACTTTTATAGACTTAAAAAATAAAAAAGCCATAAACAAGAACAAGCATGTTTAAATGATATAAAAGAATGCTGATATTCAAGATACAAAAGTAATTTGTTCTAACAACATAATTAAATCATCAGGTTTTTAATTAAGATTTGGCATTATTCACTACGGAGGAATGGTTGGTGAAATTGACAGAACTTGATGAGCTGGACAATCTGAATCTGACTTCTTCGATTAGAGAAAAAATAATATCTACATTTATTGGTGACTGGAAACAGCTTATGGACTTTTTGCGTAACTAGGAAAAAAATAAATTAGTAGTTTATGGTTTTGCTGACTAGTCAGGATAAATTATAGGGAGAAGAGGATCATCACATAACTTTAGACAGAGAGCTTAAAATATAATTGTACTTATAATTGCTGTGAAGAATATCAGAAGCTACTTCTTTATACCTTTACATCTTTCTTTATATCTTTTACTCTTTTTACTTTCTTGTTATTTTTCTCTTTCTTTTTCATTTTCTCTCTTCTAATTAACTTGTATTATTATTGTTCTTAGAATTTTCAACATTTTTTTAACAAACATTTTAAAAATTAAAATTTTTTTTTAATTTACCTATAATTCAGTGTCAAATGATGTTTGTGTTTGGCACTTACTTCCAGTCATTTTTGTGATTCTCTTTCTTGTAAGGCCAGTGAGTGTATACACATTTCTCCAAGTATTGAATTCAAGAACTGAAGGCCAACAGAAACCAAAATGGGGCCATTGAAAAGGCAAAGGAAGTACTAGAATACCTGGAAGAATCTTGTATAGTAATACCTGGGAATGCCAAAGATTCCTCCAAGTCACACTTGAATTCTGCATACATCTGTTTGTAAGTTTCTCAGCAACCATTCAAAATTGGTTGCAATTGTTTTCTGAGCTGTGGCTTTGACTGGCTAGTGTAGCCTATAGTCCTGATATTCCCTCTTGGTCTCTCATCAGTGGTCTAGCTGTAGTTACCTTCTGCTAATTCAGGCAAGGTCATTGAACAGAAATGGCGTACACAAATATTATTTATGATAAACTGTTGGTGGTAGAGGGAAAATTGTTCCCACCAAAAGCTGAACATGTTCAATGGCTGTCATCAATAAGAAAAATACTGTAGGAAAGATGTGAGATGAAAGAATGTCTTCCTTGAAGATAATCATATTACAATCCTGAACAAGAGCCTTCCTTTTGGCAGGGGCGATTAAACTCACTGGTGGTATTCAGCTGGTTTGTACCGGTTTGGGCGTAGCAATAGCAGAGATCTCGGGTGGGCCTGCTCACCAGTGGTGAGTTTCAAAAAATTTTACGACCAGTTATGTGGGTGTGGTTTGGTGGGCATGGCGTGGCTTGGTGGGCGTGGCTTGGTGGGCATTGCAGGGGAAGGATACTGTAAAATCTCCATTCCCTCCCCAATCCAGGGGAAGGTTACTGCAAAATCCCCATTCCCTCCTGATCAGCTGGGACTCGGGAGGCAGAGAATAGATGGGGGCGGGGCCAGTTAGAGGTGGTATTTACCAGTTCTTCAAACTACTCAAAATTTCCGCTACCGGTTCTCCAGAACTGGTCAGAATCTGCTGAAACCCATCTCTGCCGCTCACCCGGCAAAAAGACATCCTATTTAGCCACATTTTCGAGGCCCGGAAGGTACAGATGTGAAGCAAGCGTGCACGTGTGGGGCAAACCCGTGGTAAGAATATGTGAAACCCACCGCTGGTTAAACTGTAACAGTTTACTCTTATCTTGCAACTGAAACACAGAGTGGCTATTGGTTAAGGACCATGGAACCCCAGTACTAGCTTTTTCTCAGTTGTGGAAGCTCACATGATGTCTTTAAGTCAGTCACTATTTTATAGCCAGGTATATCCCATTGAGAAGGGAAAATAGAGGGAATGTAACTGGGTTTGCCAACCTGAGCTTTTGGAGAACAGTAGAATACAAATCTATCAAATAAATGAATAAAGATGATAAAAATGCTTACAAGTTGACTGGTTTTATGGGCAGCATAAGGGACAGTGCTTTGCTGTTGCCTTTTTCCCAGGATATTTTTTTTTCAACTGTGTAGCCTCACAACAACTCAACTTCAGATCCAGACAAAGCCAGCCTGATGCTACCACGTCCTAGGATCGTGATGGCGAACCTATGGCACACGTGCCACAGATGGCACACAGAGCCATATTGGTGGGCACGTGAGCGTTGCCCTACCTCAGCTGCAGCGTGCATGTGTGCACCGGCCAGCTGATTTTCAGGTGTTCCGGGCCCACCGGAGGTCAAGAAACAGGCCGTTTCCAGCCTCTGGAGGGTGTCTGAGGGGGTGGGGAAGGCCGTTTTCGGCTCCCCAGGCTCCTAGAAAGCCTCTGGAGCCTGGGGAGAGCAAAAACGGGCCTACTGGACTCATCATGTCATCGCATGCCAAAAGCGGGGATCGCGTGGGGGGGGGGTCACATGCACATGCGCGGGGGGCACATGTATGCATATGGGCACATGCATGTGTGACCCCCCACACACACTCCCACACTTTTGGCACGTGATGGCAAAAAGGTTAGCCATCACTGTCCTAGGACCATGTAAATAAATAAATAAATAAATAAATAGCAGTTTATGAAACCAGCTTTTTACATTCATGTCAGTGACCTGATTTGAATTATGGACAGCTTGCATTACAACCAGCTAAAATTACTATCGCTAGAACAGTCTTAGATCATCTCACCCTTGGAAGATACAGGATAGGAAGGACAGGGGAAGATTTAAGAAGGTACACAGCACACGGAAAGCTGTTTGCATATTATCAGTCATCCACTGCATCAGGCAGGGTTTAAAAAGGCATCTCTCCACATATTTACTATCTCATTATCCCCGATTCTAAAAGCCACAATGGGATGGCACGTCTAAATCGCGTTCCATGTGTATTCATTCTCCCGAGGTACAAATCTTGTTTGTAGATTTGAGAACTGCTAATGCTCTTTTAGTCTTCACGTACAGGATCTTATGTAAGTCCTATTTTGGATAGCCTGTCCCGAAACAGCATCCCCTGATATAAAGGTGTCCTGTTGTTGTGGGGAAAATAGGGGAAGAAATGTATGTTGAATAGTTTTGAGTTATTTCTAAAAATAATAAGGGCAGGAAATATAAACAAACAAATAAAATCTTAAACAAATAAACTCAATCTTCCAAAATAGTGTTTCTAAAACTGTGGTCCTAGAACCCCTGGAGCGTCTCCCAAAAGCTACTCAGGGGTCTGCAAAATCAAAATCAAAATTATTTGCCAGCCTACATTGAAAAATAATACAAAATTAAAATCTCATCAAATAAGTGTGACATTTACTGCTGCAGTTAATTTTTGCAAATCTCTGAAGTGTGGCTATTTTCCTGGCTATTTGGGCTGGGAAGGTAAGTGAAAAACTGTGCAACACCTATGAGTTGCATTTGTAGAACATGTTAAAAGTGATTAGTTTTAACCTTGAGTGGTTCATTTGTGGTCTAATAGGTTCTACTAACTGAATCCATTTTGTCAGCTTATGAACCACTGTATGGTTCAAACTTAGAAAATGGCTTAATAATCAAGATTAGTAAATTACATATCGGGTAAATTCAAATAGGAATCTAAACCCAACTGCTGTATTCACAGAATACTGTATGCTACAATGTTCCATGACAAATAAATAAAGCAAATTATGGCTAAAACAATGGCTGAATTATCTAATGCCAACCCTTTTCACCTAGTCTATTATGTATTATGTAATAAGACTTACAAGGTTCTGTTATTATAGCTAATCTCAATAGAAGTAGCTCTACTCTTCCTGTGGAGTTGATTTCCTGGTCTGGTCTTACTTACTGAGATTGACATGAAGCACAAATACATTTTCCTCCCTCAAATTTGCTCACCATTCCCAAGGACAGTTGGTCCAACGTAGAGTAGAGTAGAGTAGAGTAGAGTAGAGTAGAGTAGAGTAGAGTAGAGTAGAGTAGAGTAGAGTAGACGGAGTTGGAAGTGACCTTGGAGGCCTTCTAGTCCAACCCCCTGCTTAGGCAGGAAACCCTATGCCATTTCAGACAAATGATTATTCAATCTCTTGTTAAAAACTTCCAGTGTTGAAGCATTCACAACTTCTGGAGGCAAGCTGTTCCACTGGTTCCTTGTTCCAACTGTCAGGAAATTTCTTCTTAGTTCTAGGTTGCTTCTCTTCTTGATTAGTTTCCATCCATTGCTTCTTGTCCTGCCCCTCTGGTGCTTATGGAGAATAGCTTGACTCCTTCTTTGTGGCAACCCCTGAGATATTGGAACACTGCTATCATGTCACCCCTAGTCCTTCTTTTCATTAAACTAGACATACTGAATTCCAGCAACCATTTTTTATATGTTTTAGCCTCCAGTCCCCTAATCATCTTAACCTCTGACCTTCTTGGCTTTTCCCTTCCAAATGAATCCCAAGGAAAATCATCAGGCAGGGAGGGACTCACACGTATTTTTTTAGATCAGCAAATAGAAGTTTCAGTTTGGAAGAAATAAAAATTAATATACAGCAGTCTCCCTTACTTCACAACAGTGGAATAAACTCAAAAACACCACCCAGAGACATTCAACACTCCTTATAACTGAAATAGAACTTAAGGTGGGGGTTTTTTTTTGTTATTTTTGTGGGAAAGGCATACTATCATAAAACTGGAAGATAAATTTTAGTTTACAGTTTCCTTAACCACTCTTTTTGGTTTCTTGTTGTCTAACTAAAGAACTATCGTTGGGATAAATTTAGACGAGTTCCATCTTTATTGAAAATCCTTGGAGAAAGTCCACTATTAGTTAAATCTCACCCATTTAAGTTAACTGAGAAGATGCAGCTAACTTTTCCCAGATCTACATCAGTATATACAGCGGAACAGCAGTGATGATTTTTACACGACAATTTTATCACGAACACAGTTAAGGAGCTTGAAATACAAATACTAAGCCCAGAAGGTCCTGTCAACGGCCTAAGTGGCTTGTAAGAAAAATGCTAATATAGCAGAGTCATTCACATGAAACTTAATCACACTCGGAAGTATCCGAAAGCAAGCTTGCAAAGGCTATCAGTGTGCATCACATCAGTCAAACACTCATCAATAAAAAAGAAATATTTTCTGAGGGATAAAAAAAAAAACCCTGATCCCGGTGGACATCTTTGATTTACTGTCTCCTCTCTGTGTGCTGTAAATTGATCCTACTGACTTCCCACCTCCTCTTAGATGTAACCCTCCTCCGCCGGGGTGCTACAAGAATCATTTACATTGACAAATGGATCCAGCCCAGGCTTCAGTGAATCCCTTTTTTCTCTCCCACAACAAAACAGCTTTTGTGCCTTTAAGGCCTGGAGCAATCTATGATTTCAGCAGGAGACGTTCTGTCTCAAAGTCAGCTCTGCTTGAGTTTGTGAATGAGAGGATTGGATCTGTCCAGACAGAAAACACAGCATCTCTTTTGTTGCCTGGAAGTTGCCAAGGCATTGAGGCACATTTCCTTCCAACATCCTATTTCCCCACCCCCCCACCCCAAGAATTAATGTCCCTTGAAAAATTAATTTATCTGGTGTTACTCAGTGGATTCAAAGGCCTGAACTGAGGAACATTGATCTGTGCAAGATGTTCAAGAGCAGAGAAATGGCTTTATTTTCTTTAGCTGGTATTGCATCTTGTTGCAAAACCATAGCCACAGATACCTGTCGTAGCCTGAGACTTCTTTAATGATCAGGATAAGCCCTGTCTTTAAACAGAGGAAGTTGCCTCCGGTAGGAAATAGGAGAGAGGTAGGCATGTGCCCAGCACACTCTAATCTAGGCTGCCGCCCACAGGTGCAATGGAGTTTATTATTCTTCCATCAGGGTTGAAATAATATCCAATTACCAGTATCCATTCTGCATGTGGAATGGAAACGGGGCAGTAGAGATGCATGTGGAATGTATAAAGGTTAATGTTATTTTTGCTTTAAAATTGATCAATGGCTTGATAAAAACATAGAACATAGAATAACAGAGTTAGAAAGGACCTTGGAGGTCATCTAGTCCAACCCCATTTGAGCAGGAGAGTCTATACCAGGGGTATCAAACTGGTGGCCCACAGGCCAGATGTGTCACGCGGAGGCCACACCCACCTCAGCTCCACGAAGGGGAAAAACATCATGAAACAAGATGCATCACGCAGGCTACACCCACCTCAGGTCCTCAAAGTTCCCAAATATCCTTGAAATCTTTCAAATTCAGATTATTTTGCTCCATTCTGTATTAATGGGTCTCTTCTTTAACGATAATATTTAGTTCTTTTTGGTTTCCTTTAGTGACACTTTCAAAGACCCCTCTTATCGTTTTTTAAACTAATCAACAACATTTTCTCACAGGAAAGTTTCTTACACTTAGTTTCAAAATCTTCATAGGAAAGATTCTTGTAATTCACTTCAATATCTTAATTCAAGTCCTTCTATAGCCTCTTAAACTGTTTATAAATTTACAAAATTGATGTTCTAATTATCCTTTTGCTATTTATTTTTTTTTTCAAATCCTTAAACTTGCATGAAACTTCTTTCATCAAGGATAAAAAGAAACTCACCTGATGTAATGAAACTTGCCTTTCTGAAGGTACTTAATATCCAAAAAGCCATTAACAAGCAATTTCCAGAAGAGATTAAGAAAGGAAATATGCAAACCCAAAGTTTGTTTGAAGGTGCCAAGCTGCAGCTTGGGCAAGATGGCAGTCTCTCAACTCTCAGAATTCGAAAACCTTTCAGAGATTTATAAGTCTCCTCATGGGGACCACTCTATGGAATGCTTGTGGACAATCCTGGTTCTCCTTGCTCTAGAGAGGAAATCTGAGGAGCTGATCCAGTAACCAGCTCCTTGTTCTGCTACAGTCATTGGCTCTGCTCTTACAGAGCCATCCTCAGCTCATCATTGCTTTCCCAATGAAAGTCAGTTTCATTGACTGATTGATTGGCTTGATTCAGCTTATCACTGCCCAATACCAAACTGACCCTGGCCAGTTCTTTTGTCAGCAAAGAACACTTTTTAGAAATTTTGTCAACCACCACTTGACACCTGAATTTGCTGCAAAGCTGTCTTGTTCTGAGTAATAATAGCTTACAGTTAACTCAGCTGGTCTTGGTGGAAAATAAATAGTATTATGATAGCCACTAAGGGACATGGTGGCTCAGTGGCTAAGATGTTGAGCTTGTCAATCAGAATGTTGGCAGTTCAGCAGTTCGAATCCCTAGTGCCATGTAATGGGGTGAGCTCCCGTTACTTGTCCCAGCTTCTGCCAACCTAGCAGTTCGAAAGCACGTAAAAAATGCAAGCAGAAAAATAGGGACCACCTTTGGTGGGAAGGTAACAATGCGCCTTTGGCGTTTAGTCATGATGGCCACATGACCAGGGAGATGTCTTCGGACAGTGCTGGCTCTTCGGCTTTGAAACGGAGATGAGCACGGCCCCCTAGAGTCGGGAACGACTAGCACATATGTGCGGGGGGACCTTTACCTTTATGATAGCCACTAGATACTCACTGCATCCAAAAAAAGGTCTATAATACTCAAAAACTCAATAACATGACATCCCATTTCAGTCACATCAATGTATTCTTATGATATGGAAAGGTTGCTGTAGGAGTAATTCAATTCAAGAGAAATCCAATGACATGATTTCTAAGATATATTTTCTTATTAAAAGGAAAAACAAAGATAAGTCTGCTACCTTCCACGTCCTCAGTATCTCAGAATTTTTCTGGCTCTTAAAAGTATGCAAGAGGCGCTAGCCACACAAAACAATTGGATGGTTTATTTTAAGGAGGTGATGGGCAAGTAATACCCTTTACTCTTAAATTGATTTTCAACTGAAACAACTGAAAGAAAAAGCCAGAATATGCCCCTTGAACCGGTTTTGTGTATGATTAGTGTTGGGTGGCAATAACAAAGAATAAAGTCTTGAGTCACATTGCAAAGTAAACACCTTCAAAGTATCCACCTGGAATATGTCAAACAAACAAGGGTATTAATTTGATCATTAAAGATGGCCTTCAAGAGAGTCAGCAAGAAGTTGCTGCCTTCACTACTGATACAGGTACTTCTAGACTTAGGACCACAATTGAGCCCAAAATCTCTGTTGCTAAGTAAGGCAGTTGTTAAGTGAATTTTGCCCCCATTTTACAACCTTTCTTGCCACACTTGTTAAGTGAATCACACCATTCAAGATCCACATCTCTGGTAATTTATATTAATTAACATATAGTTCAGAAACTGCTTCTGAAGGGCAATTCTCTTTTCCTTGCAATTATGTCTGCCTGAGCTATTTAGAGAGCAAGATGATCAGAAGATAAGCAGGCTTCTCATGTTTGTATCTTGTCTGTAGTTACTCCAAGATCTTTTTACATTCCCTGATAGACTACAAGTACAATCATGTTTTTAAAGTGCAAGGAGAAGGGGTGTAGATAACATGAAGTTAGAGAAGATTAGCTACTTTGCTTTGGTCTAATTCCCATATCTTTTTATTGTTCAGTCTGGCAGACAGCACAAGTTCCTAAGAGATTTGTTCCTAAGGTTCCTTCTCCCTTCTCCGACTCCACCCCACCCTTCACCATCCTTTCTTTTTGCTCTGAGGAGCTGGTTGATCTGTTTGCTTACTTTTAAAAAATGTCTAAGTTTACTTCAAAATGCAGCATTAATGCTAAAGGAAGGAATCGTGATGGTATTAATTAAATAAGCTTTTGTTTAGGGAACAAAAAGGGAGCGCTTTTAAGAATGGAGGAGTGTTGGGGCAAGTTATTCTTGTTTGCAGCTAATTTCAATCAGAAAAACCAGATCCTCTCTACGATTTACCATAATTAAAACACGTAACCTACTCAAAGAGGCTAACAAAGAGTAGAGTAGAAATCAACAAGTCGCATAAAGCCCATTACAACATTCAGTCTCAAAACATGAGAACATAGGTAGTTGAGAGAAGCTTGGAGTCACAATTGCCATACAGACTCCTGATCACTGCTAATGCCTGGAGTTCCACAGTCCAAAAAGATTCCAAAGTAGATTGGGGGGAAGAGAGGAAGAGAAGGAGAAGGGGAGGGGAAGTAGATAAGAGAAGAAGGAGAGGGGAAGAGAAAATAGGAAAGAAAGAAAAGAGGGAGATGGTAGGTTGGAGGAGAAAAGCTGCTATACAATAAAAAAGATGAAATGGAAGAAACCCCAAATAAACACAAATATATTATGATAAAGAACGAACTGTTAAAGAATAAAAGAGAATAAACATGAATAAGCAGGAAAATTAGAATTTGAGGGCGAAAGAAGATGGTGTCTATATAAGTAAGCAAAGAAATATTGAGATATGATTTAAAAAAAGGAAAAAAAGAAAATTGTGGCAAAAATTGTGATTGAGTAACATATATTTGAATTTGATAAATTGTATAAGATAAGATATGGCCAATACTCTGTTCAAAAAAGATGTGGGTGAATGGGGGGGGGGACAAATAAAACTTGATTTAAAAAACAACAACAAAAGGATTCCAAAGTATGCATTTGGTGGTCTTTCAGGGAGAATACAACATCATTAAGAGCTGAAAATATCCATCCAGAATAGTTGAATTCCGTACCTAAAATACCTCTATCTTATTCAGCAATACGTTTTAACCTGCTTCTTTCATCCATCCAACTTGGCTCATACTATATAGGCTTTTTGAGATGGAAATGAGATGTGGAATTGAGTACCATCTGTATACTGAAAATGCTTCCATATAAAACATGAAGATGGTCCCAATGTTTTCCTACAAATGATGATAAGCAAGGAGATGGGATGAAAACTTGGAATAACCCATGAATTAATGGGCCATGAGAAGTACCTCAGCGCTACCTTCTGAGATATATATCTAGGAAAGAGTAGGACCTCTTTACACCATGATCAATAATACAGAAATATACCATGATACAGAAGTATACCAAAACTTAGGAGAACCCATAAGAACACACTTTTCTCATCAATTTCCCAGCACATTATCTATTGTGGAGTCCAGGGCTGTTTCCAACCTAATTCCAGACTGGAATAAGTGAAAGAATTTTGCATCATCCAATACTCCCTGGAACTGATCAGGAAGATTTCTGATAATTTCAGAAACTACTGGAACTAAAAGATTTCTTTCTAGTAGGCGCATTTCAACTTCCTTTAAGTAAATGGAAATCACACTATTAGTCAAGGAGACATTGGCTACCTCAGAAATCCAGCTGTCTAATCCAATCTTGACAATTTCCACAAGCCAGAAAGAATAACTGTTTAGTGAACAAGTGGGTGGATTCCAATTCTCCAATATCAACTTAATAGTTATACATTCTGTCATTTTGTAGTTTATAGCTTAATGCAGGGGTATCAAACTCACGTTGTCACAGAGTCATCACGTGATGTATCGCAACTTTTTTTCCCTTCGCCAAACTGGGCGTGGTCAGTGTGTGATGCACGAGTCAAAAAAAGGACTGTGAAAATATTTACAGACCCCTCATATCCTGGACACAAACTGTTTCAACTCCTACCCTCAAAACGACAATATAGAGCACTGCATCCCCAGAACAACTAGACACAAGAACAGTTTTTTCCCGAACGCCATCACTCTGCTAAACAAATAATTCCCTCAACACTGTCAAACTATTTACTAAGTCTGCACTATGCATCTTCTCATAGTTCCCACTACCCATCTCCTTCCACTTATGACTGTATGACTGTAATTTTGTTGCTTGTATCCTTATGATTTATATTGATACTGTTTCCTGATTGTTTATTTGTACCCTATGACTATCATTAAGTGTTGTACCTTATGATTCTTGATGAACGTATCTTTTCTTTATGTACACTGAGAGCATATGCACCAAGACAAATTCCTTGTGTATCCAATCACACTTGGCCAATAAAAATTCTATTCTATTCTATTCTATCCAGGTTGTGAGTTTGACACCCTGGTTTAATAGATTGGCTTCCAGTGATTAGTATGACCTGAACTTTTTTTTATTTTAGATATTTTATACCAGTCTATGACTTTCTGGTGTTTGAAGACAGATTTTGATATTGTGCCACTAATGGGCAAAGTTTTAGGAACAGTTTCTCAAGTCACAATCTTAGTTCCATAAGCATGAAACTCCCTACCTTTGAGGATGTGTCCAGTATCATCAGCATTATAAACTTTGTCAATCCATTTAATTTAAGGGATTTGTTTAGGCTTTTGGGTGGCCATTTTTCACTGTTATTTTATTTAATGAATCGATCTATGAATGATATTTCCATTTTCCTAAACATTAGGAATTGTAACATACTGCTGTAGGATGTCTCTCTCTAAAAGATACTTAAGCAGTCAGACTGATCTTTGTTCAGCTAGATAGGTGTTAAATTCTGGATAATCAGCTACAGAACAGAACAGATGGGGAGAGAGAATTTTAAACCTTATCAGTTCAAACTTGCTGGGGTCACTGTCCAAGCTTCTACTCTGGCTGCAGACAAACTGCCTTCTTGTCATTACCTCTGCTTGTGTAAACTCCAAAGTTAAACAAAACCAAGAGCTGCAGACAACATTTATTACCTACTTTAAAAGCAGACTTATCGTGTGTCAGTGTCTCCTCCCCAACACATTTGCGGGTACTCCTGACCCACTCTATCCTTATGCAGGACTTTCCATCCAAAAAGGTTGAAGATTTACAGAGAAGCAATATAAATCTATAACAAGTGGGAATGTGCTTTACATGCATTTTAAGGTCCAGGAAAGTGCCTGCCCCAGCCACCCCTAGTTTTTCCTCTTTAAGACACCCCAATAAAAGTTTAGTCCCCATTTGAGGTTCCTCTGATGACTGCCTCCAGTTTCAACCATCTGAGCTTTTACTGGGCGCTGTCCGTTTGTCTTCATAACTCACCATCTTTCCTCCCCCTTCCCCAGTCATTCCTACTCCCGATTACAAATTCTATATAATACAATTTAGAAGAAGCCAAAGGCTTTACTAGCTTAAGACCTGAGAGTTGATAGCAATTGAATCTGTGCTGTTAATGTAGGTTCCCTTTAGGCAAGTCGCTTAGCTTTGCTTTCCCCGATTCTTTGCTCTTTGCTTCATTTATGTCAAAGAATAAAGCCTAGCCCATCATGTTTTCTGCTGGTCTCTGAAACCAGTTAGATGCATATGCATTTCCCCCCAAGGAGCTTGTTTCTTTGTTGGCAGACGTCCCTGCCAGCATAGTCTCTGCATTATTTTCTGTTTGCAGAAGCTGCTATTGTCAGATACATGCCATGGTTCCCATATGAAAGAGTGCAGATGCATAATATCATAACTGATAAGAGTGTTCCTGGATATCTCGCACTTTCTGAAAAGAGGAAGTTGCATACATCAGGTGAGACAGGCTCTGAAGAAAGCATGTTGAACTGGCATGACCCACAATTTAATTGACTGAAGGTGTGTGTGTGTGTGTGTGTGTCAATATTCCAGCTAGCCAGATACCGCCTTCTCTGACTAATAATTGCAGGCCTCTCATCAGTGAATCAATCAGCAAGTCCTCTCCCGGTGAGATTTTATAATCCAGATGGTATTACTCAGATTAAGCATCGCCTTAGGTGGAGTTCCAACTTCAGTGAGAAAATTACTGCTTTCCTAAATACTCAGCAGATGCTGAATCAGAGGCATTTCCCAGTTGCAAAACTCAATTGCATTTCTTATTTTCAGCACACACAATCATGTGCTGCATTCTTACCTGGCCACTATATGCCAACTCAGAAAGACTAATTGAAAGCAGGGATGGTTTCCTCATAACTGTAGACTTCAGAGGCAAGCTTTTTAATTGAGCTATTGATCCAATTTCAATCCCAGCATAAGCAGTTATTAAAATCTAAGGTGTTTTTATTATATGGAGAGAGCTTGTCCTCACTATAACGCCCCCCCCCAAAAAACAATGAGTGAAAATTTGGGGAATTAGTGGCTCACAACATGCATACATATAGCACTTCACCAGATGTACACCCAGCACATAATTGAGTTCAATATTTCTTCTCTGTATATAGGTGCCCCTTTGTGCATGAACAGCAGCTCACATAGAACTCAAAATACCCCCAAGGGCCAGCTATCTTAAAGGGAAAATATAGTACAACCAGCTGATTTTTTTTAGCTATAGCCCAGTGCTGAAATCCAATTTTTTTTACTACCGGTTATGTGGGCATGGCTTGATGGTCATGGCGTGGCTTGGTGGGCTTGGCAGGGGAAGGATACTGCAAAATCTCCATTCCCACCCCACTCCAGGGGAAGGATACTGCAAAATCTCCATTTCCACCGCACTCCAGGGGAAGGATACTGCAAAATCTCCATTCCCACCCCACTCCAGGGGAAGGATATTGCAAA
>WNWU01000037.1:15211935-15263892 GCA_012654045.1 Ptyas mucosa | reverse complement strand
AATCTCCATTCCCACCCCACTCCAGGGGAAGGATATTGCAAAATCTCAATTCCCACCCCACTCCAGGGGAAGGATACTGCAAAATCTCCATTCCCACCCCACTCTGGGGCCAGCCAGAGGTGGTGTTTGCCGGTTCTCCGAACTGCTCAAAATTGCCGCTATCGGTTCTCCAGAACCTGTCAAAACCTGCTGGATTTCACCCCTGCTATAGCCCCTGGAAAAGCCCTCCGAGAAGATACACCAAGTGTGTAGAAGCAGAATCTTCATTGTGGATCCTTATTCTGAGTAGACTCTCAGAAATAGACAAAGCATGTTTACATCTAATAGGGAAAAAATGCAGTATTATGTATCAATTTTTTTTTAAAAAAGGGGAATAAGCAAGAACATTTCAGTGACTTTTAGAGAGTTCTTCCAGGTTTTATGCCAAATATCGTGTCATGTGCATATAACAATGCTGTTCTACAAACTTCCCTGGCTGCTGGTGAGCTTCCAGGTGCAAGCCAAGGTGCTTGTCGTCACCTAGAAAACCCTACATGTCAGACTCAGCCCAAGAATGACAGAACGATCTAGCCAAAGTTCAAGATCCAAGTGGGATTACTCGTAGCCTTTGTTAGAATTCACCTCCCACTGCTAAGGTGCTGTAAGAAATTAGAAAGCCTTCAAGATCTCCCGTTAAGCTGCGGTTTTGCATTATGTGTAGAGATCAATGGACAAGATTTCTGTTTCCTGTCCTACAGTACAATTGTATTCCCTGACCCTTCAGGGGAACTTAGTTGCTGGAGCTATGAAAAAAAATCAGAGATGAATATTTTGAATGAGAGGTCAGTAGAGGTGCTATTGTGGTACAATCTTCATTTTTTTTTCCCCATTTTGGTCTCACCGTTATAAAAAACATAAATGCTTCTGCCAGTATAAATCAACATCAGGACTGCTTCATTCAGGAAGTCTGTTATATATCCCTGCTTTCAAGACCATGCCCACCATATAACTCAATGGGAAACTTGGTAAACACCCAATGGGATTGCATCTCTGGGCTTGCAGTGTCAGCCAAGTAGAAGATATCATCCTTTGCATCCTCTACTGCTCTAAGAAGGATGAAATTAGGGAGAAATACATACAACAAACAAACTTTGATGGTTAGTCACCAAATGACTAAACTACTTCCTTGTAGACACCATTCCAACTATCAATGTGAGGCTGCTTCCTTTGCCTTGCTTTTTTCAAACTTAGACATTTTTAAGCTCTTAATGTTAGTATTGGTTCCATCTTAACCCCATTGCATGTCTTTTCTATGTTAGTGTTGTTTCCATTTTCTTCATATTATGTAATAGATAGAAAGATAGAATTCTTTATTGGCCAAGTGTAATTGGACACACAAGGAATTTGTCTTTGGTGTATATGCTCTCAGTGTACACAAGGAGAATAAAATACATTCATCGAAAATAAAAAGATACAACACTTAGTGATAGTCAAGATTACTAATAAGCTATCAGATCGTACTAGGAAACAAATAAAAACAATATAAATTGAAAGATACAAGCATCATAGTTATAGTAATAAGTGGGAAGAGATAGATACTAGTAAGGAAGAGAAGAATAATAGTAATACAGTCTTAGTAAATAATTTGACAGTGTTGTGGGAATTACTGATAGCATTCAGGAAAAAACTGTCCTTGTGTCTAGTTGTTCTGGTGTGCAGTGCCCTATAGCGTCGTTTTGAGGGTAGAAGTTGAAACAATTTATGTCCAGGATATGAGGGGTCTGTAGATTTACAGACTTACATATTTACATATTTAACTTATGTAATGTTGTTACGATCTTTGGTCAAAGTAATAAACTGACTGATAAATCTGTGAGGCCATTGGTAGAGAGCCTCTAAGAACAACCAGTTACCGCACTATTTATAAGGAGAATTCAGCTGCTCCGGAAAGATTAAAGTACGGTTCTCAGTGAAGAGAGCTGAAGACCAGCTGAGCCAAGGCACAGCAGGAATAAGAACCTTGGATAGCTCCAAATGTTCTGCCAGCAGGAATATTGTTACAACATTCTGAAGCCTTAAGTAGGGACTCAAGATTTATATTGTAGTCAGATATACTGATTGTTATATACTATTAGAACTGCTAAGAACCTTCCTCTGATTTTGTTATCTTACATCTCTGTAAGATCAGACCAGAGGGGTGGAAATGGGGACATACCCTTCAAGTTTGATGGCTGTGCCCTGCAGCTAGGAGATTCTTATCTATGGGATCGGCTACCTTTTATCCTTCTGCTACATGCTGCAAAGCCTAAGAGACAGGGATCCAAACAGTCTCCCCATTTAAAACATCTTACGTGGCTCAGCATTTATAGTGGCACAGTATTCCCAGCATATCATCGTTTCCAGAGTATTATGGGAAATGAAAAGGATGTCCCCTGCCTTGTTCCAGCATTGCCTATTGCTGAACAAACCTGCCAGTCCTGGAAACAGCAGTCCATGAGGATAACTTCCTAATTGTTCCTAGAATAACTTCTTGCAATTATCTTTGAGTAAATTGTTTTTCCTCTTGTATGGTGTTTACTAACTTCTGCTTCATGGGGACTTCAGCATTAAAAATTTGTGAGCAAATTATATAATCGCTGGGCTTTTCTAGTGAGGTCTAATGCCTAAATTTAGATAATTCATTCCCAATATTAAAGGAACAGTATGACACAGTCTTAAACGTATTTCTTTAGTAAATAAAAAATCACCCCTAGCCACCTCCTTATTCCCCAATAACTGGACTTTAGAATTGAAATTTAATTGCTTATTTCTCAGGCAACCTTTGATCATTTCATGTTCGCAATCCCAGTCATGAAAAATGGCTCCTCCCCTTTTTCTTCTTATCTCACTAATCCATACCTAAATTTGCATTCATTGTTTATTTCCTAGTTTGTTCTGGCATAAAATCAAAAGCATTGCCAAATAAAGTATGTTTGTTGCATCTTCAGTGAATAAATTAGGAACCCAATGTAATTGGCCTTCTTATATATATGGGTGCTTTCCCAAGAGCAGTTTCACAAAGGAAGATTTCAGATTTGAAGACATGCAAATATTAAAGGACTGTAGTCTGTAAAAGCTAAATCTGCCTTGCTCTAAATTCAGTCTTAATACTAAAAAAAGATATCCAGAGTGCAAATATATAAAGCTACTAATATTTGCAAAATGTTCAGGTAAGTAGCATCTTTTGGTATTTTTAGGTTCTAGATTTAAGATTTTTTTTTCAAGGCTGCTTTGGAGATAAGCCAATTCTTTTTTGTTTGAACGCATCCTGCAATCCCTGCCCAGTCTTTTTCATTTGTGGGATAGAGTGAATTAGTAATTTTCATGATCCTGCCATGAAAAACTCTGAGGTCGAAGGAGACAAAGGAGTGAAGCAGAATCCTCAGGCTGTTATTCCAAGATGAACCTCACTGTCTTCGATTTATTTATCTCTAAGCACTGTTTAAACACTTCTACCAAAAAAGAAAAAACCCAACAGCTGTAGCCACTTTGGATGTTACAGTGCTCCACTAAAGGGATAAGTGAATCTGACATATTTTTCTTCCCAGCCATGAGACAGTTTTGGCCTGGTTTCATTTATAAATAAAACCAAAGAGGTGGAAGCTGGAGGAAAAACAGCATACAAATCATTATTCTTAATACCCTTCTATCTATTGCTGTTTCTGTTGCATGCATTGTTCTTCCTGTATTTTCAACTGCATTCCTTTTTGTACACACTTTTCCCTAATATACTCAATTTCTATGATCATCTATCTGAACCCCAGTGCCGATTTGAGCCCCAGAAATGAACAAATATGGAGTGTGAAGGAAGAGGAAGCACTCAGAGAAACCCCTCCTGATGCTATCTTTCCCAATGACTGTCATTTGGATAGTCCTTGAGTTACAAAGATTTGTTCAATGACGGTTGAAAGTTACAATGGCACTGAGCGAAGGGATGTATGACTTGTGTTTGGACTTCTAGCCATTGCACTGCCCCTGCAGTCATGCGGACAACATTTGGGCATTTAGCAACCAAAGTTATTACCCAGCTACCTGTGGTCATGTGATCACCATTTACGGCTTTTCCTGCCATCTTCTCACAACCAATGTCAATGGGGAAGCTGGCAGGAAAAATTGCAAGTTGACTTAAGTCTTCCCCACCAACCTTTCTTCACTGACACACATCCTTTGCCTTCTTTTGTTAGCCTCTCTGGACTCACACACTAACACCCACCCACCCACCCACTCTTACACTGGCTCATTTTACTTACGCACACACACCTTCACCTCCACCTCCCCCTCTTTCCCCAGTTTCCCTATACTCACATCCACCTTGTGTACCCCACTGCAGTACACACCCCCCCCGAATTGCAAGCACTCAGTGCTAGTCCTCCTAAGGCCTCTCCCACACTCCCTGCAGCACCCTATACACTTTACCTGGGACTCCCTCCACTTCCTGCTTAACAACCTGTATATCTTGAGTTATGATGACAAACAACCAACTTGGATTGTTGTCACAAAGCAATGAGGTCCCACGGCATCACCCCTTACAACTACATCACCTAGTGATGGCAATGCCCGTCCCAACGATAGTTGTAATTTGAGAATTCATGTCATGGTCCTCCATCTTGCATTCATTACTGTATTTGCTTGCTCTGTTCTTGGGTTTTCTAATCAGTGGAGCACAAACTCTCCAATCTAGGTTAAGGAACATAGAATGAATAAGATTCTGTGAAACAATGCTTAAAATAAAATCTGGCTTCCTCAGATGTGATAGGATTGCCTGGTAGGAGGTCAAGGAGCAAAGAGAAGCAAGGCCAAGCAACAAATACCAAGACATTCCATAGTGACAAGAAAAAGTTCTTCCAAAGATTTAAAAAAGAGAGAGACAGAGAGACAGAAACACCAACATTTAGATAGCAGCTCAGCAACAGCAGAGTGTATGAGGAAGAAATAAAGTCCCAAAGATCCAGGCAAGCAACATCAAAATATGGAGCTGGAGCTGGAGCTGAACAAACAGAATGCAACGATATCCTAACAAGCCTGGCATATTAGTTTTGATGTTTTGCAAAACCAACCATTATATTTTCTAATTTGTGGGTTATGACTTAGCATGTTGTGTGCAATTAGTTGATGGTGGCTTATTAAATGAACCATGGCTTTGTCTGCTGCCTTTCATTCCAAATCGCAACAGTTCTGTTGTGCCTTTTAAGGCATTTTCTAAGAATTTGGCACAAACAACTGCTTGTGAAACAACAATTTTACTGACAATGCTACAGCAGTTTGGGTCAGGTTGACATTGCCAAACCAGCTGATGAATGTTTTAGGCAAAACAAAAGCACTGTGTTAACAGAGACTTTGAAATGGTCAACATTAAGCTGGGTCAGACCCCAGGCAGCTTGGTTCTTGCAACATCATACTGATATTCTGAGAGTAACCTATGTTTCTAAGCAGTCTGATCACAGTTTAGCTCAGTTTGTTTTGTGACAATATCACAATTAACAATTCAAGACGAGCTATTCTTGCAATCATAATTTATTTTTTCCCCCCTCAAATGCCATTGATTTAATGGTATTTGGAAGAAACGCAAGATTAGTCCTGATAAGAAATGGGGACAACTTCGCATTCATCACTCTTGTGAAACAGCATCGGGCTATTTTCAAAAGGCATGTTAAAATCTGTTTTTAAAAACAAGATTGTCTGCACACAGTCAGTCAGTTTCACTGGAAAGAGTCTGATCAGTTGCTAATCACAATTATATATCTTCTGTGGCTTTCCAACCACTATATCTGACTACTTGTATTATTTGGAAGGGGGGGGAGACCTTCTGTAGTTTTTCCCCCCCACTTACCTCTCTCTCCAATGGTCTCTCCCACTTCAACCTCTATGGTAACCAACACCTGGCTTCCTTACCATAGAGCAGAAAGAGAACAGTGTGGCAATATTAGTATGAAGATTGCCAGCACGGTCATCAATGAGATCACTCTTTGCTGATCACCCTTGTTTTCTGCAGTGTGAGCACTGATGGACATTGGTCTTTTATAATAATGTGGCCTGCAAATCTTTGACAATCTGTCAAAAATGGCACCCTACAGGTCGAAGCAGGAGAGACCCCAGCTGGTATTCTCCCTGTATTTATCATTTCATCCTGCGCTCATCCTCTGCTCCACCAGGCTCTCCAACTGGCATGCTGGGAGATAGGCTGACATGTGTTCACTGCATCCCCAAATAAATGCCACATACAGGTTTAGAATTAGCCTATTACTTGGGTAACTTGAAAGGCGACACAGTATTGATGCAGAATAGAGGCCATCTGTCAGGGCCAAGCAATGTACAGTATGGTAGCATATTTTCCTCTCACTGGAGGAAAGCATGTTAAACCAGCTGCCTGGATGAGTCGTTACAGCAGTGTTTCTCAATTTTGACAACTTTAAGACATGTGGACTTCAAGCCTTGGATAGTACAGTGGTCTAAAGCCCTGTTATTAACATCAGCTGCCTGCAATTATTGCCGGTTCGAATCTCACCAAGGCTCAAGGTTGACTCAGCCTTCCATCCTTTCTAAGGTAGGTAAATCAAGGATCCAGTTTGTGGGGGCAATAAGCTGACTTTGTATAAATATACAAAAGTATGAAGGCTATTGCTTAGCGCATTGTAAACCGCCCTGAGTCTCCGGAGAAGGGCGGCATATAAATCAAATTTTTTTTAAAAAATTCCCATGCTGGCTGGGGAATTCTAGGAGTTAGAGTCCAAACATCTTAAAGTTGTCAAGGTTGAGAAATACTGCCTCAGAGTATCAGATTCTGTGTTAAGCTAACTATGTATGTTAGCAAACATTACTCAGCATTTATTCCTCCCAGAAACACAACACTGTTTTTTCTGCAAACTATAGCAAATTTCATCTTGTCTCCTGTTTGTTATCCTATTCAAAAAGAATAATTATATTGTACCAAACCCAAAGTACCAATGAATGGATGAAAGGAAGAGGCCAGGGCTAATTCCAAAATTTGTAGATCCCATGTCTACATAATCTCCATTTGCAAAGGAACTTTTGGCTATGCATCTAATGTGTAAGTCATACTCTGTAAGCTGACTGCAAAGCTTAATTATCTAACTACAGCTAATTGCAGAGGCTTTATAGTATGTTGAAACCCAAAAGGTGGAGAGGCTGGAATGAAGCAATAATGACTTCCACATTTTGGCAGAAACAGAAAGACACAATTGAGATAGAAACTATTACTCTTTAAAATGAAACTGGATTCAACAACTTTCTGTTTGGTAACTCCAGCCTAGTTGAATTTATTGACCGTTAATGGCCATTCTTCCTACCCACAAACCACCTTCTATGTTAATTTTTCAAAGTACTCATTATGTAAAAAGAGTCAAAGAATACCTGGATGTATTTTCTTCTCATTTCCCACACTTGGTATTTGAAAATTAAAGCCAGTCTTCACCAACTTGATATTCTGCACAGGGATTAGAACTAAAAGTCCAAATCAGTAAATTTGCTATGGTAGTAGGAATTCTGGGGATTATAGTCCCCAAATCTCTTGGAGGATGGTTTACATTGTTTGTAGCCTTGTTTTTTAACTGAAAATCTCCATAAGTGTTTTGTAGAAATGCAGTTTGAAACTAGTGTTAATAAATTAGGGATTAAGAAATATAAATACACAAAGAATTCTGGAAATTACCGTACATCTTCCTGAAATGTTGAGATTTTGCTCTGAAATCTTTTGTAGCTCTCCAGACATAAAATCAGTGCAGAGATGAAGTATAGATATGACCAAAAGATTCTGTATGATAAACCACAATGTGATTTGCTTGGTTTCAGCTTAATATGTGGTATAAATCTAGCCAATTGTGGTTTATTCAACGAAGAAAGATCAAGCAAAGCATGGCTTATAACATGCAAACTCAATCATTCCATCAGTAAGCATATATTTCTCCATTTTTATTTTCCTCTATGCTGGTAATCGAAAGAGAAAGGATCTCTTATTACCCGTTAACAGTTTGAAATAAATATTTTCATCTATGCCAAGGTCAAATTAGTGCTTCTTCAATTTGCAGTGAAGTATGTCTTGTCATTCAAAATATCTAGGAGATGGAACAAAAATAAACTCTGGCTAAGAATTTGCTCTTGTGATAATACTCCTAGTTACATTATTCCCTGGTCCAATTCTATGCCAGGTTTTCCTAACAATCAAGTATTTTCTAATAGATGTTGATGGATTTACAATATGAAGGTATTTTATCTATGTATTGGAATCAATGTCATTTCTTGTTGGACCCAAAAAGATCCAGGTTAAATAACATGTTGAGGAAGAGCTTAGAGCAGAAGGCAACATAACAGGCTCTGTCAAAGTTACTCCACTCCACCAGATTATTTAATGTTATCCCTTAGTCTCCCTTGTTTCTTCTAAAACCAGTGGTCCACAGCTTCATGCAGTCCTTTGTCTCAAGAGCACTGAAAGCTAGATCACTGTTTTCCTTTCCTATTGGCAGTTGCTCAGCGCCTGCCTACCTATTGCCAAAACAGTAGCATCAAGAAACCTTTGGTGATTGTGGGGAGAGAGACGAACCAAAAAGGCTTCCCATTCCTGTTCTAGTGACTTTGCTTTAAATTACTGGATTAAAATGAATAACCTACAAGCGTCTTGCTAGGAAAAGGATGAAAGACAAGAGTTGTACATTTTTCTCCTGCCTTCCTTTTTTCAAACCTTGCTGAAAATTACTGGGAAGAGCTGAAATGGATCTCACGGTGTCCCAGTGACTGCTTGAGAGACTCATTTTTTAAAAAAGGTAAAGGTTCCCCTTGCACATGTGTGCTAGTCATTCCTGACTCTAGGGGACAGCGTTCATCTCCGTTTCAAAGCCGAAGACCCAGCGCTGTCCAAAGACGTCTCCATGGTCATGTGGCCGGCATGACTAAATGCCAAAGGTGCACGGAACGCTGTTACCTTCCCACCAAAAGTGGTCCCTATTTTTCTACTTGCATTTTTTACGTGCTTTCAAATTGCTAGGTTGGCAGAAGCTGGGACAAGTAACGGGAGCTCACCCCATTACGCAGCACTAAGGATTCAAACCGCTGAACTGCTGACCTTTCGATCGACAAGCTCAGCATTTTAGCCATTGAGCCACCGCATCCCTCTAAATTTTTTTTTTACAGCAAGTCAATTTCATTGCTCCCTTTCACTGATCTGATGAAGATTATGAGAAAGGGTCCGAGTGTGATGCGTATGAGAACAAGTAATATTCAGGAGGGAAAGAGTGTGGCGTGTCTTTCTTTAATCCTGGCACATCTTACAGTGCTTGGAAAACTGAACAGGCTTCCCCATCCTTGCTCTAATAGCCCTCATTGCTGTTCATTTTTCATCCTTTTCAATGATTCTGTGAAGTAAGGTAGTATGAAGGGTAATGACTGGCCAAGATCACCCCTTTGTAGACGACTGAAAATTGGTGAGCATTATGCTTATTATTTAATAAGAGCCTTGTACTCTTTGTTTCAGTATTCTGAATTCATCTGGATTAAGCTCTGCAAAGAAGTGTATTATCAGCTGTAAAGTATAGTTGCAGTGAAAAAGAACTGTCTGATGTTCTTAAAGACCCACCAATTAGATCAACTTCTCCCATTAGCAGGTGAAACGGAAAGGGGTTCCACCAGAGGCGTGAGGGGAAGGTGAGAAGATTCATCCTCTTGATACTATATTTCACGGGCTGCCAGTATATTGTCAGAACAACAGATGGGGAATTACATTTGGCAGTTCTGTAGATGAAAGGTTCCTTAAATGCAAGATTAGATAAGCTACACTGTAAATAGAAATCATCATTCTGTTCCTCGTCCTCCTCCTCTTTGATTGCTACAGTAATAAAAAAAAAGCAAGAATGTTGAAAAACGGATTATTCTCTGTGGTCAGGGACATTACCGTCTTATAATCGTAAAGCTAAAAGGGGCAGTTGAATCTAAATATTTGCTCAGTAAAAAAAAATAAGTCTAAATAAAAACATCCTACAGATAAGATACTGGCTTTCCGTTGGTGTTTGGCTTCCTGTAACTTAAATCCATTCTTCTATATCCTGCACTCTTTAAAGAGAGAGAAAAATGGTTTGGAGCTGCTTCTTTCTGAGTCTCTGATATCTGAGGAGGTGCTATCATGTCTCTGTGGGTCACCTTTTTCAAGATGATAGATAGATGATAGAAGATAGATAGATAGACAGACAGACAGACAGATAGATACCCAGTTCCTTCCATGTCTCTTCACAGGACTTAATTTTTAGTTCCTGATCATCTCCTCAGATACTCTCTTTTTAATACATTCTACTGTATATGTGCGCCTTCAATATTTAGGGGCACTGAGCATAAACTATTACATAGAATGATCCCAATCTCTCACCCATCCTAGGTAGAAAAATGTCTATTTATGGAAAGTGATCTTTTACAACTTTTAAAATATGCTTTGCTCAGTGGTGGGCTGCAACCGGTTTAACAACTGGTTCTGTGAGCGTGTGCTTTGCGTGCGTGCGAGCATAACGCACTTGCGCGCAGCATTCAAAATGCAGCAATTTGAAGCTCAGCTGCTTACCTTCTAAGGCAGCCCTGGTCAGTGGAACAACAGAGGTGTGGAAATCAGCTGTGCCACGCGAATCAGCTGAGCCAGGAAGAGGGAAATATAGGACAGGATAGGGCAGGGGCAGGTGGATGACACCAGCTGATGGTCGAAACTGCCAGTTCGCTAGAACTGGTCCGAACCAGCAGCAGCCCATCACTGCTTTGCTTTATGATCAACTTAACACAACTCCCGAGATGAGGAAAAGCAACATTCATTATAAGTCAAAAATAAAAAGCATGTACAGAATCTTTCTGTTGCCAAAAATAATTTAATAAAATCAAACTCAATTGGACAGTTGACAGCATGTCTTTTTCCCCTACTTACTTTCACAAAGAATTTAAGTGGAAATATATACAATAGAAAGTATTACCAAGAACAGAACGTTCCATAGCACCCCATGAAGAATTTGTTACTGACAAGCCTTTAATTTTCATTCATTCATTCATTTATTCATTCATTCATTCCATTCATTCAATTCATTCTGGCTGCCCATCTCAAATACATGACTCTGGGCAGCGAAATTGGCTCTTTGCAAGGAAAATTCTGTATATGTTTTTATTGTGTTTGCTAAGTTGAACAATTTCTATTAAAGTTAACAGCTACCCAGGCAAAAGGCAAACAAGCATTCCCAATGGTAGTAGAAATGGTTTGAACATACCATTCCATGCACATAACAGTATTTCAAACGAAGGCAATCTGCATTATAACCAATTCTACCATACCCTGGAACAGACTTTGGCAAACCTGGAACCTTCCATACTGTTACGTATTGAACTGCAGCTCACATAACTTTCAGCGATGCTGGCTGGAGACAATGGGAGACATAGTCTAACAGTTCAAAGGTGCCAGATCGGGTGATCGCTGCTTTAGAGTGTTGGCCTGTCTTCATCTTCAGCCAGCCAAGAAATCCATCGACTGAGCTCTCACATTTCAATTCAAGGATGTGATTATAAAGTTTCCTGTTCTTCTCTCATGGTGAAAATATGCAGGAAGGGTGGTCTTTCTGGCTGCGTCCCATCAAGGCAACCAGAAGTGAGAAAAGTGATTATGTCCCCAAATCTGGAAAAGCTGCTTTAACCATGGAAGGGTAGAATTCAACACCATGCTTTGCCGCTTAATGCAAAACATTTAAGCATAATATTTAAGAAAGTACTTTTAATGATTAAAAAACAAAAATCAACGATTGAGGGCATCTCCTTTCAAGGTAAATCACGAAAGAGTTGATGCCACAATTTAGTAGAAAGCAGCAAGAAAGAAAAAAAAAAGTAAGTAAAATTTGCTTTTACTGTAATTTTTTTTTTCCTGCTCTTGGAGTAGATTTCTAATTTAAAAGTAAAGATGTTGGGAAATGTTCTTACTTTTTTAAATGCTCATAAATTAGGCTATTGTGTATTGTGAACAGTAGAATAGAGCAGCATGACAGGAAAAGAACACACGAAACAGTAAACCGACACAATTAAGAGGCTCTTAAGTTATCAAAATTTTTCAACTTACAGCAGCCACAACATGATTTAAAAAATCTACATGAACATATACATTTTTTTAAAAAGAAACCATTAAGCACATATAAAATATTTTTTAAAAAAACAAAAACAAGAATTTCTTCCCCTCAAATTCACAATTCGCTTAGTGTTCTTTTTATCTCAATCTCAATAACAACGAAACATTAGAAATTTAGAGTCAAGATGACATTGAAGTCAGCAGGTTAAAAAGCAGTTTTTGAACACTGAGTTGAGGATCCCAGCACCTTAAAGAAACTCATTTTGTGGTTTTAATCTGGTTTTCGGTTCTTGAAGGCGGGATTTGCATGAGAAAAAAAAAAAAACCTTTACTTCGTTTTTAAATTAACCGGTTTTCTGAGTTCCCACAATATACCGAACCGCGAACTAACTCAAAAGGGCTACGTTTGCACAACACGTTGACTCAGAAAAATGAAGTTGCATGCATGCAATGGCACAGTGCACTTTCAGAAAAAGTATAACATTGGGATGCTTTCATCGTTCGCAGACATGTTTGAATCTGGATAAGTGTGCTGTTTGAACCCAGTTACTACGGTGTGGTCTCTGAGCCTCTGCTGAAGATTACATGCCCAATTTTTTCCACTGTTTTGAACTACAGAGTCACCGGCTAGATCGGACAATAATGCTGCAAAAATCCATCCCTTCTGTGCAGTGGGAATCCAGAGCTTGCCCTGTTTATTAAACATTCAAGTGGGGGCATAAGGAATAAGGCCTGCGGGTATGCAATTGATGAATACATAAAACACAGGATAACACCATAGATATTCCACATTTAAAAACCTGTGGTCTGACTGCTTGATGCACATCAGTTTGCACGAGTGTACACTCTACAACAGAGTTAGCAAGCTTTCTGGCAGGAGATATTATCCCAAGAACAAGTACTGCGTCAGAGGTGCTAAAAACAATATTTTTAAAATGCCCAGAATCTTACATAATTTGAGCAAAAAAGACCAAGATCTTATACCATTTGATGGATTTCTCTAGATTTGGGCTATTTAAAATAAAATGTTTTGCATTTAATTTTCAGGTAACCATAGATGCCACTGAGTACAGCACTTGTTCATACGTTCTGTCTGGAAATTTCCAAAATATGTGAAAATGCATCTGGTACTAAAGAAAGATGAGGACAAGACAGATGCTATCTGATCCAACTCAACATCACTGAACTTGTAAGGCAGACCTATGCACTAATATGTAAGACAAGTGCTTGAAACTGCAGCCCTAAATTTCTTTCGCAAGATCATCTTCTAGTTCAAATTGCCCCATTATACCAAATATTTCTAGGCATTTATTCATGGTATAATGATTCCTCAATTTGGAGTAAGGTGATCTAGAGCAGAGGTGTCAAACTCAAGGCCAGGGAGCCGGATCTGGCCCATGGGGTGCTTAGATCTGGCCCATGGGGTCGCCCTGGAAACAGCAAAGGACCAGCCTGTGGTGCCTCTGCCAGCGAAAATGGAGCTCGCGAGGGCTGTGCGTGCCCCCCCCCCCAAGCTCCATTTTTGCTGGCAGAGGGTTGCAGGAGGCCATTGGAGCAGAAAACGGAGCTCAGGAGCCTGTTTTTGCTGGCACTCGAGCCACCACAGATGCCCCCCAACACGCTGGCCATGCCCACCCAAGCCATGCCCACCCTGGCCCCCCAAGGTTAAACACAACCCTGATGCGGCCCTCAATGAAATCAAGTTTGACACCCATGAACTAGAGGCTAAAGACCAGGGGAAAAAGTAACCAATGCAGCTTTGCTTTTTTGGGGGGTGGGGTGGAGAGAGTAGCTATGCATATTATGCAATGGCCAGCTCTGCCCACAGAGTGCCTTTGGTGAGGATCATAGATTGTAGTTATAGGGTCTTAAGGAAGGACGGTTCAGGCTTGGTGGAGCCCTTAAAAAGAAATCAACAGGTCTCTGCCTATCTGTAAGCGACAGTGATCTCCAGTAAAGGAGACATAGTAAATAGTCATGATCATTATTCCCTTTTATTCCCATTTTCTCAAACCTATTAAAAAAAATTAACAAAAATGTAAAGATCCTGGTAAAACTGTGATTACTATCCCTCCGTATAAAATAGTTGGCTCTGCACAGCTCCAGAGACTCAGCTTGTTTTCACATATTAGACAGTTAAGAGAAGATAAAAAAATCAAGTACGGAATGCAGTTGCTCTGCGAGAGAGAGAGAGAGAGAGAGAGAGAGAGAGAGAGAGAGAGAGAGGGAGAGAGAGAGAGAGAGAAGGTTAAATTAACATGAACATCTGGATAGGACAAATATTTGGAGATCAAACAAACACCCTACAAATGTTCTTTTTACATAAGGACACCAAGGATTTCAGCTGCTTTAATAGTACCCTGTTGTATATTTTTTTTTTATATAAAAAAAAATATATGTCGTTAGGGAGCTACCAAAAAGCTTGCAAAAACCAGCAGTGGATTGGCCCAGGCTACTCTGAAACGCTCGTTTGATAACTAAATAGTTGGAAATGCCTTTCCTTTTCACCACAGTAAAAATGCAAAGAGTGCTGTCCGTTTCATCTGTTTGGCAGCTTTTTTTGGCGCCTGGATTACAACACAAAGATCCAAACTTATTACAGTACGAAGAAATATACAAGGGCCGGTTTGTGTAAAGGCACCAGCTATCAGCTGGCCAAGCTTTTTTTTTTTCCTCTTGATGATTCCACTCCGGTTTGCAAGTGGGAGGTGGGGGGGAAAGACAACATATCTGAAGGATTTCTCCCTTTGTAAATAACATTATCTTCCTTTGGCATCAGGACTGGTAAAGTGGCTTCCCTCTTGCTGCTGAACTCCGATTCCCATCAGCCCTAGCCAGCAGAGCCCAATGGGGAGACACAAAGGAACCTAAAGTTTTAAAACATCTGGAAGACCTCCAGATTGCCACCAATAAATGAGCACAATAGGAAGAAAGCAAGTATAGTAAATCCTCTGTTTAATGGATCTCGAATGCAGCGGACGGAATAGGTTGGATCTGGATTTTTGTCTGCATTTCAGGCAGTATCGGAATTCCATCCCAAACAATGGATCAAATCAGGTCGGGCAATGTTTTCTGCGGCTACACATCCATAATTTGTTTTGGGGGTTTTTTTTTAAAAAAAAGTTAATAAATAATCACCTGGTCAGTCAGTGGCTATCTCAAACTCTTTTACAAGAGTTGGTGACTATATTTTGCAAGAAAGGGTATGAATGTGTTGTACTTTCAGGTATAGCTTTTACCTGCGGCTTCATAGGTAAAGGCGACACCGAACACTTATGATTATTAAAGTAATTTCATGTGTGGGTACATTTTGGCCTCGAACAATCTCATTCAGCTTTAATAAGACACCCCTTTCCACGGGGCCCCTATCCATTAAATCAAGGTTTTACTATACAAAAGCTTTTTCTAGGCACAATCATGTTCCGCTTTCAAGAAACCTTTCTCCCACACACAAGCCCAACATTTTATCATTCGATCTGGATCGGGGTCTCCAACCTTAGCAACTTTCAGACTTGCGGACTTCAATTCCCAGAGTTCCTCAGCCAGCTTTGCTGGCTGAGGAACTCTGGGAGTTGAAGTCCGCAAGTCTGAAAGTTGCCAAGGTTGGAGACCCCTTGATCTGAATAATCGCATCAACAAGCCTTGGAAACGAGGTAAAAATCAAAAGAGGAAACATCTCTCCTTCTTACACTCAACTAAGCCTTCCAAGCACACAGTCAGCTCTTTCCCAGTTGTGGGTTTCCACAGCATGATCTTCAGACGGGATTTGGATGACAGTCTTTCCGCGGTGAACGTGTCGGTGGCCATTTCTCAGCAAATCCGATCTTGGTGGATGTAAATCAAGAAATGAATGCTAAAGGCCTGAAATGCCAAGTTCCCCCTTGGGGGGGCAGGCGGGGGAGGGGGGCGGGGGGGGGGAGAAACAGTCCGCTGAACAGAAGAGAGAAGAGGGTCAGCCAGCCAACCTACGCAAGCGCCTCTGGTTAAGGAGCATATTGGTTTCCTTCACTATCAAAGGCATGATGAAGACCACCGTTAAACTGGTCTGCAAAAAAAAGAAAAAAGAAAAAATAGACAGGAATAGCTTTGAAGGCAGAGGCACAACGTGGTTCAATGCAATTATGGTACTAGCTCTAGAGCCGTGATGGCGAACCTATGACATGCGTGCCACAGGTGACACCCGGAGCCGTATCTGTGGGCACGTGAGCGTTGCCCTAGCACAGCTCCAGCATGCATGCGTACGCCAGCCAGCTGATTTTTGGGCCTTTGGGGCCCATCGGAAATCGAGAAATGGGCATTTTCTGGCTTCCAGGGAGATAGGGAAGGCTGTTTTCGCCCTCCCCAGGCTCCTAGAAAGCCTCTGGAGCCTGGGGAGGGCAAAAAAACAGGTCTACCAGGCCCACCATGCCATCGTGTGCTTAAAGCGTGGGGAGCGTGGGGGTGGGGTCGTGCGGGCATGCACGGGGGGGGCGGTTACATTGAATTATGGATGTCGGCACGCATGCGCTCAAACCCCCGTGCTCCCCCCCCCGCTTTTGGCACGCTATGGCAAAAAGGTTAGCCATCACTGCTCTAGAGGATATCGAACACTATACAGAGGCAGATCCAGATTTGCCATCCCTCAAACACTTAGAAGGACTTTGTACCGGATCGGTCCGTTTGCCCAAATGGCCCAATATTGCTTATTTTGATGGAAGCAGCATCTACTGTATCTGATCCATTTTCTACTGGAAGAGGAGCCAAAACCAGTTCTGTTTCACTCATGCCTTATAATCTATAAGAAGTGAAGATGAAGTGCCTAGAAACCATCCTATCCTGCCCCTATTTGGTAAGACAATGCATACCTGAGTACAGAATAACAGAGTTGGAAAGGACCTTGGAGGTCTTCTAGTTCAACCACCTGCTCAGGCAGAAAACCCTATACAATTTCAAACAAATTTCAAGCAAGAGCCTGTAGTACAGTGGTTTAAAGCACCCTGTTATTAACATCTATTAACATCTGCTGCTTGCAATTACTGCAAGTTCGAATCCCACCAGGCTCAAGGTTGACTCAGCCTTCCATCCTTTCTAAGGTGGGTAAAATGAGGACCCAGATTGTGGGGGCAATAAGCTGACTTTGTATAAATATACAAAAGTATGAAGGCTATTGCTTAACACATTGTAAGCCTCCCTGAGTCTCCGGAGAAGGGTGGCATATAAATCAAATTTAAAAAAAAATGGTTGTCCAATCTCTTCTTTAAAACTTCCAGTGTTGGAGCATTCACAGCTTCTGGAGGCAAGTCGTTCCACTGATTAATTGTTCTAACTATCATGAAATTTCTCCTTAGTTCTAGGTTTTCCCTCTTTAGTTTCCATCTATTGCTTCTTGTCCTGCCTTCAGGTGCTTTGGAAAATAGCTTAATTCCCTTTTCTTTGTGGCAGCCCGTTAAGATATTAGAACACTGTTATCATGTCAACCCTAGTCCTTCTTTTAATTAAACTAGACATACCCAATTCCATCAACCGTTCTTTAGTTTTAATCTCCAGTCCCTTAATCATCTTTGTTGCTCTTCTCTGCACTTTTTCTAGAATCTCAATCTTCTTTTTACATTGTGGCGACCAAAATTGGATGCAGTATTCCAAGTGTGGTCTTACCAAAGCATTATAAAGTGGTATCGGCACTTCACGTGATCTTGATACTATCCCTCTGTTAATGCAGCCTAGAACTGTGTTGGCTTTTTGGGCAGCTGCTGCACACTGCTGGCTCATATTTAAACGATTGTCCACTAGGACTCCAAGATCCCTCTAGTTTCTGCAACTTGCCCCTGATGATGGAAGGCATGCACTTGTCATCCCGCATGGAAGAAATAGTTAACAAAAGGAAAAAGAGGGCTCTCCAATTAAAATCCTCATGTGTGTTGGTTGAATGACAGGACAAATGAGAACTGCCTCTGACTCCAGTCTGGATTCAATTCCCCACCCTTACTTTAACGGATGGCCTTTCCTCACAAAGGAACAGCTGTACATCTTTCTGCATGGTAGTCCCTTCACATTTAGCCCAGCTTTTCCAATCCAGATATGTGGACTACAACTGAAAGAATGCCCCAGCCAGCACATGGCGATTGCAGAGAATTCTAATAGTTGAAGTCCATGCTTGGAGGGCATCCATCCTAAGAAAGGATGTTTTAGATCAGTGATGGCTAACCTTTTTACCGTCGCATGCTAAAATGGGGGGGAGGGGTGTCGCGCTGGGGGCTGCACGCGTGTGTGCCCACATCCATAATTCAATTTGTCCCATCCCCATGCGCATGCACGCATGACCCCCTGCGCTCCCCCCACTTTTGGCACGGTGGACCCGGTAGGCCCATTTTTTGCCTTCCCCAGGCTCCAAAGGCTTTCTTGGAGACTGGGGAGGGCGAAAACGGCCTTCCCCACCCTCCCAAAGGCCCTCCAGAGGCCGGAAACAGCCCCTTTCCTGACTTTCAGTGGGACCGGAAGGCCCATTTTCCATTCTCCCCAGGCTCCAGAGGCTTTCTAGGAAAGGCCCGAAAATCAGGTGGCCAACGTGCGCATGCGCGCTGGAGCTGAGGTAGGGCAACGCTCATGTGCCCACAGATATGGCTCCGTGTGCCATCTGTGGTTTGTCATCATGGTTTTAGATCTTAAGAGATGTTATTGTACAGTCCCATATGCATTTACTTAAGAGTTCTAACTAATCTACTTACTCTAAATGTGTTCAGGATTGCAGCTTTCCTATGAGGTACATTCTTCAAATATAGACTGTTGAGATGGCAGACCAATTACAGACTGAAAATTACACCCATTATCAATGATACAGATCAGACCCTAACAATCTCAATTTCACGTATGACGGCTGTTTCGTATTGAATGTCATGCAACCCATAAAGAAATTATATTCAATGGGTTACAGTTGTCAATCAGATGATTCATACAAATGCCATCTCCTGTGAAATTGAGGAAATGTAATCCCTGCAGGATAACAAGGCAAGAAAGTTATAATAAATTGAAAATATATTGAAAACCTCTGTAAGGTTTGACTGTCCTTCATCTTCTTTGGATGAACTTTAGCTAAGAATGTAAACTTATGTGTTTCGTTCACTTTATTTAAAATGTTTAAATATTCACCTACAACTGTTTCCGTAGAGAGATGCCATCAGAATGGGGACCAAGGGGCTGGACACCAGCCAGCTATTAGCAATTCAATAGTGAAAAGATTGAGCCATCAATCAAGACATCCTTTATTTGACTCTTACTTCTGCCTTTATCTCATTGGGGTCACAATCCTTTTTTTTTTAAACTGAGAAGAAACTCCCATTGATCTAAACTGGATAATGTCTAGTCTTAGCAGTTTAACATAATGCTAAACCAGGACTTTTAATCTGCTCGCTTAACAATTTCATATCTGGATTTTGTTTCTCCCCCCCCCAGTTTTTTTTAAATTTTTTATAAAGATATCAAATCAATGCGTGAACAGTGTGGCACCTGGGTGTCGTCCATTCTAATACAAATAAAACTATTCAGATTAATCATAACCATTACATTCAATCCGTTTATGTATTTCTAATAATAATAGACACTTGTATTAAGTTATAGTCTATCATTGTTCAATTATTCCACGTTTTCATAACTTTCATTTTATGAAATAAAAATGTATACACCAATAACCCCCCTTCTCTTATTTCTATCATTTATTCTAGCTTTTGATCATATCATCCTTTATTAAAAGACTTTTTCTTTCTTTCTTTCCTATCTAACTTCTAATCATGTCACCTACCTGCCTAAAAAAAGAAGAAAAAAAGGAAAAGGAAAAGAGAGAAAAGGACAGAAAAACATTTCTTTTTTCTTGCTGCTTGGTGGGGAAGGGTATAATCTAAAAAAAATTTTTTTTTAAATGTTTTCTTACCATCAGAATGAAGAAATAGAAAACTTGCATCCATCCCAACCTCTCCTGGATCAAAGATACTAAGTACTGGAAGGAAAGGAAACACAATGAATCTACAACCTTAAAGGAATGCATACGAGTTTTATTTTTCTATTACTTTGTTTATGAATACAAATTTCTCTCTCTATATATGTATATATGTCTATGCATATGCATAGTCTATATATATATATGTCTATGGATATGCTTGTCGATCTAAAGGTCGGCAGTTCAGCAGTTCGAAACCTAGCGCCGCGTAACTGGGTGACTCCCATTACTTGTCCCAGCTTCTGCCAACCTAGCAGTTTGAAAGCACGTAAATAATGCAAGTAGAAAAACAGGGACCACCTTTGGTGGGAAGGTAACAGCATTCTGTGCACCTTTGGCATTTAGTCATGCTGGCCACATGACCACGGAGACGTCTTTGGACAGCACTGGCTCTTCGGCTTTGAAACGGAGATGAGCACCGCCCCCTAGAGCTGGGAACAACTAGCACATATGTGCGAGGGGAACCTTTACCTTTACCTTATGCATATGCAAGCATACTGTATGTACAAGGAAATATAAATGTATACAAGGACACCCGTGGAGGCTCCTTTGCCCTTCTCTTTGCCTCTCTGAGTAGTTTTTCAATATTAAGCAAAACTTCACACACGGTTCTTTTCAGAAGTGGACCAACGCAAACTCTGCACCATCATATCTGAAGCACAGCAGGTAGGAGAAAGCTGGCATACATATCTAAATCTTTATGAGAGTATCAAAACAGCATGCTTGAAAATGCCGTCTTATAATCACCGAAGCATGGGAAAGGTTCCCCTTCTCCTGAAAGTTCCTTTGCAAATCTAAGCATCAGAAATGGTATAGCGGCAGAGCTACGCAAACTTCTCCGGAGGTAGACGTTACAAAAGAAACCCACGTTTCTCTTCCTCGCACCTGAACCTATCAGTGAGAGAAGCAGGACAGAGACTGATAAGGAAGCCTAAGAAAGAAAATGGTCCTTAAGATGCCCCAGCTAGGAGCGGATGAGATTTCTAAACGGAAAAGCAATTGGGCTTGAATTGCAGCACAGCAACACTGCTTTGATTTTAAATTCTGATGGGATAAATGTTCTGCTGCTGAGGTCTGCACATTTCATAAGGTTTATTATTCTATTACATTATGTTTTCGTTGGGTCTTTATTGTGGCAAACCTCCTGTGGGACAGCTTCTGCCCTTCAAAGGTAGCTTAGCAAAAAAACAACCAATAAAATGTTCGGTCTAAGTTCACAACCGCCTTCTTTGACTTCCACAAGATCAGAGCAATGATCTCACACTGGAAATCTTTTCCAAATGCCACCTCTGCCTCTAATGAGAGACCGACATTGCCATTCGGGGAAAGTGCAGCTCTCTTCCTCTACTATCTCCACATTCCTCCAAATTTCTTTTTTACTTATAAAAAAAGAGAGAGAGAGAGAGAGGCAACATAAAAAAGCACAAATTAAATCGGGGGGGAACCTCCCACCACTTCACATAACTGCTGACTGGGAATCAGGCAGCCTCTAAATTATATAAATAGTTTGGTGCGCTAAATCCGACTGGCTGAAAGATAGATGCTGGGAATCCAAGAGTTAAAAACGACAAACTTAAATAGGGCTTGAAAGCTAAATAGGCTAGACAGTTGCACAGTAGACAAAGTCGCTCAAAACATAGCCATGTTTACTTTTGCATGGAAATTACATCTTTTTCACTTGGGATATTTTATGCATCAATAAATAATGTTTCTGCTTTTTATCCCCTTCCGTAAATCACTTCAAATGGTTCTGGAGAGATTTGGTCCAAGGTGCACTCGTTTCAACTGCTGGCGTAAACCTTGGCGCATTTATGTTTCATATGTTGTATTCTTTAAGGGTCTCCTTTTTCTGACAAGTTCAACGTATTTCTGACGCTGACTTCCCACTAGGGGAGACAGCCCGGTTTGTGGAATCTCAGCTGGTTGCTATGGTGATGTACTGTCACAGATAACAGCAATCTTAGGTAGAGAAGGAAGTAGAGGATACAATTTGTCAGACACAAAAGCCCTCGTGAATAAAGGAAGTTCGAAAAAAATTGGAGAATGGCAATGGCTAGGAATAATGAATTCTACAGAAGGTACGCCATTGTTATCTTCACACAATGGCCGGTCTTATAGCTTTGAAAAGCACTGTGTTGCTTCCTGAGGTCATGAGGTAAAGGATTAGTAATTTCTTAGAGCAAAACCACTCCAGAGTCAGAAGAAAGCCGAGAGGAATTCCACACTGCTTATGCTCCCTCAAATCAGACCTGCCAATGCATTATGGCAACATTCCCCCAAAGCCGGGTTTTTAAAAAGATACCCTTTCCAACACCAGCACTTTTCTATAGTAGCCAATACCTTTGTCAAATCATGGAATGCATTCCTGCATTGCACTCACATCGCTTCCAAATTAGCCCTGTATTTCCTTCGGTGAACACCTCTGCGGATCTACCTGAAAACCCTACAACAGAAGGGATGCTGCCTTGCAGCTCTGACACTGGGCAAGAGAAACAAACATAATGGACATCTGTAGACCATTGGCATCCTTCAGTCTCAAGAGACTATGGTATCGTGCTCTGGAAAAAGGTCCTAAAACAGCATCTAGTGTGACTAAAAAGGCCAATTCGAGAGTGGTAATCCCTTCCACACTGAGGGCAGATACATTCTGTCCCCTGCCCAGCCCCCAGATTTCCCTGGTTCTGGGACTGCCTCTTTGCCTCAGCCTGCCGAACAAGTATCTCTTCGAATTGGAGAAGGCCATGCTGCGTCTTTAGCCTCCAAGCTGAACGATCGGAGGTCAAAGTTTCCCAGTTGTTAATGTCCATTCCCAGGGCCTTTAGGTTCCTCTTGCAGATATCCTTATATCGCAGCTGTGGTCTCCCTCTGAGGCGCTTTCCCTGCACTAATTCTCCATACAGGAGATCTTTCGGAATCTGACCACCAGCCATTCTCACAACATGCCCCAGCCAGCGTAGACATCTGTAGAGATTCTCAGTCATCCAGGTCATCCAACCATGACCTGGAGGACTGAGGATCTCTACAAACTTTTAGCTATACAATTTGGGATGAACACCCTTTGAATGGTGTGGGAGTAGGAATTGATTTCCAGAGGTGGGGGGGGGGGGGAATTGCAGATTACAGGAACCAGGAGCACTACTCAGGTGACCCTGAAGACACAGATAAACCTCCAAGAGCTTCAATGACCCTCTAAGATAAAGATAAAGGTTCCCCACGCACATATGTGCTAATCGTTCCCGACTCTAGGGGGTGATGCTCATCTCCATTTCAAAGCCGAAGAGCCAGCGCTGTCCGAAGACGTCTCCGTGGTCATGTGGCCGGCATGACTAAACGCCAAAGGCGCACAGAACGCTGTTACCTTCCCACCAAAGGTGGTCCCTATTTTTCTCCTTGCATTTTTTTACGTGCTTTCGAACTGCTGGGTTGGCAGAAGCTGGGACAAGTAACGGGCGCTCACCCCGTTATGCAGCACTAAGGATTCGAACTGCTGAATTGCTGACCTTTTGATCGACAAGCTCAGCACCTTAGCCACTGAGCCACTGCTTCCCTCTCAACGACTGTCTAAAACAGAGGTCTTCAAACTTGGCAGCTTTAAGACTTGTGGACTTGAGTTGAAGTCCACAAGTTTTAAAGCTGCCAAGTTTGAAGACTTCTGGTCTAAAAGGATGCAAATGACCAGCTGTCTGCAAGGAATATAAATCCTTCTATTCCCCACTATCCTGTTAAGAGCTGAAAAAGCTTCTTGGATGAGAAGCGAAACATCTTCAAAGAAAAACAAACAAACAAACAAGAAAGTCCAGTTGCCTCCAGAAAAAGTATCTTTGGGACAAACATAATGAACTTTGCTTAGTCTAAAAGCCCCCCAGAAGAGACTCACTTGTAAACATTAATGCATATTTGTTGTTTATACATAAAAGGAGCCAATGGGAGAAGCAACTCAGACAACAGTTCTTATGAGCCATTTTGCAGGTGAGCAATGCAGCAGGCTAGTAAAGCAGGTAAATAGTTCCTACAGTCAACCCATGTGGGTTCTCTGAAGGTGTACAGTTAAAAAAAACAAAACAAAGCTGATGTGACAGCATTTTCATATAGCATATAGCAAATATTATAAGGCAATAAATAAAAATAAATAAGAACAACTTGTATTTACGTTTTCATTCATGCATTTACATTTTTATTCGTTTCCTGCTCTTTACAGCCCACCCCATTCTCAAGACTTGCTTGGCCATTGTAGGAAATGACATCCAAAATGGGCTCCGGCAACCTGGACGTGCCCTACTGCATTGGGATATAATTCTACACATTCTGACCTTCTTCACAAAGCACGAAATCACAGTGGGACTTGCTTGTCCTTGGTTTCATGTCATGCGTGAACTCATGCATTACGGTTTTATATTTTGCATGAAGCCGGTTGCTTATTCAACAGACCATAAGGTTCTCTTTTTTTAAAAAAAAAAAAGTAGCTTCATGTCCTATCTATGTAGCAGAAATATGACTTGTGAATTGTGTCACCTTACATCTGCTAAGATGCTGTTAAAAAAAAAACGAGCAGGAGTTGGAACTGGCTGAAGACATGACTGCTGAAAAATTGATACCTTTATTTTTTGAGAGAGGCTGGTTGATTTTAATTCTATTTATAATATTTAAATACGGCATCCTTCCCTGCCCGGTTACATCTTTCTCTCCTTTCTTCATAAAGGGTTAGTCTTCCTTTTTCCTACCTTACCAAAATAGCTACTAATTGTTCTTTTGTTCTCTGTATCCTGGGTTTTTTTTTTAGTTCTGCTTTTGCTGTTTCTGCTAGATTTATTTATGTATTTATATCCTGCCTTTACTTTTTTTTTTTTTATAAATAGCTTAAGGTGCCAAACATACCTAACATTTCTTCTTCCTCCTATTTTCCCCACAGCAACCACCTTATGAGGTGGATAGGGTTGAAAGGAGGTGACTAACCAGAAATCACTCAACTGGCTTTCATGCCTAAAACGAGACTAGAACTCACTGTTTCCTAGTTTCTAACCTGGTGCCTTGTAAGTAGTATACAAACCAGTGAGAATCATGCATTGGTTTCTTCCTCCCCCCTGCAGAAAGAGGGAGGATGCTCTTTTCTAGGTGACACAGAGATGAGTAAGGAAAGCCATAAGCAGGAAAATATAGTAGAAAGTGAAATTATTTATATCTCCATCTTCCTGGAAAGCAACATTGCTAGATATGCAAAGTTGGCTCTCCTTGTGCATTGTAATAATAATAATAATTTTATTTCTATATTATCCACACACACAACATACCTTAATAGGCTGGAAAGGTGAAAGGGAAGGAAAAGACAGCCAGTTCGGTCTAGTGATTAAGACACAAGACTAGAAACCAGGAAACTGTGACTTAGAGTCCTGCCTGAGGCATAAAAACTGACTGGGGGACTTTGAGCCAGTCACTCTCTCTCTCTCTCAGCCCACCTCACTTCTGAGGGTTGCTGTTATGGGGAAAATAGGAGGAAGAAATAATATTGGCTATTTACCAATATCAGAGTTATTTATAAAAGTAATAAAGGCAGGATAAAAAAACCCCATCTTTTAAAAAAATAATGCAATTTGCCATAGGGAAGATCTGCCAAAGCAGCAGGCTTTCAAAGATATAAGTTAGCAGCACCACAAAAGACCCTGTTTGTATGAAAAAGTCAGCAGGAGGCTCAGGATTGGAATTTGACTGCAGCGGTTTGAATGTCCTTTGGATATGCTGAAAGCATATTTTTCTAAACCAAAAGTCCCCAATCAGTTATGTTTTCTCGGAGAGTTAACCTTTTTTTTCTTTGAGATGTAACGAATATTATACTTTCCCTTAGTGAAACAATGCTGAAAAGAAAAACCTGTCAGATCTTAAATTTTCAATAAACCAAATCTTCGTCTCGGTACAAGTCATCCTCCACCGGTTGCTTAGTGACTGAAGTTACAACAGATTCCAACACACACACACACACACACACACACACACACACACACACAGGCAACCCAATTCCCTCACGGTCATATGACTGCATTTTGAGTGCTGAGCAACCGCCCAAATTTATGGTCATTTGCAACATCCCATGATCACATGACCACAATCTGTTTTAGCAAAACTGGCATTTACTTACCGTATTTTTCGGAGTATAAGATGCACCTTTCCCCCCCCAAAAGGAGATGAAAATTTAGGTGCGTCTTATACACCGAATGTAGCCCTGCCCACTCACTGGCCCCCATCCTTTGGCCTCTGCCTCCCAGGAGTTTACCTCCTTGCAGCAAGAAGAAACAGCTTGTTTCAGCTTCAGCACAGCCTAATTAGCACAAGTTGATTGGATCGGCCTCCCGACTCTCAGCTATTTTACTCTCAGCTCTTTTGCACCGGCCTCTGCTGCTTGCTGCAAAGAGGTAAATTGCTGGGAGAAGATTTTTTTTTCCTTGTGCTAATCAAGCTATTCTGAAAATGAAAGTAAAGCAGGCTGTTTGCTGCAACGAGGCAAAATTGTTGGGAGGCAGAGGCAGAGGCAGAGGCAGATTTCTTTTTCTTGTTTTCCTCACCAAAAAGGGTAGGTCCGTTTTATAGTCCAGAGAGTCTTATACTCTGAAAAATACGGTACTTTATTTCAGCAAAAATGGCCCATAGCAAACAATGTGTATATTTAATGGTTGCCACGTTTGCTTAACTACTGCAGTTCCACTTAATGACCGTACTGATTTGGTTAATGAGTACTGCAAAAATAGATTGTAAAATTGAGTCTTGTCGCGTGATGATTGCTTTACGACCATCAACACTTCCAACCAGAATGAGCAGGCTTCATTATGGTTGTAAGTCAAGGACCAGCTGTACGAGTTCTTTCATTGCTATAACGATCCTGATTGCTTTTCGGATCTGTCTCACCTGACCCACAGCGGCCCCAATACTGCCGGTGCCATCCACAATCCCTGTCACGGTTGCAAGAGCCTCGCTACTTCCTTTGATCGCGTCCTGATGTCCCAGGTCTGCAGAAATGGCAGAGCTGATCATGTTGGAAGGGCCTCCAATAAAAAAGCCTGCGAAACAATCAAAAGAAAAATGCAGCTAAGAACGAGAAGATGGAGGAGGCGGGCTCTGTTTCCAATACAAAGCAAGGTTGTCTTCATCTGAACCTGCAACCTTGCTCCTTAACCAAAGAAAACTATCAAAAAGTCAGACCAGCCATGCATCCAAACATCAGTGGAAATATTAAAGTGTGATGATTTAGTTTAGAGTCATTGTTACTTTGCAATCACACAATCATTCCCCATTGGCTGGGGAATTCTCAGAGTTGAAATCTACACATCTTCAAGCTGCCAAGATTGAGAAACACTGGTCTAGGAGTCTCTGAAGGCTGGGGACAACAAAAAATGTCACTTCCTGTCCAACCGGAAGTTGGGAAACGGGCCGTTTCTGGCCTCCGGAGGGCCTCTGGGGGGAGGGATAGGCCGTTTTTGCCCTCCCCAAAATCATAGAGTCTCTGGAACCAGGTGAGAGACAAAAAGAGGCCTACCGGGCCATCGTGTGCCGGGAGCGGGGAGGGGGGAGGAGAGGAGTTGCGCACGCATGCGCGGGGACGGGGCACATAGAATTATGGGTGTGGGCACATGCGCATGACCCCCGCTCCACCCCCCCGGCACGTGATGGCAAAAAGGTTAGCCATTACTGATCTAGACTACTGCCCATTCGCAAATCTTGCCCGTGCTTTTCTCATCATTAAGTTTTCATGGTCTAATGCAGGGGTTCCCAACCCCGATCTGTGGACCGGCACCAGTCCGCGGCATGCCAGCAACTGGGCCACACAAATAAATGAAGCCCCATCTGCGGGATGCAGGCGGCATGCAAAACCATGGTCTGCGGAACCGGTCCCTGATGTTCAAAAGGTTGAGGGCTGCTGGTTTAGTGTCCCACTAGTTAATGGAAATTATATAATCACATATGTGTTTGCTTCCCTCTCTCAAAGCTGCTGATTGTGAACTTCTGGAAGAAGGAAAAACAAAATTTACAGTATTCCCTGAATGCTATGGCAGTAGAATCTTGTAACAGACCAGACTTTAAATGATTGCTTCATATGTTGCAGTAAATCATGATTTTAATATTGAATAACCCATTTGGTTATAGAACATGCTGTTAGAAATCTGCTGGCTTGCAAGTAACAGTGGTTGGGTTCGCCTATCACACTAGGCAAAGACCAACAAGCCAGACAGACTATGGCTGGAACCAGGGGCGGGCTTCAGAAGTTGTAACAAGGGGTTCTCTGCCTGCTTGCTGGGTGGGCTGGGTCTGCCTGGTTGCTGGGAAGGTCATTTCCAGCCTTCCCGAACTTCCGGTAGGCCCGTTTTTCGCCCTCCCTGAGCCTCTGTGCGCACCCTGCACTTACCTGCATCCAAAATGGGCCGCATGGGGACTCTTGGGAAGGGAGGGGCAGGATGGGCAAGACCAGCCAGGAGTGGGATTTGGGGGTTCTCTGCACAGAATCTTAGCTAGATGTTTATTTATTATTATTATTATTATTATTATTATTATTATTAAATTTGATTTATATGCCGCCCTTCTCCGGAGACTCAGGGCGGCTTACAATACGCTAAGCAATAACCTTCATACTTTTGTATATTTATACAAAGTCAGCTTATTGCCCCCACAAACTGGGTCCTCAATTTACCCACCTTAGAAAGGATGGAAGGCTGAGTCAACCTTGAGCCTGGTGAGATTCGAACCTGCAATAATTGCAGGCAGCTGGTGTTAATAACAGGGTGCTTTAAATCACTGTACTACCAAGGCTCTTATTTTATTATTCATATTTCTATGCCGCCCACTCTCCGAGGACTCTGGGTGGCTTACACCAAAGACAGTGTACTAACTAGCATATTGCCCCCAACAATCTGGGTCCTCATTTTACCCACCTCGGAAGGATGGAAGGCTGAGTCAACCTTGAGCCGGTGAGATTTAATCCGCTGATCTGCTGAACTAGCAGTCAGCTGAAGTAGCTGCAGTACTACACTCTAACCACTGTGCCACCTCGGCTCCCGAACCCCTGCGAACCCCCAGCAGCCCACCCCTGGCTGGAGCAAAACATTGAAACAAGCCAAGATATGACATGATGAAAACAGATCTTCTTTGCTGTCCTTGAAAATACGTTGATCTTTTACCTGTAATTGCCATGATGACTGCATTGATAGGTTTGTTATTTGGGGAACCTATGGAAACAAAGAAAAGGAAAAGGTCATAATTCTTTTGGCCACAACAGATAAAAAGCTCAGGAGGAGATGAAAAGCTGATTATAAAAGACCCTTTTCAAGATTATGCATTGGCATGGCATGTTAACAGTGCTTTAATCTTCTGCTGCAATAGAGAGTTTCTTTAACTTTGCCTTCACTGATAGTTAAGCATGCTTCCCTCCAGGGGTGGATTCTACTTACCTTTACTACCGGTTCGCAACAGGGCCACGCGGGTGCGCAGAAGCATTTTGATGACATCAGGATCGGTGGGCAGAGCCCACCGGTTCTATAGAACCAGTGCGAACCGGGAGCAACCCACCACTGCTTCCCTCTCAAAACCAGGGGAAAAAGATGAGGAAGGCAAGAGGAGTTCTATGCTGGCTGTATTTGGTTTGGTCCATAGTTGAATTACTGGAGTAATTTTGGATCAATAAAATGTTGATTTGTTCGAATCTCCCTGAACTGGAATAGAACATCATTTAGCAAGGCAGCCAAGAACACTGGACTGAAAGGACCTTAGCCTCTCATAGATGAACCTACAAAATTGAAGGGAACTGCTTGTTCCCAACCTTACTGAAAGCAAGAATTCAGCAAAAGGGTTTTTGCCAAGCGCTGATCTAATTCAAGCGATATGGCCAAGAATGAGTGAAGGAAGCTGCTAGTGCAATATTTCAATATCTAAATCAGGAAGAGCAGACTTGGGGAGTCTCCATGAAACCTCTGAGATACATTATTCCAAAATAATAACATGCTTTGCTCTTGCTCACTGCTCTCACCCAGATTTTGAAAATTTGAAAAATCGAATTTTAAAGATTTTGAAATCTTTTGATTTCACCCAGAAAGGAGAAATCAAAAAAAGGGCAATCTACAGGAGCTCAATTCTGGAAATTATAGGGTTTCCAGCAAAATGATAGAAGCAATGGATTTCAACTAAAGCTTATGATACTTCAAAGCCATAATTACCCTAACAAATGAGCAGTAGCAATACCACTACTCTCACTGGTGCCCGCGGCCTGAACACAGGCAATGTTCCAATAAAGGTACATCTGCACAAGTGCAGACAGCGCCCTCTACTGGAAAAGAATATTCTCCTTTTCCTTTCATTCCAGCACACAATGGAACACTCAGTTTGTGGGTCTCCCGGAAGCACCTGGCTCACCATTAATGAAAGCAGGAAAGCGGAAGAGTTTTACCTGCCCAGTTTATTCAGCAGGTTTCTTGTAATTTTTTTTAAAGGTTGCTGAGAATGCTATCTCTTATTAAACTCAAAAGTAGAATTGATTTGCCAAGATGGCGCCGCAGACGGCAGCCTTGGTGAAATGCTCTCTGATAGCTTTTCATTCTTGATGAATGTATTTTATTCTCCTTATGTACACTGAGAGCATATACACCTAAGACAAATTTCTTGTGTGTCCGATCATACTTGGCCAATAAAGAATTCTATTCTATTCTATTCTATTCTATTCTATTCTATTCTATTCTATTCTATTCTATTCTATTCTATTCCATTCCATTCCATTCCATTCCATTCCATTCCATTCCATTCCATTCCATTCCATTCCATTCCATTCCATTTGCTGACTTAATACAGTAAAGAAAACAGACCCTCCCTATGTTTAGTGCATAAGATAAGGAGTCTAAATACAAGCTCATCCCACAAAACCTATTGTGCAAGAAAGTACTCACGGCTGTATCCAAAGAGAGATCCAATAGCCAAGATGAGGCTAATAGCTAATACAGGAGCTCTTTTTTGTAGCACATCAGAGATAAAACCCTGGATGGTGCCACCTGTAGAAATAATAGGAATAAAGACTATCAGAATAGATCGTAATCATTATAGGCAAAAATGCACACCAAGAACCAGCATTTATTACTTTACTGTTTTTACAGTGTTGGAAGCTTACCCAGAATCATTGGATAGTGAGATGGGAGGCAGTATAAATTTAATTGATAATTTTTTTTTTTTAAAAAAAAGCACAATTGGCTACAAATTTAGCTGTCTGTCTTTCATACATTGTGTTGACTGGAAGATTCTTCAGCTACTGTTCTAAACCATTTTTTCCCCATTTTGGTTTTCTCCAAAGTGAGACTTAAACTTTACAGAGAGCAACACTACTGCTAAGAATTATGGGAGTTGAAGATGGGGGATGCCCAAGTGTGGGAAAGCTGGTGTAGGCAATTAGATTGGCATAGTGCCAGTTTGATATAGCTGTTAAGGTGTGGCCGTGAAACCAGGAAACTATGAAACTTAGGCATGAAAACCAGCTAGGCGGCTTTGGGCTAGTCACTTTCTCTCAGTCCACCCACCTTATAGGATTGTTGTTATGAGGTGTGAGTAAGGAGTATTATGTAAATTCACCGCTTTGGGTTACTTATAAAATAACAAAGGCAGGATAAACTAATAAATAGATACATTTGACATCCGCCAGATCCTTTGGCCTACTACATCCATCATCACTTTGCCTGTCAGTCACTAATTGGTAAGACAAGCGGTGTCTACTTAGTTTCATACTAGAATTCTCACCCACACCCTGTTCTAATCCCACAACGAACAGAAAATGAAATGTAACAACAAAAAGAATTTGTCTTTTGCTCCATAGTCATACCTATAATGCCGCCAACATCATACCAGATTGAGAGCTGGTCAGCTTCTGCCTCCTTCCAACCAAAATTGTTGCTGAGGTAGAAGGGCAGCCAGAAGAAGAAGGAGTAGTTCACTAGCTTCAGGCAAGCATAGGCCAAGGAATACTGAAACAAATAAATACCATCCCGAAAGAAAAACTATTAGAATCAAAACAATCCAAGCTGAGCCAGCATGGCTTCGTAATTCTATAATACATAGAGCAGTGGTCTCCAGTCTTGGCAACTTTAAGGCTTAAGAATTCCCCAGCCAGCAGATTATACCTTTATTAAAGCTGTAGGATGGGTACAAGTGAGAGTAGTGATATTGCTACCATTCAGTTCTTAGGATAATTATGACCTTTTTTTAAAAATTTGATTTATATGCCGCCCTTCTCCGGAGACTCAGGGCGGCTTACAATGTGTTAAGCAATAGCCTTCATACTTTTGTATATTTATACAAAGTCAGCTTATTGCCCCCACAATCTGGGTCCTCATTTCACCTACCTTTAGAAAGGATGGAAGGCTGAGTCAACCTTGAGCCTGGTGGGATTTAAACTTGCAGTAATTGCAGGCAGCAGATGTAAGTGGATGTTAATAACTGCCTTAGTCTACTGAGCCACCAGAGCTCCTTTGAAGTATCTTTGAAGTATCATAAGCTTTAGTTCAAATTCCTTGCTTCTGTCCTTTTTCTGGATCCCTGTAATTTCTAGAATTCAGCTTCTGGAAGTGGTCTTCTTGATTTATTTCTCCCCCCCCCACAAGTTTTTTATTTTTTTTAAGACAAACAAACATACAATACGTTTTTTCTGACTAGAGTATTGACAGAGTCAAAATTCATACATCTTATTTTCCCCAAATTTGATTTATATATTTCAATTTCTGCCATTGTATTCCTTTTCTACTTTTCCCTTTTTCATCTCTATTTTATATTTAATATATAATCAATATTACCATCCGCCCTAACCTCCTAATCTTAATCTTATTTCATTTCCTTCTTTTATTTCTCAATTTATCACATATATTTTTTCAATATTTCTTTGTTTTATTGAAACCCTTTAATTTACACACAATTTTTAATATTTCATACTTATTTCTTAATCGCCATTGTTTTCTAAATATGGACCAGATTATCATGTTTTATTTCCATATTAATCATTTTACCATTTTATCAATATATTTCTTCAAATTTATTTTCCACACCATCTTTTTTTTAAATAAAAATATCTTATTTCATTTCAATTTCATTCAAATTTCCATTTCACTTTCTAAATAAACCCCTTATCATCATATAAAATCATAAACCTATCTTTCATTTCATAGATAGATAGATAGATAGATAGATAGATAGATAGATAGATAGATAGATAGATTTATTTCTTTAAGTTGCCAAAGTTGGCCAACTTAAAGTGAATCAGGTTAAGATTTTTCTATTCAAGATCTGACACACTATCTCAGGGATGCCTGGCATAGACTGACACATCTTGAATAGAAAAATCTGACCCTGATCCATTAGGAAACACGTTGGATGAACAGGAATCAGTTATTGCCTGTCAGTATAATTCAATGTGCCAGTATGAGGGGGGGAAAAAAGGGAAGCACTGTCCGGCTTTCTTAAAAATGCAGAATGACTGACGCTCTCTCTTGTCACAAGGTCTACACAGCATTATTTAATAGTGACTAGGTCGGGGAGTCTCAATCTCAGTAACTTTAAGATAGGTGGACAACTCCCCAGAGTTCTAGCTGGGGAATTCTGGGAATTAGAGACCCGCACATCTTAAAATTGCCAAGATTGAGAAATACTGCAGTAGGGGCAGATGGGACATTTTTGGAAGCCGACAGTATGTAACGGGATTCTCAAGGGTAATGTGGCACACAGCCAGTCACAAACCACACATTGACAAGGCCGCAAACTTAATTAGGTTGGTGGTATTCAGCTGGTTTTATCCGGTTCGGGTGAACCAGTAGCAGCGGCTGTGGGAGGCTCCGCCCACCGGCCCAGACATCATCATGTCCCGTTTTTGACACTCTGCAAATTTGCGGAAGGCCCTGAGCATGCGCGGAGGTGGCCCTGCACATGCGTGGAGGTGGCCCTGCGCATGCGTGGAGGTGGCCCTGCGCGCGCACACATTTGTGAACTGGTAGCGAAGGTAAGTGAATACCACCCCTGGTTGCTCCTCACCACCCCAAGATGTTGTCTATCACTTCACTTCTGTCCTTTTTTTAGGGGGGTGGGGGGGAGACAGGTTGGCATATTGCTAAGCTAAGAATTGGGCTGCAGCTGTCCACTGTTCCTTTCCTTCGATTTCCTCTTGCCCCGTGCGAGCTCTAAAGATATTCCTAGAAATAAAAACGATGCTTTGCAGCATGCCAGCTTCTGTTTTTATTTAAGTAAAACTTTCTTGACTAAAAATATCAGAGGGGAAAAGAAGATCGGGGGCGGGGGGAGGGGGAGAGAACCAAGACAGTGTCTTTAAAAATACTTGTGCCCAAAGATACAATGGGATCTTGTTTGTTAGTAAAAAAAAATTACTATAAGGGGATGATAACAACAACCTTACCAATAATACTCCGGGCAGACAACACGCCTGAAAAAATCCAATGGCCTGGGATGGAGCATTGGTACCACTGCTTAGGTTTGATGCCTGAATGGTGTAATTCTGCTCATCGAAATCTTCATTCTCATGGCTGCTAATTAATGGCTCAGTGGCATCTTCCTCAGCAGCTTCACCCTCCCCTTCTTTGCCAATTTCAGGGAGGCCTAGGAGAAATCACAGAAAGGCGACTTAAAAAACGAAGGCTATGGTTCCTCCCTTCTGAATCGGCTCCCTTGCGGCTCTCTCTCCCTCTTCCTTTGGCTTAGAAATGCTTCTGAATGATGCTCTGCAGAAACATCCAATTTCTAACCCTGGTCTTCTAACACTGATCCTGTCTGGTCCTGATAGCATCTCTATCCTCTGTATGAGTCTGGCCTTTACTTGGAAGACCCAACAAATTAGTGCATTCCCTTTAGGGCAAGGGTCAGACTTCTCTAACTGCAAGACTGGTACTACTACTTGCAGTGTGAATAAATTTACAGTATTACTGCTACTCGTACTCCTCTTGGACTATTGAGCCAGCACTGTTTGGAGATGTCTCCGTGGTCATGTGGCCGGCATGACTAAACGCCAAAGGCGCACAGAACGCTATTACCTTCCCATCAAAGGTGGTCCCTATTTTTCTACTTGCATTTTTTATGTGCTTTTGAACTGCTAGGTTGACAGAAGCTGGGACAAGTAACGGGAGCTCAACCCGTTACATGGCACTAGGGATTCGAACTGCTGAACTGCCAACCTTTCGATTGACAAGCTCAGCGTCTTAGCCACTGAGCCACCATGTCCCACTGCCCTACAATAGGTGTTTACAATCCAGTTTCAACATCTGAACAAATTAACTCTTCCTCTGCAAGCATAAAAACGTAAGGATGCATATACTGTGTTCCTTTACAGATGCCATCACTTAACTTGCCAGGTCCTAACACTGAACGCGTTGTGGTAATCACAAGAACGAATAGATTGAAATAAAATAAACATCCCAGTCTTATACCCCACTAGCAGCCACTCCCCCTAAGTGGCAAGAGGTGAACAATAAAGACCCTTTCCCAAGCTAAAGAGCTCAGTGGCTCTTTGGTTCTTCCCTTCCTATCTAGAACATCTAAACCACCTTTTTTAGGTATACAGAAGATGGTATATATAACAGCCATGCTCTGGATTCCTTGCAGAGATCTGCATGCTCACAAATCCATTGAGGCTGCCTTGCATCAGGATAGAAATCCCATTTTATCACATGCATCCAGGGTTTCCTGTTGTTTCACTCCATATGTAGCAGTTGCCAAAACATTTTCAGGCTTTGGAGTCAAAGGCATAGAGCCCACTTTGAAGTACTTTGCAACCTCATCTGCCTCTTGGAGGTATGATGACCAAAAATGAACTCTCAGGAAGTTGCTCTGAAGAACTCAGGTGTAATGAAATGTGAATCTACCAGGCCACAACAGTCCCATTAAAAGTTAATTCTGTACTGTGAGTCATCAGCCTGGTTTCCAGATGCGGCATTGCAGGCGTTTTGTCAAGCGAAATGTTGGTATGGTTTTATTACTGCCATATTATTGTTGTTGCAGTTGCCTTTTTAGTTATGAAGTTCAAAAAAGTCATTCTATGTGCATACCATTTTGTTCTTCGCTTGACCAATTTACACTTGTTACAAAGGCAGGATATACAGTACAGGTAATCCTCAACCTATGACCACAATCGAGCCCAAAATTTATGTGGTTAAATGAGACATTTGTTAAGTGAACTTTGCCCTGTTTTATAACCTTTCTTGCCTCCGTTGTTAAGTGAATCACTGCAGTTCGTAAGTTAGTAATCCTGTTGTTAAGTGAATCTGGCTTCCCCATTGACTTTGCTAGTCAGAAAGTTGCAAAAGGTGATCACACATGACCCTGCAACACAGCAACCGTCATAAGTATGAACCAGTTGCCAAGCGTCATTATGGGGATGCTGCAAAAGTCATAATTTTGAAAAACAGTCATAAGTCACATTTTTCAGTGCCGCTGTACCTTTGAATGGTCACTAAACGAACTCTTGTAAATTGAGGACTACCTGTTAATGTTTAAAACTGAAAAAAATCTTGCCCGTAATGCCAGTATCTAATGAGGCTTTTAATATTTAATTTAATTAAATATTTAATATGGATTTTGAGTGGCGTGCCAAGTCAAAAATTAACTATGCACCACTTGCAATTTGGGTTTGCGAGCAGCAAAGACCAAACAAGTCAAAAAGTGCTTCTACTTACCTACTTCTTTGGGAGAAATCACAAGGCCAAAAAAGACAATAACTCCTCCAGCAAACTGTACTGATGCCGTCACCAAGAAGGCATACTGAAAGGGAAGGGTGAAAAAACACAATTAAGATATTACATGGGTATCTCTTGGATTTCCTCATCTTAAGTCAAGCAATTAGTTCTTCCGGTATTTTATTTTTGCTTGTATAGAAAGTCCCAAAATATTTTATTGGAAGGCACAGAGAAACGCTGGTAAGTTTAATAAATAAAACACACAATTCGTGCTCAGATATGACTGGCTCCAATCCAGGTAGGACAATGGCAGGAAGCCTCACCCACCTCGTAGCCATACTCCAGAACCGATGAGGCAAGAAACGCTCCAAGGATATTACCCACTGATGCACAAGCACTCCAGAGTCCAAAAACAAATCCTCTCCTGAATGTGAAATTAAAAAAAAAAAAAAGATTAAGTTGGGCAAAAAACAAAACAAAATCTAAAGCAGTTAGTCTCCTTTAACAATTTGAACAAGGCAGTTAAAAGACGAACGGCGGTAGATGCAAGCGTTTCGTATTAACTCGTCAAAAAAAAAACATTTTAAAATTCACTTCCCTCAAACAACATTGCGTGCACGAGTTCAGTCTTACAAGTTGATTTATTAGGACTATGACAGCATTGCTACTATAAAGGAGCCGTGGTGGCGCAGTGGTTAGAATGCAATATTACAGGCTAATTCTGCTGAATTGACAACTGCTGGCAGTTCGATCCTCACCGGCTCAAGGTTGACTCAGCCTTCCATCTTTCCAAGGTTGGTAAAATGAGGACCCAGATTGTTGGGGGAAATATGCTGATTCTGTAAACCGCTTAGTGAGGGCTGTAAAGAACTGTGAAGCAGTATATAAGTCTAAGTGCTACTGCTATAAAAAGTTACACCATAAAAAGTGAAGAGCTTTCTAATGGAAAGCTTTTGATTACCAAGTCCTTCGAAGTGCTCTGGGCAGGATGTTACAGCAAGTGTGTTATCATGCCTACGTGTCTTGTTTGTTTGAGCATACACACTTTTCAGACCCAGAAAGGGACAACAGAAAATAATGGATTTAAGAACTGCAGAAGAATGAAAAGCCATCATTTGGATTAAAAATAAAACTTGAATAACTGAAGTGCATTTATTTGATTTAAAAAGTTAATGTATAAAATAGCATATGCTGTATGGGGAAAAAAAGTTCCACCCAAAAATTAAGAGGTGGGATAACCTGAGGATGATGCGCAGCCTGTAGCTAGATCTTAATGTACAGACATAGCCTATGCATAACAAGAATATACCGATATGTTTTTCTGATCGCTCATGATCCTGGAGGTAAGCGATTAAGAAAATAAGAAGAGATATGAGACCCAATGGCTTTGAATCAGGGGTGAAATGTAAAATGTGTTATTACCGGTTCTGTGGGCGTGGCTTGGTAAGGGGAGGTAATGTGACTGGGTGGGCGTGGCCAACTTTTTTTTTTTTAACTTTTCAAAGCATTTTTTCTAGTGCTTTGAAAAGCCTCTGCCGATCAGGCAACTCAGCTGGGATCATCAGAGAGGCATTTTAAAAAATGCTTTGAAAAGCCTCTCTGATGATCAGGCAACTCAGCTGGGATCGTCAGAGACTTTTCAAAGCATTTTTTTTTCACTACCTCTTCGGCCAAGAGGTTGCAGAAAAAAATGCTTTGAAAAGCCTCTGAGGATCCCAGCTGAGCCGCGCGATCATCAGAGGCTTTTTTTAAAAAACTTTTCAAAGCATTTTTTCATCGGAAAAGGTTGTAGAAAAAATGCTTTTAAAAGTTAAAAAAAAAGCCTCTGATGATTGTGCGACTCAGCTGAGCATGGTGGGGGGGTGCAGGGATTTTTGCTTCCGGTTCTCCGAACCACCCGCCACCATCGCTACCGGATCGGGTGATCCAGTCCGAACCGGGTGCATTTCACCCCTGCTTTGAAGTCATAGATAGCAGCCTGCATTTAATTGCTCTTCAGGCAGCTACTTCTAAACATTCTGGAACAGCAGGATTTACGGGGGGCGGGGGGGGGCGGGGGGGTTTGCTCATGCTCTTGTTATCTCCCAGTCAGATTCAACCATCCAGACTATCCAGAAACTTCAGCTGATCTAGAATAGCAGTCCTCATGTTCTATGGCCAGCTTTGGTACTGCCAAGTTCTACCACTCCTGCAAGAGGTGCTTGAGTGTTTCTGAATGCAATTCAAGATGCTGGCTGATACTTTTAAAATCCGAAATGGTTCAGAGCCTGAGCTTCGAAGATACCGCCTTTCTCATATAGATTCCTTCCATTCAACCTTGGTGGCCAGAGGGGCTTTATCTAAGAGAAGCGGAGGAGAATGGGCTCAACAGTTAACCTTCTCAGCGGCAGTTCCCCTCCTGAGGAATAGCTTGTCCCCGGACATAAGGATGGTCCTCAAACCAGTGGTGGGTTGCTCCCGGTTCAGACCGGTTCTATAGAACCGGTAGTAAAACCGGCGGGAGGCTCCGCCAACTGACCCGGATATCATCAGAAGCTTTTGCGCATGAGGAGAAGAGCGCGCGCGAGAGACAGCAAAGCTAGCGCACACGCGCAGAAACAATGCAGACCAGTAGTAAAGGTAAGTAGAACCCACCGGCCTCACACATATTCATAGAGATGTTTCCTTGCATATTTATCACATCAACATGCAAGACAGACTTCTGTTATAATCCTTTATATTCTTCATAGTAGGCTATTTGTCCATGAGAATCGAGGCACTAATACACCTTAAATAATGGAACACTAGCAGCCAAAACCTTGTTAAATCTACTGATTCTTTTCTAAAAGGACAACCAGCCTTTGTCCTTATAAATAGGATAAAGTACAATTTTACATTTTCGTCTTGGCAGGAATGCAGCCCGACCAACTACGATCACATGGCTGGGGCAAGTGAGTTCAGTAAACAAAATAATGTGGACACACAGGCAACACATGTTTAACAGGAAGAGGAGCCTTGCACAATAACCACACAGTGGAGAGGAAAGCCACTACAAAAAATATGTACAAGGGGAAGAACCAACTTTTGCATACCCAGCTTTGCCAAACCAGTTTCCCATGACTGCTACCACACAGGGCCAGCCCGTGGACTGCAGCAAGCCATTCACAATCCACAGGCAGCAGTAGAACCACTTGTTGTAGAAATGCAGCCATTCGGTGACAGTGCCAAACACAAACACCTAAAAAGAAACGACAACAAGAAGAAAATGAAGTGTCGATCCCAAATTAGTCTGGCAAATAAATCCACAATACTTTCTAGCCATGCTCTGTATTATTTATAGGCTACAAGTTAAGATCTATCTGGGCACCTTGAAATGATTTTAGTTGATCACAGGAAATAGCTATTCACAATTCAGGGGATAGGCGCCAAATGCTTTCTGAGTATGCAAGGCAGAAGGGAAAATCGTCCATAATTTAAATAAGGCCTGGCTTAAAAGAAAGAAGGAATTTCACTCATATGGTACTCGCTAATAATTTAAACATTTTAAACATCTTTAATTATTACAGCAAGAAAACTTTTAGTAATTTTTTTTTCTATGTCTGTTACCAAACAGAAAACTGCATTTTTCCAAGCACAAGCTTCAATATACAGAACTTGCACATTATTAACTTTTTAAAACACAATAACAACTATAACTTGCAATAAAACGGTTTCAGCAACAAGTATCCTAGTCCATTTCTTGTTCTGCTCTCAAAAATACTTTAACAAGCTGAAATCTTAAAAACATTTTATCAAATGAATCATTTGGCTATATGCCTCCATATCATTTGGCTATATGCTACCAAGGCAATGGCGACATCAATGGCGAGCAAGGATGAATGCAGCCTGGATGCATTGATGAGAACTCATTGGTGTGCTATGTGGCAGATGAATGCCAACCCATCTTAAATCTAAGATTTACAAGACAACCATCCACCCCAATGGTGGGATTCAGCCGGTTCTGTCCGGATCACGCAAACCGGTAGTGGTGACTTGGAAAGCTCCGCCCACCCACCCGGATGTAATGCACGACCACTGTGCACGCACAGGAGCGGATGCTCACATTTGCAAACCGGTAGGGAAGGTAAGTGAATCCCCCCTCTGATTCACCCTGTTGCACTGTATGGCACTGAATGCTGGGCAGCAACAACAGGGACTGAAAGCTATCTCCATGCCATTGAAATGTGAATGCTCTGTTGGATATCGGGCATCTCCCTTCTTGACCACATCACAAATGACATCATTCTACAACATTTTGGTGTGGCATCATTTATAGAGAAGCTTAGAGAAGGGCGGCTTCGCTGGTATGGACATATCCTGAGAGCAGCACCTTCCACCATTGGCAAGACTGCCTACCAACTAGAAGTCAATGGCTGGTGACCTCATGGGCGTCCAAAACAGAGATGGCAAGACACCATCAACAAAGACATACAAGCTGTGGGCCTGCGCCCTGAAGATGCAGCTGACCATGCAAAGTGGCGTTCAATGATCCGAAAAGCAGATCCTGCACTTGCAGGAATATGCTAGGAAGAAGAAGAATGAATCATTTGGCTATAAAATGCAATCCCCAGGACAGACACATCAAAATGTTCAGTCCATGCATTCTTTTATAATACTGAAGATCCTACTGAATTTCTTGAACGTAATATCTTCATTTACATAGAAGTGATTTCTGAGGAAACGTTACAGATATTCAAAGTCAAATACTACCCAGGATAGCATATTTTCTCAACTTTGATTTTCCAACTTACCACTAAGGCAGAGGAGCACATCCCAAATGCCAGAACCCAGCGCATGTTCAAGCGATCCCCAATAATACCACTAACAAACAGGCCCTAAAATAATAGTTTTAAAAATGGTTATTCAGTAAGAATCAGCTGAAGAAAGTTGTGATAGTCAATAAAACGATTATTCTTTTTGAAGGTTATATTTGTCATAAAGTCATACAGTTCAGATGAGATTGATTTCAAGCCCTGTAAAATTAATAACTAAACTATGCAATATATTGTCTGCCATTGAGCCAGTATTAGAATGCATTACTGCAAGCTACTTCTGCTGACTGCCGGCTGCCTGCAGTTTGGCAGTTCGATTCTCAGTGGCTCAAGGTTGACTCAGCCTTCCATCCTTCCGAGAACCCAGATTGTTGGGGGAAATATGCTGACTCTATAAACTGCTTAGAGAGAAGTGTAAAGCTCTATGAAGTGGTATATAAGTCTAAGTGCTATTGCTATTGGATTGACACAGATCCTGTCATCTCTGAGTGAAGGATGCTAAAATCTGAGAGAAAAACAGCAGGAAAAAAAAAAGAAATGCTCAAGGAACAACTTTTCACATTTCATGTGTTCTGAGAACATGATCACCAGCACAAAAAATGGAAAATACCTCATTATTGTAAAGTATTTGGTGGGGGGGGGGATGAGACAAGTATACGATTAGTATACGATTCTGCCCACTTGAAAGATTCATCAAGATTTTTATACAAGAAAATGAGAGCACTCAAAAATTACTGTTCCTGTAGATTACCATAGATTTTTCAAAACGGATACCTATCCAGTGTAGAGGTCTGTCTGTCCTCCTAGCAGCAAATGATGGAATTGTAATCAATTTGGTGTATGGTTTGGTTCAGGGGTGGGTTCCATATCCCGTTGCTACTGGTTCGCGCGCGCGGTGCTTCTGTGGAGGGGCAGAGCCTCCCGCCACTGCCGCTACCAGTTCGCCTGACCCGGTGCAAAACGGGAGCAAGCAACCACTGGTTTGGTTGTTGGATTGAACAAATGAGACTTAACTTCAAATTCATGTTCAGTTGTCAAAACTCGCTGGGATTGTTATTGTGGGAACAATAGGAGGACAGAGAGCACAGGGTATGCTTCCTTGAGTTCCTGAATAAAAAGTGGGATATAAACTAGCAAATAAATAAGCTCATCTAGAAGGAAGGATCAGGGAAGGCTGCTGCAGGCAGCCTTGAGATTGCTGCTTTCTTATCATGTCTGGGGTTTTTTGGCACAGCGTAAGTAATCAATGCTGTACCATTTTGTTATACTCAAAAACTGTGCAATATTAACTAGATTTTGGCTGGATTCACATATGGTATTATGCTATAAAATGGTTTCTTTGGCTCTGGCATATTGTGTGATGGAAACCTAACAACCGCATGAGCCATGTTTTGTAGCTCAATGTGTTACACAAAGCTAATCCGTTGCAGTTTATTGAGCAAACTATGATGAAACAACCTGGTGTTTAACACCATGAGCTAAAAAGAGGCAATCAATATAGCAGGATCCAATTTGGGTTGGTCACTGGGACTAGAGGTTTAGCCCTATCAGCTTTTGGACTTGTGCTGGAGCCCATCCGCAGGGAACTTCTCTCTCACCAGAATATATGAGAGGGAAGTTTCCTGAGGATGGGCTCCAGCACAAGTCCAAAAATTCAGAAGACTAAACCTCTGGTCCCAGTGACTGACCCAGATTGGTTCCTGCAACATTATTCTGGGACACATATATTTGCCTTCATTTGTGACAACTATAACTTTCCAATAAAGCAGGCATGGAATCTTTGCTCAGTGGTGAAAGCATGCAAAAGATCCCATTTTCAATTATTTCTTTGCAAAGCTAAGAAAGATTTAAGAGAGTCCTGTAATTATAGGCAACCTGTCATCCAACTCCCATCAATTCTAGCAATGCAAAAACTTCTAAGGTGAACTCCAGCGTGTCTCATAGTGAAGGGTGATGGAGGCTGCGGTGGAAAAACACCTGGAGAGCTTGGTAAATGATACTGAGCTGCATAGATCAATGCTAATCTACACCAAGTTACCCTATAAAATTATACGCTATGTTGAATCTGATGGATTTAATCTTCCCCTTTCTTCAAAACTCAAGAACTGTTCGAAGGAGGAGAATTTGCTCACCACAGCATATGAAAACAGGAAGATGGTATCCAATGTTCCAAGAAATAATGTAGCTTCTTCAGCATTAGGAAATAGATGACTGCTGTTCCAAAGCTACGAAGAAAAGTCAGATTACCATAAAATGAGATGGCAAATAGGTAGATAATACAACATATGCCCATAAATATTAAACAACACCCCACTTAATGTCTTTAGTCCTTAGATTCCAGCCATGGTTATTTCTGAAGCCATGTAATCCAAATAGCCGTACTAAAGGCTAGGAGATAAAGTGTTAAATCAGAGGTCTTCAAACTTGGCAGCTTTAAGACTTGTGGACTTCAACTCCCAGAATTCTCCAGCCAGCTATGCTTGTGGACTTCTGGGAGTTGAAGTCCACAAGTCTTAAAGCTGCCAAGTTTGAAGACCTCTGTGTTAAATCTATCATCCCACTCAAGCTATTTAAGACACACAGAAACACAGCGATCCTGACTGATCATATTCATAGTACTTTCTGGTAAAACAGAATTTTTAAAAAGATCCCTCTCCAGTTTCACTTCTACAAAAAAGAAAAAATTCCAGTTTCTGAGACAGAGAAGTTCCTTCGGTAAGAACTGCGTCCATCTGGGTTTCTGTAGAAAGTTTCTTCATTAACTAGCTTGCTAGACAGAACTTGACCATTTCTGGTGAATGAGTCAGGGTATGTTGCAAAGTGAAAAGAAGAAAGCCTGAAAGTGGAATATCTAATTTACAATGTATCGTAAATGCTTCCTTTAATTCTCATAGGACCACCTCCTAATCAGGGACCATAGCAGCTTGTCCTGCTCCTTCTTGTTAATGGAAAATGCCAGTGTTTATAGAGTAAAGAACACTCCTAGAAAGCATATCACTAGAAAAAGAAGACATCACACAATTCCCTTTCCCCTGGTTTGCTGAAGCTTAGCTATACTTAACCTATCCAGCATCAATCCTCAGTAAATATTTAATAGAGACAAGGTTACCTCTGAACACTTGTCTATATATATAAAAAAATGGCATGATACTGGTCTAACAAGACTGGATTTCGAAAGCCAGTTCTTCGCATTAGAGATGTGAGAAAGTGAATTAAGGACTTTCCAGATCCTGCTGCAGTACAATTCCTAGAAGCCCCAGATTAAAAAAAAAACCCAGATTCCTTCTCCTGCTTTTGATTTCTGTTCCCTTGAGCCAATGTAATATCTAGAAATTTGCAGGTCCCATGTGTCTGGAATGTAGATCAGACCAAGAAATGAACTCCACATTAAGATAACAGAATCGTATAAGCCTACTTATACTTTACCTCAACGTTTCTCAATCTTGGCCACATGAAGATGGGGGGAGAGGACTTCAACTCCCAGAATGCTGGCTGGGGAATTCTGGAGGTTGAAGTCCACCAGGGGTGAAATGCTCTGAAGTCTGCTAGTGGTTTGCTTTGCGCACTTTGCGTGTATGCGCATCGCAGGCGCTATGAAGCCTTTTCTGAGTATGCAAAAGTAAGTAGACGAGGGGGGAGGGAGGAAACAGCTGTGCCGCGTGATTTAGATTAGCTAGAAAGCAGGATTTCCTGCTTTTTAGCAATATAAATCGCACAGCTGATCTTCAGAACTTTTTTAAAACTTCTTTTTAGCATTTCTTTATTACCGGTTCCGGAGAAGAAGAAACAATAAAAAAAAAGTCTTCCTTCCTTGATATCCCTCACCCAACTCTTGTTGGCTTGCTTGTTCTGTAGGTCAACCCTCTGGGGAGATGTTAACTTGTTCGGGGCTTTGAAAAATCAGTAAACGTAAACACCCTTACCTCGTACGGTTGAAGAATGAAGGCAGAGTCATTAAAGCAAGAAGGGGTCCATTGGCTGGAGATGCTGACCTTGACGTTGCTAAAGGTCTTTCGGGAGGCATGGAGAAGAGAGTAGCTAGGAATTTTAAAAAGAAGAATTACAAAAAAAGAAAGAAAAATTAAACATATGTTATTACCTCAAATATACAAGCAGTCAGACTGGGTCCAATTAAATAACAAGAGGATATTAACTTTAGAGGGTCACGATCTCCAATTGGGATGGCATGTGTTCCTGCGGGAAGGAAAAAATAAAACACATACATACTTCCAGACACATCTAGTGCGAAATGCTTTGATAAATATCTGGGACAAAATTAAGAAAAACCATTATATGAAAGTTCCAATTTGGATATTCAACAATGGAGGCAATAATTTAGCCAAATGTATTAGATATAAACAAAGTGGTTAGGTAGGTAGGTAGGTAGGTAGGTATTTATTTATTTATTATATTTATATACCGCCTTTCTCCCGTAGGAATCAAGGCGGTGTACATTTTAAAAGATCATTCACATGTTCATGTTTAGCCCCGCCTGTTGGAACATCAGGGTCTTGAGGGCACGGCGGAAAGCACGGAGATCAGGGATATTCCGTATCTCCGGGGGCAGTTCATTCCAAAGGGTTGGAGCCCTCACAGAGAAGGCCCTCCCCCTGGGAGTCTCCAGTCAGCATGATTTGACTGACGGTACCCTGAGTAGTCCCTCCCTGTGAGAACGAACTGGTTGGTGGGAGGCTATTGGTGGCAAAAGACGGTCTCGTAGGTACCCAGGTCCTAAGCCATGGAGCGCTTTAAAGGTGATGACTAACACCTTGAATCGCGTCCGGAAGACCACCAGGAGCCAGTGCAGCTCCCGAACAAGGAAATTTAAAATCGGAGCAAGGTTTTAAAAATCAAGGAATAAAAATTGACTGGTGGCCATACCTGCAAATTAGAACAAAATATAAAAAAGATCGAGAACAATACAGCATTTATGGAGATCAATTGGAACTTGACAAAATATTATTATTAGAAACAGGGGAAAAAATGATTACTAAAACATACGATCTATTACTAAGATTTAAAATGGAAGAAGAAAATGTGAAGGAGACAATGATTAGTTGGGCGAGAAATTTTGGACATAGTATTCAATTAGATCATTGGGATAAATAATGGGAGAAAAACTACAAACTAACAATGTCAGCTGCTTATAAGGAGAACCTTTATAAAATGTTCTATCGTTGGCACCTACCACCAGCCAGATTGGCCAAGATGTTCTCAAACCGATCGCCTGAGTGCTGAAGATGTGGTTACAAGCAGGGAACGTGCTATCATCGTGCATTGTGAATGATCTAATTACCACAGCACTGTCTTATGTCTAAAAATATTTACCCATATACTAGGGCTATATCACTATTATCCTTCTCATTTTTTTCTACTATCTTCTCCTATTGGTATCTTATGATTATATTACTTAGTTGTTAGCATGAACACTGAGATCTTATGCACAGGAGACAAATTCTTTGTGTGTCCTATCACAATTGGTCAATGAAGTATTCTAATCATAGCGCATTTTTATGGTCTCTGCTGAATGGCATTGCCTACCTTATTAATATAGCCCATGCCAGAAATACTTTAATAAGAAACTACTGTTGACATTAGCTATGCTGTTGGGACTAATGGATATTATGGTTGATGGACACTCACAAAGAGTCTGAGGGACCAGACCGAATACCTATCTAAATCCAGCATCTAGTTTTCCTCAGCAACCAGATAGCTATGGATAGTTATAATTGGTAGATTTAATGTTCATGGCTTAAAAAATGGGTGAGATACAACCATAGTTGATGAGAAGCTTGTATGTAACATTTGTTCTGCATCAACATATTGATTCTACCATATAAAAGGAACCTTTCAGTGCTCTATTTCAGGGGTCTCCAACCTTGGCAACTTTAAGCCTGGAGGACTTCAATTCCCAGAATTCCCCAGACAGCAAAGAACGGCGGAACAGCAAAGCTGGCTGGGGAATTCTGGGGGTTGAAGTCCTCCAGGCTTAAAGTTGCCAAGGTTGGAGACCCCTGCTCTATTTTCATCCAGGTTGCTCAAGAATTCAGATGAATCCCATGCAGGTTCAGCTACAACCACCTACCTGAAGAAAGTGAGGAGGAACACAGCAACATGATGATGTGTGAACTGTGGCACAAGACTTTTGTTGGTAGACTGCCTCCTCTGAGTAATAGGCATAGCTCCTTTTCAGGTTTCCCCAACTTCTCCCCCCAGCTTTCTTTGCCCCCAAAGGCTGGAATGTAAATTATGTCATTTCTCTTCACCTTTTAAAAATAAAATAAAAGCAAAATAAGATCAAGGAATATTGAAACAGAGGCAGCAACAGCAAAGCATAAACATTTTAAGTCCTACTTTTAAGCAAATGTATTCAATCACATCCATGTGCACATATAATATCCTGGATCAACTGAAATATCAGGGAAATAATATTTCACATTTCCTGACAAATCAGAAGGAAGTTTAATAAGGAATGGTTAGATGTCTGTATTACTGGAGACACATTTGGGGAAGTGGTACTTTAACTCATATGGTTTGGGTTTGTTTTACTACTGCTAATAGATTGAGTTTATGAACTTGGACTGAAGTTCATAAAAATATTGACATGATTTTGCAGCAAATGCTGATGATCAAATATACACGATCCCTTATAAAATGTTATACTTGCTTACCTCTTATCTTTTTGGTGGGACTAAAAATGCAAAATTCTTACAGCAACTTAAAAGTTCTTGAACAAAGGTAGCTTGTTTCCTTTTAGTTTTTTGAGTGTGTGTGTGGGGGGGGATCAAACACTGCTAAGGGGCAACATGCAGGAGACTTTAATCTCCTCAAACTGAAAAGAGTCCCATATTCTCAGCTCTGCTGTCTCTAGGACAGGGGTGTCAAACTTTTTTTTTTAAAATTTGATTTATATGCCACCCTTCTCCGGAGACTCAGGGCGGCTTACAATACGTTAAGCAATAGCCTTCATACTTTTGTATATTTATACAAAGTCAGCTTATTGCCCCCACAAACTGGGTCCTCATTTAACCTACCTTAGAAAGGATGGAAGGCTGAGTCAACCTTGAGCCTGGTGAGATTCGAACTTACAGTAATTGCAGACAGCTGGTTTAAATCACTATGCTTTTAGTCTGCTGAGCTAAACCAGGCTCCTTGCGGCCCACGGGCCATGCCCATGCCCGGTTTAGCGAAGGGGGGGGAAATTGTGATACATCACATGACGATAATGTGTCGTCGCGAGTTTGACACCCCTGCTCTAGGAGATCACATACATCCTGCTTATAGATTATAGTTCCTCAGATCTTCTTGCTTAGTCTTATCCTGACTGCCACACCTCCAAAAACCTTTCCTGAACATGCAGTGATTGAACTTGGAACCTTCTACATGTGAAGTCTGTGTTCTAGAAGGAAGCTATGACTTCTCCCCTTATGTACATAATGCTAGTTTTGCATCATAACTACGATTATGGTCCATGATATAAAAAGATGAGCCTCCCTCTCAACTTTACAATATTCACTCAGTTGGTCATCTACAGAGAATAAAAGAAGCACTTAGCTGCTAGATGTTGTTCACTTCTTCAAGCATAGCACATTAATTAGAGCATACTGTTATGTTTTCCAGGTTACAGCCTATGTGTCTCTTATTACAGGTTTCAGTAACTGCATGAAACCCGATCATTTCTAAGATGGGAATTCACTATTGGAGAACTTTAAAGGGTCTGCTACGGCTTGCTAGATACTCTGGAGGTAAGAGTAGATAGACAACTAAGGAATGGCAATATGCTGACTACTATTCTTCCTATGGTTTATCAGTATTTATCTTATCTGTCCTTTATCTGGCTAATTCTCTTAGGAACCAGGAGGGGGAAGGGGCAAAGAAAATTAACTGCTAAGTAGAAAGATAAGATAAAAGATAAGTAGCAGTCTACAGGTAAAGAGGGTCCTCTTATATGCATACATTAATTTGTAAACTCCAGTTGTTTATGAATAGGAAGTCTTTGGACGTCTCAACCAGACGTCCAAAGACGTCCAGAACTGTTGTCACAAGATGGAAATCATCAGTAGCAACTCTCCTTCCAAGGGTACACATTCACATGTGCGTAATGAACCGAGAAGTTGAGTAAGCTTCTCTGGTGGCTATTTTTCCTATAACTGTACATTCGGCATTAGAAAATGGTCCAAACTCTATTCCCTGAAAACGTGAAAGTTTTAAATTCTTACTGGCATACATGTAATTTTCCTTTATCAACAATTGGGACCCACAACTCAATTGTTAAGTGCAACAGTCGCTAAGTGAAACTGTGACTGTATGTATGATCTTATTTCAGCTTTCCTTTGCTTTACAGACCTGCAAAGTTCATGTATGCGAAGATTGGTCATAAAGTTACTTTTATATTACTTTTAACTTTTTCATCACTGTTTTAATAGCAAAAAAAGTCACCAAACAAGGCGACTGCTAAATAAGGACTATCTGTGTTACTTTTGCCATCTTTTTTTTCAGAATTCTACAGAGAAGATAATGAGATGTAATCAAGGAAGTATGTAATCCAAGGAATTTATCTGGTATAACAAATCAGTATTCCTTCAGCATGTCCCAACCCATTTTAAAAAGAATAGAAAGCCACATTGTACCTTATGCTTGTAAAGATAGCCTAACGTTATGTATGTTGGGGGCTTTGCATATGTTAAATTATTATTAGATCTTAACCTTTCCTCCAGTATCTCAAACTAGCATACATAATGCTCCCTGATCCAAATATTTCCTCGACAACAACCATGAGATTGGAGACAAAGGAGCGAGGGGGGGGGAAGGAAACCTTAAGAGCAGAGGTCTCCAACCTTGGCAACTTTAAGACTTGTGGACTTCAATTCCCAGAATTCTGAGAATTCTCCCAGAACTCTGGGAGTTGAAGTCCACAAGTCTTAAAAATTGCCAAGGTTGACACCCCTGTTTTAGAGAACCTCAAAATGGTAAGTAAATAATTGGTACTTGACGTGATTAGTACTCAGGTTGAAGACTATCACAAAATCCCATGGCTACAAAAGTTAGACTGGAAAGTTTCTTTACAAAAAACACAGGAGTAGCAAATCATTTTCAAATTTTTGCCAAGAGATGTATAAGGGCATGTCTTGTTAGTGAGAAAGAAAATCATTAATATTCAATTGAAGTTAACATTTTGGATGGCAGCTTCTATCACAAATGTCTATATTCTATACTTCCCACTCTACCATTAGAACTAATTTAATCATGGACAATGAGAATTTTCATCAGATAGCATCAATTATATGGTCACTTCTGACATTTTCTGATTAAGTACCATGCAACTAAGGAACAAAAAACCATTGATTATAGAGATATTTTTGTGTCCAGTTATTGAGAGAACTATATTTTTGCAGCACATAAAGCCCACAATAATTATCTGTAAAGGTACTATGTACAACATCCCTGATCAAATTGATCAACACATTCTACTGCAGTGTATAATTCCATAGTCCAAGGACAAAAAAGAGAGAGAGAGAGAGATTATCAGAATCTCTTAAACAGATCAATGTATTGCAGGTACAAAGTCTCTTAATTCCAGGAATTCTCACAACCACATTCCCAAAGGAACTTCAAAGAAAGATAGAAAGGTATTTTCCAGTTTGAGGAGTATATGATTTCTAAATGGATTTATTTTATGAACCCCATTAGTAATCATTCCACTGTTTTCAATAACGTATTTTCACATTACCTCCTCTTTAGGATTAGAATAAAGCTAATCTCGAGATTCTTCCAAACAAACATTTGAAATCTTGGTTTGATATGGATTTACAATTATGGCTTGCTGTGGGGGCAGTTTTAATTTAGCCTCAAGCACTGTTAACCCAGATGTTGATAAAACATAAACAAATGAGCTCTGAAATCATAGGGGCGGGGAAACAAGTCCGTCCTAGATCATCAGCAAGTGATGAAATTAGGATTACATCCACAGGAAAGGTAAAATAAATAATAAATTGCTGGCTACAATTTTAAATTAATCCGATGCAGATCATTTGGAGAAGGCATTCTTGGACTGTGTTAAATCAGATTGGGGAGGGATCGTATATTTATGCATGAGTGTATGTATGACTATAAAAAGAAAATCCCCAAGGTTTTAAACCACGCATGTATGTATATGTGTGTACATATTCATATATAGAGAAAAAGAAAAATCCCCAAGGTATTAAACCACACACGCACACCCACACATGCACTGAACTGCATAAATTGTTTCAACTTCTACCCTCAAAACTACACTATAAGGCACTGCACACCAGAACAACTAGACACAAGGGCAGGTTTTTTCCCGAATGCCATCACTCTGCTTAACAACTAATTCCCACAACACTGTCAATTATAACACTGTTATAACACTTTATAACACAACACTGTAAATTATTT